>OZ010788.1:634779699-635384045 GCA_963932465.1 Maratus speciosus
TTTCGGGCCACGGTTAAATGACAATTTTGAGAGAATTATCTGAAAATTTCATTATTTTTCAAACAAATGGAAAATGTCATTCGATTCTTTTGAACCTGAATAAAAATATTCGAAAATAAATTTATTTCTTTATAATAAATTGTTTTGTGCATGTGTTAGAAGGTAGTGATATTTTGTTAATAAGTAATTTAGGTTAGTAATAAAAACGACATTTATTGTAATAATATTTCAAAGCTTATCATTTGAAATACGTCATAGAAATTAACTTTAAGGGGTCTCAGAACTCTTAAAGCTTCAAAATTTTCGAAATTTTGATTTTTTTTAGATGTTTAACTTTTATTTCTTCTGAACATTTTGATATAATTGTTTCCTTCAAATTACCATTAGAACAAACGTTATAGCTATTAGAATTATACCCGCTCAATAGCTGAAGTGGCATTTCCGAACATTTTGAAGTCATTTTTCTATAAATGAAGTTTTTGGATATAACGCGCTAGATATCTCGCGCGTTTCCAAAATTTTTGAAGTCATTTTTCTTCATCTGAAGTCATTTTCTTTCAACTTTTCCGAAAACTGAAGCGGCATTTCCAAAAACTTTAAAGTCATTTTTCTACAAATGAAGTTTTTGGACATAACGCGCAGGGTATCTCAAATACTTCCATATATTTTTCATGAAAATTTCAAAGCATATGTTTCATGTTAGTCTGTATAAACTGAACCTAAAACTTCCTTTTTATCGTTCGAAAAAAAAAAATTAATACATTATACTGTTGAAATTTTCAAAATTTTGTATTAGCTAAATACGATTTTGTATTAAAAATATACAAATACTTTAAGGGTACACTTTGAACCAATAAAGTGCATGAAAAAGTGACCTCTGTAAGAATTGCAGTCACTCTTTAGCTAATTGACTTTTAATTATAAATTGAAAATACATGTTAGGAACGATTTATTTTATCAATTTAAGTTGTTAAAAAAGGTATACACATATATAGTTTTTTTTTAATTTATTTTTAAAGATAATACAATTTTTAGGAAAGAGTTATTCTTGCATGCATTGTGCGCATGATTTTTCCCATTTGAAAGGCTGAAACGAGCCAAGATTCTTTTAATGAGTAGAGATAAAAAGTGTTATGAAAAAAATAAAACTTGTAGATCCCAAGAAAAAAAAAATTATTTTTAAAGAAATTCGAAATACCGAGATTTTTTTATTACAAAAGTATTCGTGAATTCTAAACTTCTTACTTGAGAAACATAATAATAGGTCATTTTGTGCTTCTGTACGTTTGTTACATTCACCGAAAATATTCTAGGTAATCATTTTTCAGAAACCGTGCGCGCAATGATGAAAATCGCTGTTTTGAGAAAATTGACATTAAAGATTGAATTAGCCCTTGTTCATATAGCAAAAGCTAAAAGTGTTTTAGACATAACTTCTCTTCGAATGCGAAATTTTGTATGGGGTTTGTTTTTAAATGTTCCTAAAGAATCATATTTAATTATAAGCTATTTAAAAAATAATAAATTTTTGGACGGTTTAAAGGTTACCTGACCCCTTAAATACAAATTTATTTAGGTTCTGGTTAATTACTGCAATCTGAAGTATATGTAGGTACCAAAATTTTCATTCTAGTTGCAATATTTATATTGTAATCATGCGCGAAATCTATTATAACGATTTTCTGCTCGTCAAATGTCTAACAGTTTGGAGCCCCTGTAAATGATTATTCTGCATCTTGTAATTTTTTAAATACATAAAATAAATAAAAATTGCTATATCTTTTATCCCAATAAAAATTGTGTTTTAAAATGATATACATTTTAAGATATTAAATGTTGAAAATCGCCCTTTTTTCATTTTTTCCAATTTTAAGAGCCTTGAAATCCCTTAAATACTGCTTAAAACTTGTAAAAATTTTGTAAATCAAGTAAACATTGTATTTGATTCATTTAATGAACAATTAACACATATACAAAAAAGGAAAAGGTCTTGTTTTTTATTCGTTTTTCTTGAAACAAAATTACTCTTGGAATTTCTAGAACGAAACAACCCTTTTAATATATTATTCTATTAATTTTTATTATTTATACTCAAAATTGCAAAATGGTTTCTAAAAAAAGTAAATGAAAAATTTTTACAAGCTTTAATACGTTATCAAGACGCCCGGTGAAGATGAAATATTAATTATTTTGAAACTATATGCGATTTGTGAACATTTTATGGTAGATTTTAGAAGATTTATTCATTGTTAACTAATTTGCCGACATCTGTACCAAAAACGTTTGTCCTTCATGCGCATACAACGGTCATAAGAAGCAATTTATACAGGGTGTTTCAAAATCATATGTCAGAAATATAAAGGCAGGTGGAGGGGACCTAAATAAGTAGATTCCGTATAGGAATCTGGGTGCGAAAATGCAGCGTTGAGGGAGTAGAAGGCGCTGTTGAGATCGCCGGATGAAAGCACTTGAAACGAACTGACTTGAAACGTCATTCTCCGCACAGATTTCGAGCCGCATGCAACGTTATACCAATACGGAGATTGCCAACAGGCATTTTATGTATGGGGCTGCGCGAGTTAATGGCTCCCACCCAACTCACGTCCCGAAGGACTATCCCTTACTGTGCATAATGCTACTTCTTAGCCTGCAGGTATTCTGCGATATCTTTCAGTGCCCGTATCACGCCTTGAAACATAAAACGATCCATTCGCGGTCAACATCCAATGAATGCACTCAAATGTTCGGCGAACTGGTAGATTCCTACCCGGGAATCCTTCCATGTACATTCTTTGAGCAGCCGTTCCATTTCCTTATGCATCCATATACATGAAATGCTTGTCGGAAAGCTTCCGATTGGTGTAACGACGCATGTTGCTCGAAATCCTTGCGGAGAATGACGATTCAAGCCAGCGAAGTGCTTTTATACACCGAACTTAACAGCGCCTCTACCACCTAAACGCTGCATTTCCGCATCCACGTTCCTATATGAAATCTGCTTGCTTAGGTCCCCTCTATCTGTCTTTACATTTTTTATATATAATTTTGAAATACCTTGTATACATACAGAACCGAAGTTTATCACGTGATGGAAGATCACCAAAAGTTTATTTTCTACCTTTAAACAACGTGTTAGGATACCTGTAAATATGATTAAATTATTTTTTATCTTATTTAAGTTACGAATTAGTACAAAAAAATGCATTTTTAGGATAATCTATTCTAACATTGGAATCATCAGAAATAAACGACCTTTTATAAAATGTAAATTTGAGATAATGGAATTTACAAGAAGTTCTCAAAACAGTATGCGGAAATTTTTCAGTTGTAATTATATATTTTTTTCTTAAACGAATTTTACTGATGTCTCCTATCAATTCTAATTTCAAATCAATCATAACAATGTTTGTGGAACGTATCAGAAACTGAATGTCAAGTGGAAAAGGTACAAAACAATTCAAAAATTAAATATTGCTTCAACACATTGTCATTTTACAGAAAAATATCAACACCGGAAGTAATAATAAATTTCTCTCCAGGTTTTATTGATTCATAAAAAACTTGTGATTTTCTAAAGTTGCTTTATATAAAAAATTTCATTTACTTCTTGTTCTTTTTTCCTTTATTCTCTCTTTTCTTAAAATTGATTTATTGTCGAACGCAATTTTATTTCCAAAGTATATATTACCTTGCACCAGAATCAATCGCACAATTTTTTTTTTTTTTTTTTTTTTTTTTTTTTTTTTTTTATAACGAACATAGAACGTTCCCTAATAAATCATTTATATCTCCCCGAAAAACACATCTCTTTCGCTATTTCGAAGTTAATTTGAAATGCTGATTTTTACTGTACAATAGAAAGCGACAAGAAAAAAAAAAAAAAAAAAAAAAAAAAAAAGATATATACGAAAGAGATCTGTGCCCTGGGGCACAGAAATAAGCTACTATTCAAAACAATTTTGCCTTTTCATGCCTGTGTACGTTATTAAAGATGCCAGGAATGACATTTTCCAGGAATGTCATTTGCCAGGAACATTTAATAGATTTTTAAACTTTAGAGAAATATAATGGATGAAAAGCTCTCATATGTACGTCGCAATTTTTTTTTTTTTTTTTTTTTTTTTTTTTTTTTTTTTTTTTTAGTATTTCATTCTTAGACTGATAAAATATTTTTTCTTCAGAATAAAAAATAGCTGAAATCTGTAGAGGCTTAAAAAATCATTTTATCTTTTCATTTTAAATATATATACAGCAAGTTATTATTTTTTTATGTATTTATTTATTTATTTTTTGCAATCTCTAATAAATTTCAAATATGAGAGATCCTTTAATGCGTTATCCTCTATACAGAAGAAAGTTTTTGCTTATAGCATCAATTTCCATATTAAATAAATGAACATTGTGAAACACATCAAAAATGAAATGTTGCTTGAAATCAGCCATATTTTATTGAAAAATACTTACACAGGAAATAATAATAATAATCCTAATGTAAAGTCCCTTGTAGTTTTATATTTAAGATTTTCGAAACAGAAAGTGATGCTGTCAATTTGATTTTCTAAAGCATTGTACTTATTCCCTGTGCTTTTTTCGTTTTTTCTCTCTTTTTAAAAAACCTGATTTGTACATGAACACAATTTTTATTTTCAAACAACTATATATTTTTCTTATAAATCAATCCAAAATCAACTTTTTATAACGAATCTGCTCTCTGATTCAACATTATCTTCTTCTCGAAAGAAAATAAAAATCTCTTGCAATTTTGCAGTTAATTTGAAATGGTGATATTTACTCTTCAACAAAAAGAGTTGGAAAAAGCCCCAACAAACGAAAGCTTTGTGTTCCCTGGGCACAAAAAGATGCTGCAGATCAAAATAATTTTGTATTATTTTTTATCTATATAACAACGAATGAAGCACTTTCATATGAATGTCATATTTTCATCTTTCGGATTATTAAAAAATGTTTCGTTTATTTTAATAATGACTGCAATTTTATAATGATTATACTAAGTATTAAACTGCTTTAAAAGTTTTTAATGGTTTTTGTAACGTCTAAAATATTTACTATAGCATAAGTTTATGCTGATTTTTACATTTGTTAGCGTCGTAACATCGGTCGTAATGCGTGATTTACAAAGCAATTTCTTTTGAATAATCTTTGTTTCTGTTTTTTGTAATTTATTTTATGACAAAATTGATTGATGATGAATTTGATTCCTGACAATCTTTAATAACCATTCGAAGAAAATATCGCTCTTGCAATTTCGAAGTTAATTTGAAATAACAATTTTTACTTTACAATAGAAAAAAAAATTCTACGAAATATATATTTGCTCTGGGCACAAAAAGAAGCTGCAGTTTATAGCCATTTTGCATTTTCATGTCATTGTACGTTAATAAAGACGCCGTAAACATTTTATCATATTTATTTTCTAAACTTTAAAAAATATATAAACAATGAAGACAAACTTTAATAAAGATTCGAATAAAATATTGCTCTTGAAAATTCGAAGTTAATTTGAAATACCGATTTTTACTTTACAATAGAAAAAAAAGAGAAAGTCTACAAAATATATCTTTGCTCTGGGAACTAAAAGAAGCTACAGTTTATAGCTATTTTGCATTTTCATATCGTTATACGTTAATAAAGATGCCGGAAACTTTTTATTATATTTATTTTCTAAACTTTAAAAAATGTATAATCAATAAAATTCTTTACAGATGCAGAGATTTAGCTTATAAATTCGAATTTCAAATCAAAGTTTATCGAAAGCGTAAAAAAAAACTGCATGTGAAATAAAACATTGCACAGCAACTAAATAAAAATATTCTTCAAATTCAATCTAATTGTACCATAAAATACCTGCACAGGATATAATAATAGAATATATCTCATGTGAATTTCGTTACAGTTTTTACATTTATGATTTTCGAAACATCGAGTACGGAAATTACGTCGTGTATAAAACGTTTCATTTGCTTCTCATGCTCTCTCTCTCTCTCTCGTAGTATGTGTGTGTGTGAGTGTGTCTTTCTCTGTCTCTCTCTCTATTTTTCGGAGTCTGAGACTTATTACGAAAAATACGTACACAGAAAATAATAATAAAATATTTCTATCCTACACTGCCTGTTATTTTTATATTTATGATTTTCGAAACAGCAAATGATACTTTCAACTTGCTTTCTAAAATATTCCATTTGCTTCATGTTTTTTTTTTTTCCTTTATTCTCTCATTTTATAAACATGGTTTATACTCGAACGCAATTTTATGTCCATATATATATTTGTCTGCCTAAGAATTAATTGAACAACAACTTTTACAACGAATGGGCTACACAGTTCAGATTTATCGTCTCCGATAAAACATCTCTCTCATACAATTTCGAAGTTAATTTGAAATGCTGAATTTTGCTTTACAATAGGAGGTGGGGAGAAAACGTTAGTTTTCTACGGGATTTGTTTTCCTGGAGCAAAAAAAAAAAAAAAATAAATAAATAAACTTCAATTGATATAAATTTTTCATTTTCATACCTGTTAGCGCAAACTTTTCAGAAACATTGGGTGAATTTTTTTAAAAATAAAATAACACATATAATTTTTTGCCTTAGTGTGTATGTGTGGAGAGAGAGTGAATGATTAAAAAAAATTCGAAATTAAATTATGTTTTTTCTAAAAAAACTTTTAAATTATTATAATTTAATTATAATTTTATAAATAAAAGTGTGTTCTTATAAGTTCTTTCTTATAAATGCATTAATATTTATTTTAAATCACATTGGAATTGCTAACTATTGAAAGTGAAAAAACCTAAATGTCAAGAAAAGCATACATTTTAGTCATCTAAGTGCATCATTTCAAGACATCAAAACAGATGAAAAAATAGGCAGGAACATTGTTTTCGGAAGAAATTTAACTATACATCCGCTAAAGAAGCTTTCAGTGCTCCTGTAAGTCTAATTAATGTCTTTACTATTTTTCAAGCAAAGCTATTTTGAGAACGTTAATAAAACCAAATTTCATTTCAGCGATTAAATAATTAAATTAAAATTAAATTAAAAAAAACCCAGACTGCGTAAAAGCAAACTAATTAATTATTTCTCACCCATGTGAAACTATTTTTTATATTACTTTATCTGTTATTTTTATTTACTTGTGTTGATGACTTATAGGTTGCGTTTAATTGTTAGTTCCTATCTATAAACATTGTTTTGATGAGATCTACGAATGTTAGAGTATCAGTAAAGATCCTACCTACACAACTTCCAGGCTGTGAAATATTTAAACGGAGCTTCTGACTGTAAAATAGTCAATGAAACATCGTCTTCATTTTGAAAGATCTATCCAATGATATGCCACACAACAGGGTTCGTAAAAATTTTTTATCGTCTCTACCGCCATTTTGAATTTATAAAAACAAAACCTAACCTATAACCATCGGCCGTTAAGACGAATCGACCTCATTGATTAAAATCTATCCAGCCGTTGGGATGTTTCGAGGGTATAAAGAAATCCACATACCCAGATATGCGTGAAACACATAACCCTTCTTGGTAGTCGGGTAAAAAATAAATTATGAATTAGATCAATTGAAATTGGGTGGGCGGAGAAATGAAATTTTTGGGTGGGCTCGCGCCCCAATGGCCCATATAAATTAACGCAACTGTATCTGTTTAAGTTATTAAAGATGCGAGGGATGTCATTGAGAATTTAATGGATTTTCAAACCTTACGAGAAATTTGTAGAGTGAAAGACATTCACATGAATGTCATACCTTCTTCTTTTGAGAATATTTCAAATATCAACATACTTTTACTTCCTCAAAAGAAAAAAGAATTTGATTTTTCTACGTCTATTTTTAAAATATCTTTTATGTACAGGATGTATCTGAAATGTTTCAACAAACGGGGATGATACACCCCTCAAGACAAACGAAAAAAAGCAATGGAACATGGAGTCGCAAATGACGTTTAAAGGGGAGAAATCGCAAAACTAATAAAAATATCGAAATATCACATGCTGCTTTCCTGCAGAACTGGCTAGTAGCATGAAGCTGGTTTTCTTTTGACTTTGTGCATATCCGGTCAGAGATAACAAGAACTTGGAACAAAGCCAAACAAATCTGTGAGCAGGAATCCACGTATGCAAATTTGAGCGTGTCCGCCAGGCGTTCATCCGTAGATGTACTCTGTGTAATAATGTCCACGGACGACACTTTGAACAATTGGAACAATTGTTGTAAAATATTTGTTTTCTCTGGACATCTCGAGCTGTGTTGTACCTATTCTGTGCAATAAATAATTTTCTGGAGTGTTTCTTTCTTGTCTCAGTTTGTCCATTGCCAGACGCATTTTCTCGATTTAGCATTTCTTTTTATAGATCGTCAATAAAATAAAAATAAAATGATTTTTGTTACCACTGATGTGTTTTATGTATATCACTGATTTTTGTAGGTACTGAAAAGTAAGGATCGATCAAAACCGAAATTGAATTTCGGTAATATTCCTATTTTCGGTCGAAAACGAAAGTTTTCAAACTTTTTTAAAAGTAATTAGTACATATTTAAATATATATAATTATTAATTAATTATACGTGTTTATTAAATATACATAATGATTCATTAATTATACATGTGGCCCAAGTTGACTCTCTGTGCCTCTGACCAAAGCTTTTTATTTTCATGTAAAATAAAATGTAATTCATCAACGAGATAGTATGATTATGTATGATGTAAGTTATACGAATTTCATCTAATTAAAAAATTATTATCAAGATTTATCTTTTATAATCACTTTTGTAAATGATAATCTGTTATATTGCAACTTTCTCAAACAGCATTCGAAACACTTCTGCGGTTTCAAAAAAAAAAAAAAAAATAATAATAATAATAATAATAATAATAAATAAATAAATAAAATCTGTTACTGTCAGATCTACAGCTTTTAACCCTTTCAGGGCGCCGTTTGCACTCTGTAAACGCTTTTATAAATGTTCAAATTGCTAAATGGCACCAGTTAGTACAATTCCGATCTCATAATGAAAGTGAAAAAAGCTAGTGATTATTTTCAAATAAATTTGTTCGAAAATTGCAATGTGAATTAATTGTTTGAACGTTTTCGGAGCAGAAATGCCTTGACCCTGAAAGGATTAATGAGCACGTGAAAAGTGTCTTCAGATATTTTTGATATATGTACTGCTTGCTTTATAATTTGCACTCACATCTTGAGTCAGTCGTGACTGATGATTACAAACAGTGAAGTTCATAGCGACAAATAAAGAGTGTCTCATTTGAGTCGATGCAGCTCAAATCAATGGTTACTGTTGAAAATTTCCGAAAGAAGAAACGAGATTTTCAGAATACAGACAGTTTCGGTCGAGTTTCAATCCGGTCGAATTTTCGGCAGCATTTTCGCCGAAAACGAAAACGAAACCGAGTTTTCGGTCTATCTCCAATGAAAAGTTTTAAAGATTTTTAATGATTTTCTAATGTTTAAAAATATTGTTTTATCCACGGCTGCGGAGTCGGTGGGAAAAATGGACGACTCCGACTCCAGCTCCGGGAATTTTAACAGATCCGACTCCGACTATTTCACTCAAACATGGGCCTCATTCCGACTACGACAACGCAGCCCTGCATGTAAAATGAACGACTCCGACTGCGACTCCGCAGCCTTGGTTTTATCTGTTCTCTGATCAGTACATCTTCTATTTAATGTCAGTTTCATTTATGATCTATTTCATTTAAAATTTCAAGTTCTCAACCTAATATTATTTTATTTAAATAACTAGGAGGCTCTGCCCCCTACGAGATACGCTCGTCAACCTCTGTTCAGACACCGCAGACTCTAACACCACGCTAATTTGATTGGCTTTAAAAAGATTTCGGAAGATTGAATTTTAATTTGAATCTGACAATTATAATCGGACGTAATTTTCACAAAACTTTATTTTCTCTTTTTAATATTCACGTAAAAATACTTTTGGTAGGAATGAAAAATTATGATCATCTTAAAATATCATATAAGTGTCTCGCGCAATTTTTAAATTTAAATTGTTTTGCAATATTATTTTTTGTTCATTTTACGTAATAAGTGTAATGTGGACGTAAATGTGACGTAAATTCTCCTATTTAAGACTTCTAACGCATGTTAATGAATTTATTATTTTACAATATTCTTTCTCTTGTAAAATTCACGTGTAAATATAGTTTTTATGACGTAATTTTCAATGGGTTCCTGCTTTTTATATTTTCTAAAATAATAGTCACTTGTAAAATAATTTTTTTATTTGAAGCAAACATTATTGTTTGTGCTGTTTATACAGTTGGCAACAGTTTAAATTAATACAATTCTCTAAAATATGTAAGAAATATCTCTCGAAATGCTGAAAATTTGAATTTCAAATAGAAATAAAACCTCAAAAAATGAGTGAAATTAAAAAACTAAATGCAGTCTGCACACCGGGAAATTCTGACGCATAAAATGATCAAAAAATGATTAAATTCCTATGTACAGTTATTGCTCCTATAAAACTTTTTTAATGGAATGATTTTGTCCAACTTTGGCATTAAATATCTCTTAAAATAATTCTTCGATTTGAAAACTGTCTGCATAAGCGTGTGTATCAAACATTTCTCTATAATACTACCGATTTTCATATTTTTGTATGCAACAGTTTTTTTTTCAAATATTAACGAAGAAAGGCCATGTTTAAGCATTCAAATTGGATGTCGATCTGCCGGGAATATCTACGCAGATTTTCATTGGTCCATTTCCAAATCACAACTTTTTTTTATATGTAGAAGGATATCTTTTTTGTGTCTTTTAAATCTTATTAGAAGCCTTACAGTTAAGTTTTCCGTTTAAATAATCAACATTAATAGTGTATCAAAAAATAATCTTGGAAATTTTTTTTTACAATTTAATTTTCAAATTTGAAAAAAAAATCGTATTTAAAAATGCAAAATGTATTCTAAAAACGTCAATGGAATTTATTCGTCGCATTTTTATTGCTTTAATAAGTCGTAGTGAACACACATGCAAACTTTTGCTTATAAATTCTAATTTCATAGCAAATAAGACACTCAATGTTTGTGGAATTCTTCAAGAACGGGATGAAAATCAAAATGGTCAGAGTAAATAAAAATGAATTATTGATTGAATGCAGTATAATTTTACTGAAAAACTCTTAAACAGGAAATAATATTAAAATATGTAAATTGTTTTCCTGTTTTACATTTATGATTTTCAAAAATGTCTCTAACGATGTAGCGTTGCTTCATAAAACATCTTCACGAAATTTCTTTCATTTATCTCTTTCTTTCTTTTTTAAAGTCTGATTTCTACGAGTAACAATTTCGTATCCAAACTATATATTAGTTTGCTCAAGAATCAAACGAAAAATAACTTTTTATAACGAATGTGCTTCCTAATTCACCTTTATGTCTCTCCAAAAAAACATCTCTCTCACAATTTTGAAGTTAATTTCAAATTCTGATTTTTACTATACAACAGAAAAAAAGAAAAAAAATCTCCGAAAAAGAGATTTATTTTCTTCAGGCACAAGAACAAGTTGCAGTTCATTGCAATTTTGTATTTCCATACCGGTATACGTTAATAAAGATGCCAGAAAGTCATGGAATATTTAATAGAACTCTAAACTTTAAGAAAAATATTATGAATGAAAAAATTTAGGAGTAAATAAAAATGAATTACTGGTTCAATGCAGTATAATTTTACTGAAAAATCCCTACACAGTAAATAATAGTAAAATATGTAAATTGTTTTCCGGTTTTACCTTTATGGTTTTCGAAAACGCCTCTAACTGATGTAGAGTTCTTTCGTAAAACATCTTCACCAAATTTCTTTCTTTTATCTTTTTCTTTTTTAAAACTTGATTTCTACGAGAACACAATTTCGTATCCAAACTATATATTAGTTTGCTCAGGAATCAATCGAAAAATAACTTTTTATAACGAAAGTGCTTCCTAATTCACCTTTATGTCTCTCCGAAAAATCATCTCTCTCACAATTTTGAAGTTAATTTGAAATGCTGATTTTTACTATACAACGGAAAAAGACAAAAGGAAAATCTCCGAAAAAGAGATTTATTTTCTTCAGGCACAAGAACAAGTTACAGTTCATTGCAATTTTGCATTTCCATACCGGTATACGTTAATCAAGATGCCAGAATGTCATGGAATGTTTAATAGAACTCTAAACTTTAAGAGAAATATAATGAATAAAAGAATTTAGGAGCAAATAAAAATGAATTACTGACTGAATGCAGTACAATTTTACTGAAAAATCCCTACACAAGAAATAATATTAGAATGTATAAATTGTTTTCCGGTTTTACTTTTATAGTTTTCGAAAACGCCTCTAACGATGTAGCGTTACTTCAAAAAAACATCTTCACGTGCTTCTTCCTTTTATTTTATGTCTCCTTTTTTTTAACGCCTGATTTATACGAGAATACAATTTTATATCCAAACTATACGTTAGTTTGTTCAAGATTCAATCGAAAAACAACTTTTTTATAATGAATGTGCTTCCTAATTCACCTTTATGTATCTCCGAAAAATCACCTCTCTCACAATATTGAAGTTAATTTGAAATGCTGATTTTTACTATACAACAGAAAAAGACAAAAAGAAAATCTCCGAAAAAGAGAATTATTTTCTCCAGGCACAAGAATAAGTTGCAATTCATTGCAATTTTGCATTTTCATACCGGTATACGTTAATAAAGATGCCAGAAAGTCATGGAATATTTAATAGAACTCTAAACTTTAAGCGAAATATAATGAATGAAAGAATTTCACGTGTATGTTATACTTTTATTTATTTGCGAATATTTCATTCGAGAAAAATGATAACATACTTTTTATTTGTTCAGAAAAGATGTTGAGAATTTTGAAAAAAAAGTATTTATTTGTTTGAATAGCATACCAATAAAATTTCAACATTTCTTGATTTTTTTAATATTTAATTGTTTTAATATTTGCTGACATGTTTTAAAAGTTTTTATTATTTTTTGTGATGTTTAAAATATCATTATAGTTTATTTGTTAGCTGATCTTAACATCTGATCTTAACAGCTAATCGTTTTTAAAAATTTGACGTTTATTGCTTTTATACTGCTACTGGGCATTGCATTACATAAATATATCCTTAAAAGTTGTTATCTAGGCTTTAAAAGCCCATGGAGCATAGAGCACTCCGTCCTTGTCATTATGTATGTCCAAACCGTCCGTGTTTTTAAGGGCTAATATCTCGGCTAATTACCGACAATTTTTTCCGAAATTCATAATCAACAATGCTTTTATACTTCTGCTATGATAGGACGCTGCAGTTCTGCTCAACACTTTTGCTGAAGCCAATAAATTGAAATTTGAGTGTAACGGAAAAATGTGATTTTCTCAAAAAATATGTGATCTAGGGTAATCGCTATAATTTTCCTGCAAGGTTTAAATTAATGTCTACTACCTCTAATTTTTTCATAATTTTAGTTTCAATAGATTCGGAGTTAGATGGGGGGGGGGAAACATATTTTTGCACTACATTTTCCACCGTAACAATGAAAATATAATACCTAAAATTAGATGAAATATATTTTCTAATTCAGCGTTACGAAAGCTTTCACACGATACCCCGCACGATGTACAAAGAAAACATTTTTTTTTCAAGTAACTTAATTAGCCCCTCGATAGTTTTCCTAAATATATTTATGAATATTTATTAATCTGTAAATATGTGGGTCAATAGTCTTTATTACTTCCCCCAATTTGAACTTTCCACGTTGTATAGTTTATGAATAAAAGGGCTGTGACAGACAGACAGAGACACACAGAGTGATCTTATAATGGTTCCGTTTTTACTTTTTAAGTACGGAACCCTAAAAATACACTCTTTCCTCTTCATCGAAACTTTAAAATTAGGTTTCGTTATGGTTTGAATTCACCTAACAAAATTATAACTGTTAAACCTCAGTTTTTTTTTTTTTTCTCGCCTCATTTTAATGAGATTTGTGTTTGTTTTGTTAAAGATTTGATTGTATATACCAATAAAAATATAATTCTATCTAATATATAAAACTAAATTATTGTTGTGGCTTTTATCTGCATGTTTTATTTATAAACCAATTATCAAAAGTATGCAAATGCGTATCAAACGCGCTAGTATGTTCATTGTTCATAAATGTAATTTTCGAGATTTATTACGTACTTGCGAATTTACGCAAGTCGAGTATTACGTAAGTTGAGGGAAGCCTGTATTTCAAATATCAACACATTTTTGCTTTCTCAAAAGAAAAGAATTGTCGATTTTTTACGTCTATTTTTAAAATATCTTTTATCTATTTCTTTTAATAGCTGACCAATAAAATCAAAATGAAATGATTTTTGTAGGTACTGAAAAGTAAGGACCGACCAAAACAGATTTTTAAGACAGAAACCAAAACCAAATTTCGGTAATATTCCTATTTTCGGCCAAAAACGAAAGTTTTCAAACTTTTTAAAAGTAATTAATACATACTTAAATATACATAATTTTTAATTAATTATACGTGTTTATTAAATATACATAATTATTAATTAATTATACGTGTAGCCGAAGTTGGTTTTCAGTGCCTCTGACCAAAACTTTTTATTTTCATGTAAAATAAAATGTAATTCATCAAAGACACAGAATGATTATCTAGTAATACAATTTTCATCTAATTAAAAAAATGATGTATCACGACTTATCTTTTATAATGACTTTTGTAAATGATAATCTGTTATATTGCAACTTCCTCAAACAGTATTCGAAACACTTCTGCGGTTTCAAACAAAAGGATTCTATTGCTGTTACGTCTGAAGCATTTAGTGAGCACGTGAAAAGCGTCTTCAAAGATTTGTAATATATCCATTACTTGCTTTATAATATGCAACCACGTCTTGAGCCAGCCATGGCTGATGATTACAAACATAGCGACAACTAAAGAATGTCTCATTTCAGACGATGCAGCTCAAATCAATGCCTAATACATAAAATTTCCGAAAGAAGAAGCATGATTTTTGGAATACAGATAGTTTCAGCCCGGCCGAATTTTCGACAGTATTTTCGCCGAAAACGAATTTCCGTCGAAACTCTAATTTTGAGCCGAAAACGAAAACGAAACCGAGTTTTCGGTCTATCTCTAATGAAAAGTTTTAAAGATTTTTAATGATTTTGTAATGTTTAAAAATATCATTTTAATGTTCACTGATCAGTACATCTTCTATTTAATGTCACTTTCATTTATGATCTATTTTAATTAAAATCTAAAGTTCTCAACCTATTATTGCTTTATTTAAGGGGGTGCGGGACATTTTTTCAAATAATTTTGATTTATTGAGTTAAAATTTCGAAATTTTTTGTGGTGGTTAACCATATAATTTGTAAACAAAATCACATGATAAAACTTCTCATAATTATTTTTTTTTTATTTAAAATTTAAATTTTATTAAAAAAGTGGGGTAGTTTAAAATCGATATAACTCGAAATATTATTTGTAGAATTTCAATTTTTTTTTTAAATTTCAATAAACAGAAATACAGAAGTTTTAATTTAGATTAAGAATTTAAAAAATATATTAACTTAAAAAAAAGGTTGTAACTTATTTTTAAAAATGTATATTTTCAGAAGTAAATATATATTTTTTTTAATTTACAGAATCAAAATTTAAAGTACAACAATTGAAAAAGACATGTACCAAGTTTGAAACATTTATCTTTATCGGTTCTAGACAATACTGGTTATAACAATTTAAATACGCGAAATGGTGAAAAAATTCATCATGAAGAAAAACGCATTTTTACAAAGAGTCGTTTTCATGATAACCAGTGCTTGAAAGCTATATTTTCAAATCAAACCAAAACTGAAAAATGAATATTTCCAGTTCCAATTAGGATATAAACATGATTTAAACGTTATTTTAAGCAGGAAAAAAAACAGAGAAATTTTTAGTGTAATAAAATTCTTTCAGAAAATTTGAGGATTTTATTCGTCCCGGACCCCCTTAAATAATATCTTTTGTTCTATCTTTTAAATCTTATTAGAAGTCTTATAGTTAGGTTTTCCAATAAAATAATCAACTTTAATAACATATCAGCAAAAACAAATCTTGGAAATTCTTTTTTACAATTTAATTTTCAAATTTGAAAAAAAAAAAACTCGCACTTAAAACAGCAAAATGTATTCTAAAAATGTCAATGGAATTTATTTATCTCATTTTTATTGCTTTAATAGGTTGTAGTGAACACACATGCAAACTTTTGCTTATAAATTCTAATTTCATCGCAAATAAAACACTCAATGTTTGTGGAATTCTTCAAGAACGGGATGAAAATGGAAAGGGTCAGAGTAAATAAAAATGAATTATTGATTGAATGCAGTATAATTTTGCTGAAAAACCCCTACACAGGGAATAATATTAAAATATGTAATTTGTTTTCCAGTTTTTCATTTATGATTTTCGAAAAAGTTTCTAACGATGCAGCGTTTCTTCATAAAACATCTTCACGAAATTTCTTTCTTTTTTGAAGCCTGATTTCTACGAGAACACAATTTCGCATAAAAGCTATATTAGTTTGCTCAAGAATAAATCGAAATACAACTTTTTATAACGAATGTGCTTCCTAATTCACCTTTATGTCTGTCCGAAAAATCAACTCTCTCACAAGTTTGAAGTTAATTTGAAATGCTGATTTTTACTATACAACGAAAAAAAAAAAAAAAAAATCTCCGAAAAAGAGATTTATTTTCTTTAGGCACAAGAACAAGTTGCAGTTCATTGCAATTTTGCATGTTCATACCGGTATACGTTAATAAAGATGCCAGAAAGTCATAGAATATTTAATAGAACTGTAAACTTTAAGAGAAATATAATGAATGAAAGAATTTCATGTGAATGTCATACTTTTATTTATTTGCGAATATTTCATTCGAAGAAATGATAACATACTTTTTATTTGTTCAGAAAAGATGTTGAGAGTTTTGAAAAAAAGTATTTGTTCGAATAGCATATCAATAAAATTTGATCGTTTTCTTGACTTTTTTAATATTTAATTGTTTTAATATATGCTGACATGTTTTTAATTTTTTTATTATTTTTGTGACGTTTAAAATATCATTATAGTTTATTTGTTTGCTGATATCTGAGTGTGTTAGCATACTAACATTTGTAAGAAAGCATGTTTTCTAAAGCTATTTATTGTTATTTTATTTGTTTATTATAAATGACATTTTTTTCTGCATTTTTGCTGACAGTTCATTTTAAATGAATCGTTTTAAATCTGACATAATTTTCACCAAAATTTTCTTTCTCTTTTTAATATTCACGTGAAATTATTTTTGTTGTGAGAAAGGAAATATTATTTGCGCTGTTTTAGAATTCTCAACACAAGAGCAATGCGACACTTGTAGGCACTTCAATAACATCTGCATTGGTTAAATTGCTCAAAATATCTCAATTTGTTGTTTTTGTGTCAGCAAGTAAACCCTATTGGTTTACAATGGAAGTTTATGAGAATTTGGCGAAATATTAGAGATATCGCCAAGTTTGCGTCACTTTTGGCTACTCATTTTGGTCGCCAAATTTGGCAAATCATTTTAGTCGCATTTGGCGACAGAACTTGGTCTCCTCTATGGTAACCCCCTTATAGGTATGGTGATGCATTAAATGCTGTTCAATATGCATATAGATTAGTTTTAATCGAAATTCACGTGTAAATATAGTTTTTATGATATAATTACCAATATTTTCCTTCTTTTAATACGTAATCATTTAATTCTCATTTGAAAGTTTTTTTTCTGTTTATAATAGTCACGTGTAAATACATTTTTAATTTGAAGGAAATATTATTCTTTGCGCTGTTTTTAAATTTGGCAACAATTTAAAATAATACCCTTTTCTAAAAGTTGTAAAAAATATCTCTCAAAATGCTGATAATTTGACTTTAAAATAGAAATAAAACCTCAAAAAATGAGTAAAAAAAATAAATGCAGTCTGCACACCGGTAACTTCTAGTGTATAAAATGATCTAAAAATTCATCAAGTAATTCATCAAAGACACAGAATGATTATCTAGTTATACGAATTTCATCTAATTAAAAAATGATTATCAAGATCTATCTTTTATAATGACTTTTGTAAATGATAATCTGTTATACGGCAACTTTCTCAAACAGCATTCGAAACACTTCTGCGGTTTCAAAAAAAAAAAAAAAAAAAAAAATCTGTTACTGTCAGATCTACAGCTTTTAACCCTTTCAGGGGCGCCGTTTGCAGTCTGTAAACGCTTTTTTAAATGTTCAAATTGCTAAATGGCACCAGTAATTTTTTAGTACAATTTCGATCTTATAATGAGAGTGAAAAAATGCTAGTGATTATTTTCAAATAATTTTTTTCGAAAATTGCGGTATGAATTAATTGTTTGAATGCTTTTGGAGCAGAAATGCCTTTACCCTGAAAGGATTAATGAACACGTGAAAAGTGTCTTCAGATATTTTTGTTATATGTACTACATGCTTTATAATTTGCACTCACATCTTGAGTCAGCCATGACTGATGCTTACAAACAGTGAAGTTCATAGCGACAAATAAAGAGTGTCTCATTTGAGTCTCATTTGGGTCATAGCAGCTCAAATCAATGGGTACTGTTGAAATTTTCCGAACGCTTAATTTAATATTCCATGTTTTAAAAACTGACGAACTGTGAGTAAAATTTTAATACTTCGTAAGAAATTAAGCCGAGATTTTAGAAATATATTGAGGACTAATAAAAAAGAGATATTATATATATAATAACACAAAGTGTATAACGCTTCCGGGGTTGAACTCATCCGGATTCCACTTCGCTTTATCGTATTCTATTCGGCCATTTTTATTGAAAATTATTTTTTCGAATAAAACTTCATAAAAGTTACATTTTTAGAAAGATTATTCAAAATAAATTAACATTTGTGAGATGACTTGCATTTAATTATGTACATATTCTGAGATAACTTCAGTTGAAATTAGTTTGGCCCTCTCCCTCCATAAGTAAACATTCATTTGTATCTCATTCATTGTGAACTTTGAGCTTTGTTGGCGCCATCTATCGGTAGTTAAAATAAAAAAGAAGTTTCTTTTGAAATTCTTTGAACTCGGAAGACATTGGGGGGGGGGGGGATGAATAGTATTTCTTATAAAATATAATTAGACTATCAGGGATACTTAATGCCGTGTAGAATATATATACATATATATATATATATATATATATATACATATATGTTACCGGCCAAACCCGCTTTTAGGCCAAACTAGTTTATTCTAACGCGCATAGGATAAACTAGTTTTCCTAGGCCAAACTAGTTTATCCTAACGCCCATAGGATAAACTAGTTTTTCCTAGGCCAAACTAATTTATCCTAACGCCCATAGGATAAACTAGTTTTTCTCAGGCCAAACTAGTTTGACGTAACACTCATAGGATAAACTAGTTTAGCCTGCTATTCATTGGTCTAAACTAGTTTAGCCTGCTATTCATTGGTCTGAACTAGTTTATCCTAGGCCAATTCAATTTGGCGTGCATTTATTGATCCACAAGGCCGCTTCGGCGCCAACATTCTAGTTTATCCTAATCCAATTCAATTTGACGTGTTTTAATTGATGCCAACCAATGTTGAGCACGCTCACAAAAAAATCTTTCTTTGGGATCAATAAAATCACGCCAAATTGAATTGGCCTAGGATAAACTAGATCGGCCTAGGATAAACTAGTTCAGACCAATGAATAGCAGGCTAAACTAGTTTATCCTATGAGCGTTAGACCAAACTAGTTTGTCCTAGGAAAAACTAGTTTATCCTATGCGCGTTAGGATAAACTAGTTTGGTCTAGTCCAATCTAGTTTGGCCTAAAATCGGGTTTGGCCGGTAACATATATAACAATGGAAATAAAATTTTGCATTTTTGTATTTTGTAGGGGAAATAAATTTGTAATTTAATAAAAGAATTTGAGAAAAAAAAATGTGTTAATGCAATTAATAGTTACAATTTACTTAAGTGATAAAGGATCATTTTTAATGATCAAAATTTATTATAGGTTTCTTTATGCATGTTTTTTAAAAAATGAGGATTTAATCTGAGTTAAACTTTTTAAAATTTAAGTTATATAATTATTATTTCGGCGTCAGCTATCGGTAAGTAATCCGTCAAGGACTCTTATTTAATTTATTATTATTATTATTATTCCGATTTATAAGAAATTGAAGGTTATTGATTATTTTAAAGCAATGAACGAAGACGAAAGTTAATTGACAATATATTTTAAAATAGCATTATTAATTCTAATTTGCATGTTTTTTGTGAAGTAGTTCTTTAAATTTTGTGTGTGAAGTTCTTTCTTGCAAATTAAGTTTCAATTATAAATCGGCTGTTTTTATAACTATTTTACTCCCACTTGATCCTATTAGTCAGATAAGATAAAATTTATTAGTTCATAATTCTTTTTATAATGCAATGCTATATCATTCTTTTGAAAATGCAAACACATCATTCTGATGGGCTACCTTCTAGTCCTTTAAGAAGAGAACACTGAATAAGAAGATAAAAATATAAATTTCCTGAGGAGATATTTTGAATATAAGAATGCATCAAACGCCCATAGACTTAACATTGCCGAATTCGGATGCTGAGTGACTAGCCGCCTAAACAGCTTATTGATTTATTCCAAATTCTTGTATTGCAAACTCACTTTTTTTGGTAATGTGAAATGTATGTAACATAATCCCTAAATACAATAGAATATGTTCATTAGATTTCTGTGAATTTTTATTACTTATCCCTTTTTTGCTTATCTAAATGTACCTCAACTTACGTTGCTAGTCTGGAAACGAATTGCTGATGCAAGTCGAGGTATTACTGTACATCCAAAATAGAATATTGCTTCACCACAGTTTAATTTTATTGAAAAATACTTACGAAGGAAATAATAGTAAAAATTCTGATGTGAATTCCCTGTTAGGTTTATATTTAGGATTTTTGAAACAGCAAGTAATGCTGTCAATTTGATTTCTAAAACATTATACTTGCTACATGTGCTTTTTACATGTATTCTCCCATTTTAAAACCATGATTCATACCTGACCATAATTTTTATTTCCAAACTATATGTAGTTTCCTTAAAAATCAATCGGAAAACAACTTATTCTAATGAATCTGCTCCCTGATTCAGTTTCTTATTCTTAACAACAACAAAAAAAGAACACTCTTGCAATTTTGCAGTTAATTTCAAATAGTGATATTTACTTCCCAACAAAAAGAGTAAAAACAAACAAACAAACAAACAAACAAACAAACAAACAAAAAACACGAAGGAGAGATTTGTGTGCTCGGGGCACAAAAAGAAGCTAGATTTCATAATAATTTTGTATTTTCGTGGAGTTATACGTTAATAAAGATGCCATGAACGACATTGATCATTAAGCATTTTTTAAACTACATAATAACGAATGAAACACTTTCATATGAATGTCATATTTTCTTCTTTCGGATTATGAGAAAAAATGAACTGTTTTGTTTCTTTTAATAATGATTGCCATTTTTAAATGGTTGTATGCTAAGAATTAAACTGTTTTAAAAGTTTTTGATGATTTTAGTAACATCTAAAAGTTGCATTATAGCATACATTTTTGCTGACTTTTACATTTTTTTGCATCGTAATATCTGTAATAATGCATGATTTACAATGATCTTTTTTGCGTTTCTTTTTTGTAAATATTTTTAATGACAGTGCCCCGATTGATGATTAATTTAATAATGAACTTGATGATAAATTTGATTCATTACAATTTTTAATAACGATCCGAAGAAAATATTGCTCTTGTAATTTTGAAGTTAATTTGCATTACCTATTTTTACTGTACAATAGAAGAAACGAAAAAAAAAATAGACGGAAGATATATATGCCCTAGGCACAATAGGAAGCTGCAAGATTATAGCAATTTCCATATCGTCATACGTTAATAAAGATGCCGCCTTATTATATTTATTTTCTAAGCATTAAGAAAAATATAATGAATGAAATTCTTTTCAAATACGATGTAGCTTATGAATTCGAATTTTAAATCAAATATAAGAAACAACATATGAGAACGTTATGTGGAATGCTTAAAAAAACTGCATTGAAAATGAAAAAATGCACAACTAATAATAAAATTTTCTTAGAATTCAATATAATTGTACTGGAAAATACCTACACAGGATATAATAATAAAACATATCTCATGTGAATTTCCTTACAGTTTTTTATATTTATGATTTTCTAAACATTTTGTATGGAAATTGCGCCGTGTCTTTTCATAAAACGTTTCAGTTGCTTCTCCCGCTCTCTCTATCGTTTAGTGTGAGTATCTCTTTTTCTGTCTTTTTCTATTTTTCTTTAAGAGTCTGAGATTTATTACGAAAAATACGTACACAGGAAATAATAATAAAATATTTCTATCGTAAATTGCCTGTTATTTTTTTATTTATGATTTTCGAATAAGCAAGCGGTACTGTCAATTTGCTTTCTAAAATATTTCATTTGCTTCTCGTGCTTTTTTCCTTTATTCTCTCTTTTTTATAAACATGATATATGCTCGAAGACAATTTTATTTCCAAACTATATATTTATCTGTCTAACTATTAATTGAACAACAACTTTTTATAACGAATGTGTACCACAATTCATTTTATCGTCTCTGTTAAAACGACTGTCTCACACAATTTCTAAGTCAATTTGAAATGCTAATTTTTACTGTACAATAGGATGGAGGAGTGGGGGTGGGGCTAACCTACGCAACTGAGATTCATTATCAGTTGAATGTGCCAATCCCAAAACTTTCTTCTATCTCATGTCAATATTTCATTATAATTAGTTTTATTAGTATTTTTATTAGAATTAAGCATAACTTTATACACTTTTCGATGGTACAATATTGAAAATTTTGCCTACCGACGGATTTTTTCCAAATTAATGAAGAACCTGCTTTCCATTGCCAAAAACTTTAAAAAAAAATTTGGTTAAATTCTATGCATAACTTCATACAATTTTTGATGGTACAATGGCGACACACGGACATACGGACACACAGACAGACAGACATTTCCTATAAACATGTTTTTGTGATCTCTGACCCCTAAAACGTGTAAATCCGTCGAAAATCGGAAGTCGAAAAAAATTTCGATTACAATACTTTCTTCTATTAAAGATAGAAGAAAGTAAAAAGGAGAAGAAACAGAAATTTTGCATTTTCGTTCCCGTTTATGTTAACCCATTTATGCCTTTTTTGGGACGCTTCGAATTTTAATGAATCAGTATAATTTTCTTCTTCTTTATAACATGAAAATTACATGAAATAATTATCTATAAATGTCTTTATCTATTACCGAAAGATGATACCATAAAACGGATATTTATTTACTTATATGAAGGCCTCTTTTCGATGTTTATATATTTTTCATTTTTCAAGATGGCGGAATGTAAAAAGTAAGTTTATTTGTATTTTTTCTTTCAATAATCCAAATAAATAAGTTGTAATCTTTGAAATACTTACTTTTTTAAATTGCAAAATTTTATGATGAGGCCTATTTATTTTTTATACATGTTTGTAAGGTAAAAAATATAAGGCGCTAGGCATGAATAGATACATATTTTTATTAACCATTTAGGGAACACTTATTTATGTACAGTCCTTTTTAAGATAGTTATGAAATAAATTGTTTTTAAGACTCAAATACTCTTATTCTTAAATTATTATTAGTAATACATATAATGTTATTAGTCTCTGTAAAGAAATTAGTATATTTTTAATAGCTCATAAAAATACTAATTATAGTACATAATATTCACTTTAAAAGCTTATTTTATATAAATTTAGACAAAAAATATAATTATGCATATTATATTATTATAAGTATTATGCATGTTTCCCTTTTTAGTATGTTTACATTTTATCAAATAAATAAAAATCTATTTTAGCGTAAATTTTTTAGTATTTTTTCAGTTCATTTTGCTACATTTTAAACTGATTTTACCAACAAATTTTAGAAAATAAAAATTCAGGCATAGATTCAGGTTAAACAAAACACTAGGCATGTCATAGAATATTTAGTAGGTTTTTGAACCACATGATAACGAATGAAAGACTTTCATATGAATGCCATATATTTTTTCTTTCGCATTATTTGAAAACAATTAAATGTTTGTTTATTTCAATACTGCCTTCAATTTTAAATGATAGAACTAAGTATTAAACTGTTTTAAATGTTTAAAATGATTTTTGTAACAACTAAAATACTAACTATAGTATACCTCTTTGCGGATTTCTATATTTGTTAACATCCTAATATCTGTAATAACGCTCAATTTATAAAACAATTTAGTTTCTATCTTTTTATTTATTTTATAGTACTTTTGCATTTTTCTATGACATATCGATTAATGATGAATTTAAATCATGGCAAACTTTAATGACGAACCGAACAAAAACGTCGCTCTAGCAATTTCGTAATTCATTTGAAGTACCGATTTTTACTGTACAAAAAGAAAAAAAAAAAAAAAAAATCTGTCAAAGATATATTTTCCCGGGGAACAAAGAAAGACGCTGCATATGGGTTAAACAAAATCAGTTTTCAATTTTTATATAGATATACATTAATGAAGATGCCAGAAACGTCATGGATTATTTAATACGTTTTTAAAGATTAAGAGAAATATGTTGAATGAAAGACATTCAGATGATTGTCATGCTTTCTTCTTTTGTGAATATTTCATTTCGAAAATACCAAAATATTTATACTTCTTCAAAAGAAAATTATTGCATTTCTTTTCTATTTTTTAAATATGTTTTATCTATTTGTTTAAATAGCTTACCAATAAAATCAGAATGTAGTGAATTTCGTAATCACTGACATGTTTGTGTAATTGGAATGGTTTTTGCAGGAACTGAAAAAATGGAAAGATTTTTAATGATTTTCGTAATATATACGGTAACTCCGGGAGAGTCGCCGCATACGGGATAGATGCTGCACCCCTTATATTTCTTGTAATTATCGATAGATGGTCGTCAAACGCATAATATAGGTGCGCAATGAGATTATTTTAACCGGTGCATAGCGTGAATCCCATTTCGATGTTTATTTGTAGAAGTACAGTCCTTAATTTGACGTTAATGAAAGATTTCACTGTCCAAACTTTTAAACACATTATGTTTAAATACTTTTCATACACTAATTACTAAATGCATGCATGATTTCGAAGTCAAAACTAAGTGTAGCATTTGTATAGAGTACTGTGTGTGTGTGGTTACGCCATTCCCCTTAGAGATGGCAGATAACAGTGATGGCCGACGTCTGCACCATGCAAAATGGGATACATGCTGCACTGCTATTCCGGTATACATGCCGCGGTTTATTTTGTACGGGATGATTAAGTTTTATTAGCTTTTCCTTTTCCTTTTGCACAGACTAACCAAGTTAGGCATGTTATCAATTTTACAAAAACCAAAGGAGAAAAAGGGGAAAATAAAAAGTAAGAAGGGAAAGAAAGATGCAAGTCAAGATGATAATAATGAAAAATTGGATTACGCGTAACGCAGACGTTCTTTGCAAACAACTTCAAAAAAGAGACAGCGTAATTGCATCATGGATTTAAATGTAGTTATATAAACACTGTACTTTTTCTGTAGATTGTAGTCGAAAAAACAGGTCTCGTCATCCCATTCGGGACCATAGGTGCATATGAGCACATTCATAAAGAGCTTACAAAATTTGTTTCTGGCACCAGTAAAAAAGAAAAGTAATATTTGCTTTGCTTAATTACAGCATTTCATGATTATTTAGGTAAAGGTAACTTCTTTAAAAAAAAAAAGTGGTACCAACCGAATAAATTTGTGTAAAAGCCACCGCTCCCGAAAGGGTTAACAAATAAATTATGTAAACACAATTTTACTTTTTTTTCTTTTCCCTTTCGAATACATTGATGTTACGTTGTTGCTGAAATAACAATTAAAATTTAATGTAAAAAAAATAATTCGATAATTTTAATTGTCAAGTAGGCAACAATTATTAATTTGAATCTACTAATACGTTTCATTGTCCTCATTTAGATTAATTTTGTTATTACATCGGTAATCATAGTCCAGATACGATTTTTTTTTAAATTTATAATTTCATTCTGTTCTTATTACAAGCGCGGCATAACTACCGCACAAGTGCTGTGTCTCAGCCTGAATGTATGGGTGACGCGCCGCAGTGTAAGTTTTAGAAAAAAATTGTTAAAAAAATATTAATAATTTGTTTTGAATTTTTTTGTCGCAGTACACGCGTTGTATATTTAACATCAAATAATACATCATGATTTTTTTTTTATTTTATGTCTACCATGGGACTTTATATACAAGTTCAAAAAAATGTGCGGCATAAATCCCGGAATTACCCTATTCCAAACGGAAAAGTCAAAACATATATTAAAATATTTATTTGCTTAATATATATTTTGACTTTTCCGTTTGGAATATATATTGTGATATGATTATTAGTGGACGTAATTAAGGCTTATTACTCGTACTTACTTACATTTAATTTTCGTAATGTTTAAAGATTTTTTGTTTGTTTATTTGCTGATCTGTTTTTCTTCTATTTAATACCAGTGTAAGTTATTTTTTGTTTTATTTAAAATCTGAAGTTCACAACTCATTTTTTTTTTTATTTAAATTTAATAACAATGGCCTTACATCGTGAAAGTGACAATTTTTTTTGTTTGTTGAGTTCTTTTAAATATCATGATAAGTCTTATATGTAAGGTTTTCCATTTAAATCATCAATAATAACTTTTTTAAAAATTCTTGTATTCTATTCATATTCATTTCAAACTTAATTATCACATCTAAAAAACGTAAAATAAAATAAAATAATTTTAATCAATCATTCACACTCAAAACTGTAAAGTGTTTTCTGAAATATATCACTGGAATTTATTTGTCGCGTTTTTATTGCTCTTATATGTTTCTGAGATGCAAAATTTTGATTATAAATAATAACTTCATCTCAAATAAAACAAACAATGTTTATGGAATTCATCAAAAACTGGATGCAAAATAATAAAAGGTAGAGCAAATAAAATTGAATTATTGATTGAATGTAGTATAATTTTACTGAAAAATAGGCACACAGAAAGTAACATTAAAATATACCGCATGTAAATTGTTTTTCGGTTTTACATTTATGATTTTCGAAACAGCGTCTAACGCTGTTGTATTGCTTTATAAAACATTTTTACGTACTGTTTTCATTTATTTTATCTATCTCTTTTTTTCTAAAACCTAATTTATTCAAGAACACAGTTTTATACCCAAACTATATATTTGTTTGCTTTAGAATCAATCGAAAACAAGCTTCTATAACGAACATGCTTCCTAATTCACCTTTATGTCTCTCCAAAAAAACATCTCGCTCACAATTTTGAAGTTAATTTGAAATGCTGATTTTTACTATACAATAGAAAGAGTGGGGTAAAAAAATCTATGCAAAAAAAGATTTATTTCCCGGAGGTGCAAAAAGTAGTTGCAGTTTATTGCAATTTTGCATTTTCATACCAGTATATGTCAATATAGATGACAGGAACGTCAAGGGATATTTAATAGATTTCTAAACTTTAAGAGAAATATAATGAATGCAAGACTTTCATATGAATGTCATATTTCATTCATTCTTAAAATGATATTATTTTTGTTTGTTCAGCAGAACAGTTGAAAGTTTGCTATAAAAAAAAAAAAAAAAACGTTTGTTTGAATTGCATATCACTAAAATTTTAAAAATTTTTGACTTTTTTAACATTTAATTGTCTTTAATACTTGTTGACATATTTAAAAAGATTTAATAATTTTTATAACTTGTAACCAATTCTGATATCTATATGAGTTAGCGTACTAATACAGTTGAACCTCTTTTATCCGAAACTCTTTTAACCAAAACTCTCGGTTAACCGAAATCCATTTTTAAAGCTTTTCTTTTCTTTTACTATTACATTCCTTGTACGCAAAATTAATTTTGAAAGCTATTTTTTTTTAATTATATCATATTCCTTGTGAGCATGCGGTCCTTTCCAAACTACGAGTACATATAAATATTTTCGATCCCCTTTCTTATAGTTCCTTTGAATTTAATTTGAGCTCCCGTAAGCTGCGAAGTGGAACGAAGAAAACTAACAAATTACCAATTCTGAAGCTTTTAAATGTTTTGCAAAAGGTTTGACATGGCTGGAGCAGCAGAAAGGCTGTGATACTGGTGAGCTAAAAATAGTAAAAAACTCCGTGATAGAGCTTCAAAACAAAGCCAGTCGAAACTGTGACAAAAGAAATATTTTTTCAAACCCTAGTGATATATGTAAAAAGTATTTAATTTAAAAATTAAAATTCAAGTAATTTATTCTTGCTTCTATTTTGCTATTGCTTTATTTTTATTAAGCATTTGTTATCATAATAATAAATAGTGCATATATTTCTCCTTAATCTTAAAATTGAAGCATTCTCGATTATCCGCAAATTTCGATTTTCCGAAAGAGGGTCAGTCCGAATTACTTCGGATAATCGAGGTTCTACTGTATTTATAAAAAATCACGTTTTGTAAAACTTTCTTTTCCGATGAATTTGAATTTTTATAATGAACCCTTAACTGTTATAGTTAACTCTTTGATTACAGACTAGGATTTGTGACTATTTTTATATTTAATCGTATCACAAATTACAATTTTTTTCCATTGTGGTAGATTTCTTATGACTATCGAATTATAAGTGTATGGCAGATAATATTTTTGAAAAAATGGAGTGGTACGAACAGAAGGAAAAAAATAGCTTGCTGGGATGTATGCCACCTGACCTATAGTCAAAGGATTAAAGGTGCAGTGGATTCAAAACTAACTTTCTTATTTACCAATATAGATGACTTTTTCTTTTGAAAATTACGGAAAATCTTTAGAGTGCTATTTGATATCGGTTTGAAAATTGTTGGTTAAAATATTTTTAATACTTTCTGAGATTATCAAAATTTAACTTTTTAAAATCCAGAAAATTTAACATTTTTCAAAACGCTCCATGCACATTCTATTTTTACATAACGGTTCAAAGTTCTTCCACAATAATCATTTTACACAAAAAAAAATAAAAGTTTCTAAAATGCTGACGTTGCTTTGATAAATAAAGCTTTTCGAACTGAACTGAATTTAAATTCCATAAATTTTAATTAAAAATTATTTAAATGTTTATTTGTTTAATTCAAAAAATAATTATCTTTAAATGAGATGATTTTTAATAATTTATGTTTATACATACAAATATGGAATATGTGTGAGAAATCTCATTAAAATTTGTAAAAATGAAACGCGCACGGAACATTTTAAAATCATGAAAATCTCTAATCTATAAAAAAAAAAAAAAAAAAAAAAAAACAGATTTCATTCAAAAAATGTGTCATAAATGTTCACTTTATTTTTAAAATCATTTTAACACTGAGTATAAGTTTTAATATAATTTATCATTCATTTTTTTAGATTTTTATGCATTTGTGATAAATTTAGATAAGTTTATCTATCAATTTTCTGGGAAATGAGAAACTACGATTTAGCCTACAAATCGATCTAGCCAGTCTCGGATTATCAGAGTCCTATCGTATATTTAATTTGAAAAATTCAAAAGTATTCTTTTTAAAATAAAAATCCCATTTTGCCTTTAACCGACAGCGCTAAAATATCCCATCTACAGTTTTGAAACATTATTTTAGTAGTGAAATAACACACATTTTGTCCCAACTTCTGAAGTGGCAAATTGATACGTAGCGTAATGTAACGATTTTCCGGATAACGACACATATGACACTTTTCATGTAACAAGAGGAACCTTAAAGCTGCGTTTAGATACTTGTTATACCTTGCCCAGGAAAAGTTATTAACACTTATTCTATCCAACAGTTTTGTGGTTATTCACAAAAGGATGGAAAGTTCAACAATGGAATGAAGACAAGAAGATTAGATCAACTTGAAGGAAATGTTTTCCTCCTTCAGAATGTCCCTCCGTTTCATTCTAAAGCTATCAAAGTCGAAAAGAACCGCATGACCACAAAGAATTTACTCCGAATGTTGACAATAGTTGAATGATACGTCGATTCGGATCTTAGTAAAACCTATTAATGCAATAATATGCAGAATGAATTTTTTGGAGTTAAGGTATATTTCCTGACACAAGAAGAACCTAAGGTTGCGTTTTGATGCTTGTTTTGCCTTGTCCATGAAAAATTATTAACACTTATTCTACTCCAAACGTTTTGTGGTTAATTACAAAAGGATGGAGAGATTCAACAATGGAACGAAGATAAGAAGATTAGATCAACTTGAGGGAAATGTTTTCCTGCTTCAGATGTCAGTCCGTTTAATTCTAAAGCTATTAAACTTGAAAAGCACCGCGTGACCACAAAAAAAATTACGTCTGTTGTTGACGATATTTGAATGATACGTCGATTCGTACGCTGGTCAAACCTATTAATGCAATAATACGCAAAATGTATTTTTTGGAGTTAAGATATTTTTCTTGTGGTAAGCGATATGTATGCTTTAGATACGAGATGCGATTCTATGTATATAGGTACTAATTGTCATTGTATATAAATATGTGCATGACGTAATATATTGATTTCTTCATTCAAGCAATCGTAGTTAAGTAAATAACAATGATTATTCGTTATTAGCGCATAAAGCAGTATAAATCAACAACACGAGAAAAGTCCATCAAAACAACAAATATTTACAGATTACATACATGCATTTCAACCTTCGTAATAGAAATGCATTTAAAAGGGCATTTCTTTACTCTAGTTGAAGGAAACATAATGCAACAAACCGATTTAAACGATTTCTGAGAGTGCTCAGCTTTCACCCCCGTGAGGGCTTTAATCGAAAATCGAAGTCTGTGGAAGCTTTTTGCAGTTGCTATTATCTTGTAATGTTTTGTAAGACTTCGTGAGTGCAAGAAAGAAGGGTAGGGTGGAGGTCTGTGCTGAGCATTAGCTTTTTTGTGTGTGGTTGCAGACAGTGTTTATTCTTTCTTTCCTAAAGACTTTTTTTCTTTTTTTTTGTAACTTGCTTTGTGATAAATGCTATGCGCTTTTGGGGGGAGTCGTTATTTTTACGCAAATAGTAGTACGTATGATGATGAAGAAGGTTGGGGTAGAAAATATTTTATGGCATAATGTTTGGATAGACATTATGGTGAGGGAAATGATTTATACTTGCATATGTGGTTGCGGAGAAGACTCGTTTGTTTTCTTGAAGCCATATGTAAAGTTTTTAAAAGTTCAAAAAGATTTATGTAAACTGCGTCACATCCCGATTTTCAGGGGCTCAAAATTATGAGAAGTTTTATCATGTGATTTTGTTTACAAATGATATGGTTAACCTTCACATAAAAATTCAAAATTTTAACTCAATAAATACAAATTATTTTCAAATATATCCTAGACCCCCTTTAAAGGATAGTATTCTTAGATGATTCCTTGATTTTACAGGAGGATGAAATACGTTGTTCGATACTTTGGAATCTGAATCAGAAAATCTGCAAATATTCTGTAATTTCATTCCAAACTGTATAATATTTTTCTCAAGTTGCTTAGTTTGTTTAATCGAACAACTTTTTATAACGAATATGTTCCCCAATCCACCAAATCTCTCTCACAATTTCGGTGTTTTATGAATTTGAAATGCCGATTGTTACTGTACAACTAACGGGGTCGAAGCAAAAATCCACAAGAGAGAAATTTATTTGCCTGTGACACAAAAATAACGGACAAGATTTTAATTTCTATACCGGTATACATTAACAAAGATGCCAAGAATGCCGTGGTAGATTTCGTATATTTCTACACTTCAAGAGAAATATGAATGAAAGGCTTTTATACGAATGTTTTATTTTTGTCTTTTCTGAATATTTCTTTGTTTAAGGGTGTACTCCAATCCAAACTGCTTATTTTCTGATTCATTTTGAAATTCATTTTTGCTCTCAATCGCATCAAACTGGCAAATTCTCTTATTTAGAAACTGCACAATGTGCCGTGCTTTTTTGTTAAATGCACAAAATATTGTAAAAAATACTGTTAAAGTTGGCGTTTTGAATCGAATTTAACGAGGCGGGAGATCAGTGAATAATAAAAAAATGGTCATACTGAGAGAACAATTATTTAAAAGTTCAATTCTAAATAATTGAGCGAAAAATGAAATCACATGGCCTCTTATACATCTCTTCAAAAATAACCTCAGCAAGTTTCATGTTTTTACTTTTCAAAATGAGTCTGAAAATGTCTGAAAATTTTAAGCTGTTGAGGGTGGAAAAATATTTTTTCGAATACATCCTTAAATGTTAAAATATTTTTCTCCAGAGAAAAATATGTATGCAATTCATATAGTGTGTTTTTTTAATGAAAGTTATTCTATATTTTCTTTTTTTAAATATATGCGTAAAGTTCAAATTCTCTTAATGCGTTTTACTATACTCAGATGCAACACTATGGCCTCATCAAATAAATATGTCTAGGGAATATGTCCAAATAGAATACTGCTTGAAAACAGATCACTTTTATCAAAAAATACTTACGCGGGAAATAATAATAAAACATTTCGTTGAAAATTGACTTTTAGTTTTGCATTTATGATTTCCGAAACAAAAAGCACTGCCGTCAATTTGCTGTCTAAAATATATCATTTGCTTCTCGTGCTTTTATATTTTATGTTATCTCTTTTTATAAACCTGATTTAAACTCGAAATACAATTTTCGTATAATAGTTTTCTTAAGAATCAATCGAAATATATAAATTTTCTACCACCTTTCCCATTTATTTTCTTTAAGAAACAAACAAAAAACCTTTTCTCTATCAAGTTTTAAGTTAACTCGATATGGTGATATTAACTATAAAACAGCAGTAGAAAAAATCTACGAAAGAGAGATGTAGCCGGGGCATAAAACGTAGCTGGAGTGGATAACAATTTTGCATTTTTGGTCTTGCAATTGTATAAGCTAAGAAAGATGCCAGGAACGGCATACATTATTGAATTAGATTTCAAAACTTTAAGAGAAATATAACTTTCATCATACTTCAACTTTCATCATACACATGTGCATATTTTATAGAAAATAAATTTGGAAACTGCTTAAAACTTTTTAACATCCTATAAATCAAATAAAAATAATATCCTGATTAATTTAATTGAACAACTTCAATAGATAAATGCAAAAAAGAAGAAAAACTCTCGAAATTTTCCCTTTTACTTAAGCAAAAGTTTATTTTAGTATCTTTAGTACAAAAGAACTTTTTATGAAAGCAACTTTTAACAGCTATATTGAAGATTTAAAATTTTTCTAAAAAAGGTGAGTGCATAATTTTACTTCTTTAGGAAGTTTTTCTGAACACGGAGAAAAAATTGCACATTTACTATATCATTTCATATCATAGTAAACAATACTTGTACATGTGCGAGTAATATACAAAAGTACGTAGAAATATTGATTTAATACTATACAGTTTTGCCGAAAAATACTTATACAGAAAATAATAATAAAAGAAATCTTATGTAAATGATATTTCCGTTTTAAATTTATGGTTTTCTAAACAGCATTTTTATCACGTTGTCTTATAAAAAAAATGTTTGCTTCTGATGCTTTTTTATATTATATACTCAAACACATTTTCGTTTCCAAACTATCTTAGTTTACTTAAGGATCATTCGAAAAAAAACTTTTTATAACGAATGTATTCCCTAAATCACTCTTTTTTTCTCCGAAAAAGAAATCCTTCTGACAATTTCGATGTTCTTTTAAAATGCTGATTTTTATCGTACAATAGAAAAATAAGAAAAAATTCTACGAAACAGAGATTTATTTGCCCGAGGCACAAGCGTTAGCTGTAATTCAAAGCAATTTTACCTTTAGGTAGATTTCGTATGTAATACTACCTATTGGGATGGTTCCTATGTTGGAATTTCTGAAAGTTTTGCAGATTTAAACCGATCATGACCCCTAGAACCCCAAACCACCCTCAGTAAAAATCTTTATCTATCTATATATATATATATATGCGCAGAAATATATATATATATATATATATATATATATATATATATATATATATATATATATATATATATATATATTACCTTGAGTCTAAAGTTTTGACCCTTTCGCAGAATAGTGCTACTAAAACAGCTGGCGTTCGCAAGTTAAGTGACATTTTTACATACGGTTTTCAGGTTTCGAAATAAGAAGACGTGTGCTACAACACTGTGTATTTATTGTTTTGAAAAATTATCATCTGTAGCCTCCACGAAGCCTCGAAATTGGAACTATCACGTATCCAGCTTCGAACCATCATCTACTACGAGTTCTGTAGCAACACCGGAGTGACAGAATGTCACCGTAACATGTGTGCACGTTTAGGTGAGGATATTGTATCACTTAGTACAGTCAAACGATGGTATCAAAATTTTAAGATTAAGAATTTCGACATCGAAGATGAATCACGTGCTGGTCGACCTACTGTGATTGATGAGACCGAATTGCGGAAATCCATCAATGAAGATCAAAATGCTACATCACGGGAACTTGCATCTCACTTCAATGTTTCTCAAACAACCATAATTCGAGCATTAAAAAACATTGGTTTGACATACAAATTCAATCGATGGGTGCCGCACGATCTGACACAAAATGACAAAGAAAAACGAAAACGGACCTGTGTAAACTTGCTCGAATATCACCGAAAAGGTGATTTTTTGAACCGGATTGTTGCGTGTGATGAGAAATGGGTTTATTACGACAACACCAGTCGAAAAGGAGGATGGTCTGAACCAGGTGTACCGGTCAGGACCGTAACCAGGCGCACATTGACCTATAAAAAATCCTCCTCTGTGTTTTCTGGGATAGTCGCGGTATTATCTACAAGGAGTACTTAAAAAGTGGCCAGACCATCGACAGTGAGTCGTACAGCAGCATGCTGCATAAAGTGGACGCAGCAATTAGGGAAAAGCAAAGTAAGGAGTTCCGACGCAAGGTGGTTATGTTTCACCAGGATAATGCCAGGCCACACGTCAGTGCGTGGACGAATTGGAACTTATACAAGCTGGAATGGGACTTAATGCCACATCCTCCATATAGTCCGGACATGGCACCTTCCGACTACTATCTGTTTTCGCATCTGAAACTGCACCTTAGTGGTGAAATTTTCAATTCTTCAGAAGAGGTCAAAAAAGAGGTTGACCTCTTTCTCGACTCACGTAGCCCAGAGTTTTTCAAGGAAGGCATTGAAAAACTGCCAAAACGTTGGCAGAAGATTGTCGAACTTAATGGTGATTACTATCCTCACTAATGTTTTGTATTTTTGTAAATATTTGTTGTCAACATTAAAATAAAAAAAGGGTCAAAACTTTAGACTCAACCTGATATATATATATCACTTTCTTCTGGACACGATAACTTTCGTAATTCTGCACCAATCTCTTCCAAACTGATACATAAAATCAAAGGGCATAAAATCTCGGTCAAGTACGTTAATGGGCAAAATCGGACCAAGAGGATGGAAATAGGGAGGGGTTTTGTGAAAACCGAAAACCCCCCATAACTTCTTAATTTTTGTACATATCAAATCAGTTTAAAGTTTTTATTACTTCTAAAAATAGGGCCAAAATTTTATGTATCACAGATTTTTGATAAAGTTAAAAATGGGCTCAAGGGGCTCAAAAAATAGGGTTTTTGGGAGAAAAAAATTCATAACTTCGTCAATTCTCAAGATATCAATTCAATTAATTTTATTATAAATCTCGTCAATATTATCTACAACTTTTATATTCACAAGTTTTGATAGGACTAATTCGTACCGCAAAAAAAATTAAAAACAAAAACAAAAAAAGGGGTTTGAAGAAGTAAAAAATCCATAACTCCGTCAATTCACAAGATATAAAATCCCCATGAATTTATCATATATCTTCTTAATACTGTCTACAACATCTATATAGACAAGTTTTGGATAGGACCAATTCTTACAGCAAAAACAAATTAAAAATACAAAGCGGTTGAAGAAAAAAATCATCTAAGTAAGGGTGTATTCTAATCCAAACTGCGTATTTTCTGACTCATTTTACAATTCATTTTTGCTCTCAAAGGCTTCCAATTGGTACGTTTTCTTACTCAGAAACTATATAATGTACCGTAATGGTCGATTTTTTGTTAAAGGCAGAATATATTTTAAAAAATGCTATTAAAGTTGGTATTTTGAACCGAATTTCCCGAAGCGGATTGTGTTGGAAAAATCATTGCATTAAGGATGCACTCAAATCCAAACTGCTTATTTTCTGACTCATTTTTAAATTCATTTTTGCTCTCAAACGCATTTAATTGGTAGATTCGCTTATTCAGAAACTATATAATGTACCGCAATGATCGATTTTTTGATAGAGGCAGAATATATTTCAAAAAAGGATGTCAGATTGGGCATTTTGAACGGAATTTCCTGAAGCAATTGTGTTATCACTTTCTTCTGGACACGATAACTTCCGCAATTCTGCACAAATCTCTTCCAAACTGATACATAAAATCAAGGGACATAAAATCTCGGTCAAGTTCGTTAATGGGCAAAAGTGGACAAAAGGGATGGAAATAGGGAGGGGTTTTGTGAAAACCGAAAAAAACCCTTAAATTCTTAATTTTTGTACATAACAAATCAGTTTAAAGTTTTTATTACTTCTAAAAATAGCGCCAAAAATTCATGCATCATAGATTTTTGATAAAAAATCCATAACTCCGTCAATTCACAAGATATAAAATCTCCATGAATTTATCATATATCTTCTTAATATTGTCTTCAACATTTATATAGACAAGTTTTTGATAGGGCCAATTCTTACAGCAAAAACAAATTAAAAATACATAGCGATTTAAGAAAAAAAACATCTTATTATGGGTGCATTCAAATCCAAACTGTCTATTTTCCTACTCATTTTTAAATTCATTTTTGCTCTCAAACGCATCCAATTGCTAGATTCTCTTATTCAGAAACTATATAATGTACAGTAATGATCGATTTTTTGATAAAGGCAGAATATATTTCAAAAAATGATGTCAAAGGGCGCATTTTTGAACAGGATTTCCCGATGCGATTGTGTTAGAAACGAAAAATATTGCCCTACTGAGAAAATAATTGTTTATTAATCAAGTTTAAATTAATTGAAAGAAAAATAAAAACACAGGTCGCTTATAAATCTTTTCAAAAATCACGTCAGCATGTTTCATTTTTTTTTTTTTTTTTTTTTTTTTTTTTTTTTTATGAATCTGAAAATGTGCCAGAAAATTTCGAGTTGTTGAGTATGGAAAAATATTTTTTTTAATATCGCCTTAACATGATTCTGATAAAACCAGCTATTTTATAAAAAGGAAATAAAAACTCGTCAAAAGCAGACAGATAAAACTGTTAAAGTGGATTTATATCTAATAAAGATTTAGTTTTTGTTGGTGAAATTAGTATACTTAACTTCGAAATCTACCTCTGCCTGTAGGCCGGGCCGGCAGGGATTTTTTATATCGGTATCTGTTAATAAAGATATCAAGAATGTTTTGGTATATTTATTTTCTAAACTTTAAGAGAATTATAAGTAATGAAATTCTTCACAGATGCGAGATTTAGTTTACAAATTCGAGTTTCAACTCAAATATAACAATCAACAATTGTTGAATGCATCAAAAAACAACTAAATATAATTTGTTGTTTGAATTTAGTCTAATAGCTATTCAGCCGAAAGAAGCCTACACCGGAAATAATAATAAAATATATATCCACGTGAATTGCTTTTCAGTTTTATACTTATGATTTTCGAAACATAGTGTAGGAAATAGCATCGTATTTCTTCATGAAACATTTCATTTGCTTCTCGTCTTTTTTTTTCTCTCTCTCTTTTTTCTTTATGAGTCTGAGATTTATTCATGAATACAATTTTATTTTCAAAGTATATATTAGTTTGCATAAGATCAATCGAACAACAACTTTTTATAACGAATGTGTAATTCACCATTTTTCTGCCCCCCCCCCCCCCAAAAAAAAAAAAAAAAAAAAAAAAAAAAAAAAAAAAAATCTTTCTCATTTTCGAAGTTAGTTTGGAATGCTTATTTTCACTATACAATAAATAGAGGAGAGAAAAAAAATCTACAAAAAAGAGATTTATTTGCCCGGAGCATAAAAAAAATCTGCAGTTCATAGCAATTTTGCATTTTCAAACGGGTACACGTTATTAAAGATGACAGGCACGTCATACAATGTTTAATACATTTCTAAACTATAAGAGAAATATAATGCATGAAAGGCTCTCATGTGAATGCCATATTTTACTCTTTTTTAAATGTTTTATTCTCAAGTTGATAACATATTTTTATTTATTTATTTCTTCAGAAAAAAGATTTCTGAAATTTAAGTTCTCTTTTAAAATAAAAGCAATTTTTATCAGATTGTTTTAAAAGAATGTGTAAAATGTATCAAAAATAACGAATTTGGGAGTCTAAATAAGTTAATAATTCATTTATTACCACGAAGCACAAAGTACTACTTGCACATAAATGTATGCATAAAATGTAAATCGGGAAACTTGAAAAATGATCTTAAAACTTTTTAAAATCCTGTAATTCAAGTAAAAATACATTCTGATTAATTTGATTAAACAATGGTAATAAAAAAACACGAAACAGAGAAGAAACGCACTCATTTTTCGCACTCAAAGTTTTCATTTTTATTCAACAAAAATTTAATTTTAGAATTTTTAGAAGAAAACGACTTTTTTAAGAAAGCAATTTATAATAATTATACTGAAAACGCAAAGTTTTCCGTAGTAGGTGAGTGCAAAATTTTACTTCTTTAGGAGGTTTTTCTGAACACAAATGAACATCTTCGTATTTAAATTATCATTTCATATCATACCAAACAATAATTGTGGCACGCGTCAAAATTTGCAAGTAATGTACAAAGGTAGAGAGAAATTAATAACGAAATATTACTTTAATAGTGTATAATTTTGCCGAAAAATACCTGCACAGGAAATAATAATAAAATACATCTCAGGGAAATAGTCTTTCAGTTTTACATTTATGACTTTTGAAATTGCATTCCTTTCATTTTGAATTATAAAACCTTTTACTTACTTCTCGTGCTTTTTTTATTAGTTTATTTCTTTTTAATAAACCTAATATATGCTTGAACACAAATTCGTATCCAAACTAAATATTATTTTGCTTAAGAATCGGTCGAAGAACAACTTTTTATAACGAATGTGTTCCCTAAATCACCCTTTTTTCCCCCCTCCGCGAAAAAAAAAAATCTTTCTCACAAGTTGCACATTAATTTGCAATGCTGATTTTTACTGTACAATGGAAGAAGGAGAAAGAAAAAAATCTACGAAACTGAGAATTATTTGCCCTGGAGTCCAAACAGAAGCTGGATTTCATAGCAATTTTGCATTTTTATACTAGTATGCATTAATAAACATGCCAGCAATGCTTTGAAATATTTATTTTTTAAACTTTAAGAGAAATATATTCAACGAAATTTTTCACAGATGCAACACTTAGCTTATAAATGAGATTTTTAAATCAAATATAACAAATAACTTTTATGTAATGGATAAAAAATTACGTAAAATAAAAAATCGCCCAGCATCTAAAAGTAAAATATTGTATAAATTCAGTCTAATTGTGCTGAAAAATACCTAGACAGGAAATAATAATAAAATATATCTCATCTGAATTGCCTTTTACATTTATGATTTTCGTGAAAGGAATTTCGCATCGTGTTTGTTCGTAATACATTTCATTTGTTTCTCTTGCCTTTTCTCTCTCTCTCTTTCTTTTCTTTGTGAGCCTCAGATTTATACAGGATCAATTTTATTTTTAAACTATATATTACAGTAGAGCGCCGATTATCCGAACTCCAATTAACCGAACTTCCAATTATCCGAACAGGCAATTTCTCTCAAAAAATATTTTTCAACCGAACTTCCAATTATCCGAACAGCCTATTTCTCTCAATTTTTTTTAAAACTAATTATCCAAACACAACTATATCGTTAGACCTGGATATCAGATTTTAAATGATGATGTGATTGTGGATGATATTCAAGGCGAAACAGAAATTGAAAACGAATGCTCTGAAAATGATCATGGTCCATCACATAACGAAGCCTTTGAACGTTTGGAAACAGCTATGGTTCGTACGGCAGAAGAATGCTGATCCTATTCAACTAACATATTTAAGAAGAATTCGAGATATGGCAGCATGGAAAAGAATGTCTTCTTTGAAGCAAGCAACAATCGAAAGCTTTTTTACTTAAATTATAATCTCTGGCGTTCAGAAAAGGATAATAAAAAGTAAACAAAAAAAAATTAAAAAGACAAAAATCAATTTTTAAACATGCCAGCATTAACTAATACTGTCAGTCTAATGCGTGGCTAAAGTGTAAAGATTTTTGTATAGTCAGAAACATCCGTTAAATTGTCTGTCCATTTATCCGAACTTTTGCTTATCCGAACTAGGGTCGGTCCCGACTTGTTCGGATAATCGACGCTCTACTGTAGGTTTGCTTAAGAATCAATTGAAAAGTAATTTTTTATAACGAATGTGTTTCCTAATTCACCTTTATGTCTCTCCGAAAAAACATCTCTCTCACGATTTTGAAGTTAATTTGAAATGCGACTTCTATTGTAGAATATATGGAGGAGAAAACCCCTTACGAAACAGAGATTTATTTGCCTATGTTACAGTTCATGGAAATTTTGCATTTTGATATCGGTATGAGTTATTACAGATGCCTGAAATGTCATGGAACATTAAATATATTTCTGAACATTAAGAAAATATAATGAATAAAAGACTTTCATATGAATGTCATAGTTTCTTCTTCTGAAAATATTTCATCCTCAAAATGATTATATATTTTTCTTTCTTTCTTCTAAAAAATAAAAGTAAAAAATTGTTGAAAGTATTAACTTTTTAAAATATAAACGATTTTTTACTGTTTGATTTAATAGCTGATAAGTAAAATCAAAACGTTTTGTAAATATTTGTGATCACTGGCGAGTTTTAAAATATCTGAATAACTTTAGTAAGTTTAGAAAAAAATTACATTTTCTAATGAATTTTGTAACTTTGAAAGAATATGTTAAGAGTTTAGAAAAATGTTGATCTGCGTAACTGTTATTTGAAAATATCCTAATTTGAAGATATTCTAATATTTAAAAAAAAAGATGCACGGTATACACACACACAGACACATATATATATGTTATAAAATGAATAAGATGCTGTATTAACTCCAAATTGTGTGTTCCGTCTTTTCTCAAACTTCATACAATTCTCTTTAGCTAAAAGTGTCATAATTTCTCCTCTACTTCAAATTGCAATTAAAATCTTAACCAACTTTCAATACATGGCCCTCTTATCAAATATAACTTTTTAAGTCTAGGTCATTGTCACTCATCATATACTGTAGTGGAATTCAATTATCCAAGATTTATTCGCGAACATCTGTCTAGCATAAAACCATATAAGTGTATAAACATCAATAAAGAATAAAATAAAATCAATAGGAAATCAAATATTTTCTTCAAGTCTGTCGGCTCGTAGAAGTCTTCTACTAGTTGTCCTTGTGAACAGATCCGGGTGTCGCGATTGCAAGGAAATTAATAGTCCAGGTAATAGAGACCGTATAGGGGCCCTACCTAGCAAAATCCATGGTAGTTCTGGAAAAAGGCTTACTATATGTTTTTTGGGTCGCTGAATCCAAATTTTTCACTTCCCACCAAAATTTCTCCCGGCAACCCCCCAAAATTTTTGTAAAATGCCCCCCATAAAAGGTTTTTATTAAAAAAATCAATTTTTTATTGTTTTAGGGAAAAAGTATCTAGAAATTCAGAAAGTAGATAAAACTTGCAACAAATTAGATACATGACTTTATGACTTAGGATGAAGGGGAAGGGGGGATCTGCCTCGGAACATGCGCGCGGTTTTCCACTCAACCACTCACACGTTTACATTCGCCCTCCCATCTCCCCTCCGAACTTTCTCTATAAGGTTTACTTTAAGTTTATTGGGTCGCTGAATCCGAATTTTTAACTCCCCCCCCCCCCCAAATAGTTGTTTTTAACTTAAATTTCTTATTGTTTTAGGGGAAAAGCATTACAAAATTCAGAAACTAGGCAAAATTTGCAACAAATAGGATAGTTACAAATTCGGATTCAGCGACCCACAATACATAAAGTAAGCCGATTTCCAGAACTACGATTAATTTTGCTGGTAAAATCCCCTATTGCCTGGACCATAACCCGCAGTACCGGATTTTGATTACAGTCTTCGTTTTCCAATGTTTCTTAACTTCAATAAAGTACTGTACAAAGGTGCTCTCTTTAAGTAATAGTTACACTAGCCATGACTCCAAGACGTAATTTTAACACATACACACACATATATATATGTATACATATGTATATATATATATTTGTGTGTGTGTGTGTTTCGCGGAGACTTTTAAACATAAAAATGGGCTTTACTCTCCTGCAATTTTAGAAAAGATGTTATTGGGAATTTAGAATTTTTGTTTTGCGAATTCTTTTTCGTACTCTCTTAAATTTTTTTGAAGATACGGAAGCATTTTTTAGAACCTTAGGAAACTACGTGTGTGCATTCAGTCCAGAAAAAAATGTATATTTTGTATCAGCCAAAATTATTAATGAAATTTGTTTATGACTGTAACTTAATTAAAATATTTCAACTGAATTTTTAACTGAATTTTTGTAATTTTTTGAAAAGTTTAATATTAATACTTTATTAAATAAATAAAACCGTTAGATTCGGGAATATATCCCGAATAAGTGGGTATTTTTTTGTATTTGTTCAGAAAAGCCGATTCCAAGCTGTAAACATGTGGAATCCAAGAAATAGATGTTTAGAAAATATATTTTTTTTTAAAGGTAAGATATTAATATTTTTATTAGCGGTCAAAACCATTAGAACCGGAAAATTTACTTTTGCTATTGGGTATTATTTGTTTATTTTGATTTGTTAAGCAATTGCACATTTTTTCTTTAAATTATACTTTAAACTATACTTAATCAACAAATAGATTTGAACGATATCTGAGCATGTTTAGCTTTCTAACATTTTTCGATATCTTCGACGCACCTTTTCGATACACCAAAAGGACATTAATCGAAATTAAAGGAATTAAGAAAAGTTAGATTTATCCATTAAATACGATTTAACTGTTCCCGAATTACCACAGAGTTAGAGTACATTTTTAAAAATTCCCTAAAAATTCACGTCATTTCGCTTTTCACCGACATTTTTTAAATCATCACATTCTAGGCTTTTCTATTGGTAGTGATATGAGAATACTTAACCACGAATTATATACAGGTGTATTTGAAGGTGTATGTGAGAAGTTGAAAGGTAGTTTTCCATTGTCGCAGTTAAAGAATTAACAATAAGAATGAGAGGAAATACTTCAGAAAAGATTTTATTAACAGGAATGTAAGTAATGTACATGCTCAAACAAATCGCTCCAAAGATTTTCCGCCAGCTGTAATGCACGCTTCACACCTGCGGGATAGGAACTAACGCACAAATTGAATACACCAGACATCTCCCGAATATCGCCGGCAACAACGGCAGTCCTAACGACTAGATCCATATCGGTTTCAATGAGGTACTCGTAGATTAGGCTTTTCATATGGTCCCACTAGAAAAAGTTCAAACACGTGAGATCCGGCCATCTTCGTGGCCAAGGTATGGGACCTCCTCGACCCATCCATGGCCCTGGGACAGTGGAAAACTATCTTTTAACTTCTCACCACTTGCGTTCCGACCCTACATTCTATGACAAAATTTGCTCGTATAGCTGCGTTCTATCACCCCTTAAGGTTTTGCGCACTTTTTCAGATAAACCCTGTATATGCACATACAAGATATATGATTTAAAGTGTAGAGAATAAGAATTGGGATTGTGTATAAACATAAATATATGTATACTTAACATACACGTATATTGAATCACTCGCTTAAAGAGAATTAAGTGATAGAAACGATTAAGCATAATTAAATATTAAAGCAGTATGACTCAATAACACGAAAGATGTCCATTAAAACAGCAAATATTTACAGTTACAGTCCATTCCTTTCTGCTTTCGTATATAAATTGCATTTAAACAACTATTTCTTCATTACAGCTTCAGGAAACTTAATGCATCAAACATATTTAAACGATATCTGAAAGTGCTCAGCTTTCCATTGTACGGAGATTTTAATTGAAAATCGAAATTTTAAGTGCAATTTCTATTGCAAGCTTTTCGAAGTTTGCTATTATCTGGTAATGTTTTGTATATTCTGTTGGGGGTTAGTGTGGGTGGGGGGGGGTACGACTGGAATGAGTATCATTTTTATTGTGTGTGGTAGTAGACAATGTTTTTACTTTTTCTTTTTGTTTCTTTTTAGGTGCGTTCGTAATTGTATAAATACGTAGCATCTATAGTCGTCGTCTCGTCTGTCTGTCTGCCCGCATATAAGAGCGTAAAAACTAAGCGAATGGTTTGAAATTTATTATACATAATTTTTGCAGAGATCTGTCAAGTCATTTCAAATTTTATGAAAATCAAATCAAAACTAAAAAAAAGATATTAATAAAAGTTTTCTTCATTCTATTAAATCCCATTATACGTCATTAATTCAATGATATCCTATGATATGTAATGGTTCTAAGGTTGCCATGGTGATGAAGTCCTATTTAAGTTGGAGTCCTATTATTTCCGTATTACTGAATTTAATATATAGATAGAATCGTAATAAATTTTGTATTCATGCATTTTTGCATCAGAGTGCAACAACTATTGCAACAAATCTGAATACTTATAAAACGAGTTATAGTATGAACGCACTTCATTTGCAACGTTTGACGTGCAATTTTTAACTTTTTTTTTAATATTTTGCCTTTTGAAGCATTTACAGTTTTGTTACTACCTTGTCACAGTTCTGACTTCTTCCCTGTCTCATTCTCTATCTTCCTTCACAATAGTTTTTACCTCTTGTTTTGCACAATCTTACAAGTTACATTGAGTTTTTTTATCGACGGGAGTGGGGGAAGGGATATTTGCTATTACGTATTTACTACCTGCACGCTATTTATTTTAAATCAGATAATCGACATTTTATGTATTTTGATCCGAAATGATACTGTCGGGTTTTTTAATATTTTATTGTGTTGTAAAATAATCTTTTATTTTTATTATATGGCGCCAATTTCCTGCTGCTTTTCTCTACACCAGATGTGATTGTAATATACTAAACATGTATATACACAGGTAAAACGCGGTCGCCGGGTCATTGCTGGTGACCAAAACCTTTTAACTGGCAACTACATTTTCGGCACCTCAACCTTTATTATTTCAGTATTTTCGTTAAAAAATATGACAATAACTATGTCAGGAAAAATGTTTGTAATACTCTTATTTATAGCCAAATTTCCTAAATTTGACATTTTAAAGATAGTTTTCAATGTTTTGGTTAAGTAATTTTTTCAAATTAATTTTCTTTTCCAAATAGATTTTAGTTAAGAACAAATGTTTTTCTTATGATTTTCAAACTTTATTTTTTTTAAATTTTGTAATAAATATTTCGTTTTTTTTTCATTTTATATAATTTTGATAAGTTTGTTGGAAAACTTAATTTATCTTTTTAAATTATTATTTTAACAGAGTTGAAGACGTCAGGCTATTCAAAATTATACCATTACTACGTTCGAGATTATTATTTCTCTGTCAAGTCGCACACAAAAGATCAGATTGTGCTTTCTAAAAACCTAAGATTACAGAATAAATAAATTGAAAACGATGTGTGTGTGTGCAGGGGGGAGACATTTTTTACTGTCTACTTAATATTTTTGCTAGCTTCCAAGCTTTTTCCAATTTGTAGAACCCTTAGTATAAATATCAGGGCTCCCAAATGGTCCCCTTTTTCCCCCCAAAGTCCCCTTTTTAAAAAAAGGTCCCCTTTAGTTCCCTTTTATGCATTTTGGTCCCCCTAGTCCCCTTTTCAGTGACTGAAAAAAATCCCCGCAAAATAAAAAAAAATTACTTCAACCTCCTTGTGCAATATTGCGCCAGCCCTGCTAACAGCTTATTACCTCATAAAAAGAAAAATCCTTTTTTATGTTCAAGGAAACAATACGAAATTTTCAGAATTCTCCTATTTATCCTCCACAAAACAAAATGTAGGGGAGACTTTTCTATTATTACACACTTTCTATTTATCAAGGATAGACTTGTCTTAGCCAGACCTGTTACTCACATGACCAGTTTTTGAAATAGAATGTTAAAGAATTACGCAAAAAAAAAAAAAAAAAAAAAAAAAAAACCCTCAAACTGCATTAAAAAAAAATTAAAAGAGGCTGTACCAATTCTGGATAAATTGTATTCAAAATATGGCAAAATTTATTAAACTGGCTAAAATATTGAAACTGAATTCCTTTTAAGAATTAAAAAATTGCATAAAAATTCGAAAATTGCTGTACAAATTTTGAATAAACTTCATTAAAAGGAGGACAACATTTACTATACTGGGCTAAAACATTAAAACCGGATTCTAATGTGGAAAAAATCGCTGCAGAATACACATATATACGTACAAAAAAAAAAAAAGCTAAAATTAGTTAAAAATTTAAATCTGACGACGCAATCATATTAGGGCAAAATTTATTACATTAGGGCTAAATGTTTGAAACTGAATTTCTTTTATGAATGCCAAAAAATTGCCGCAGAATGCAAAAAAAGGCTGAAATTCACATTAAAAATTTGTGAAAGATTTTTAAAATGTTGTACAAATATCGAATAAACTTTATTGAAAAGTGGAAAAAAAAAAATATTACATTTGACTAAAAAATAAAAATCTCATAAAAAAATGTAATTAAAACAAAATCCAAAAACAAATTTAGATATACGGGTGGTATCTTCCTGCCAAATCTTGTAGCTCTATGTGCAACAATCTCTTTAGTACACAAACTTTTACCTTTATTATTATAGATGTAGTTTTGTTTTCAATTTTGATGGAGAAGTATAGCCAATCTATTAAAGGAACTCTTAATTACAATGTCTTCTTGTTTTTTTCCCCTTAGGCTTTCTTCAGTGTATATTTCTATATTCTTAGAAAAAAAAGTAACTAACTCTGTCACTGCCACTGCAGTTATGAGCATTGGTAGTACTCATATTATACAGAAATGATTGATAAACACGCTGGTGCAGACAGTTTTTAAATCGAAGAATCCTTTTTAAGAGCTATTCAATGTTAAAGTTGGTCAAAATCATTCCATTAAAAAAGTTTTATAGCTGAACAAAAGTTATGCATAGGAATTTAATCCTTTTTTCTAAGGATATACATTACAAGCCTGTGGTACGCAGACTGCATTTATTTTATTTTAGTTTTTTACGATATTTTTTTTCAGTTTTTTATTTGAATTTTCACCATTTTAATAGATATTTTTATTCACATTTAGATAAAGTTATTCTTTTAAATTGTTGCCAATTGTAAAAACAGCGCAAAAAGTACTATTTCCTTTAAATTAAAAATGTCTTAGTATGTGACTATTAAAAATAGAAATAAAACTTTAATATAAGAATTCAATGATCACGTTTTAAAAGCAGGAAAATATTTAAAGTTTCGTCACAAAAATTGTATTTACATGAGAATATTTAAAAAGAAAGAAAAGTTTTAAAAATTAACATTAATATGTGCTAGTTAAAAGCAATAAATAGGAGAAATTACATAACATTTAAAATGCACAATTAATAATATTGCCAAACAGTTTAAATTAAAAAATATATTTACACGAAAGATTTATTTCGTATTTTGTGGTGATCTTTTTAACTATTGTTGTCAATTCTAAGACAGCACAAATAATAATTCTCCCTTTCAAACTACAAATGTATTTTCACGTAAATGTTAAAAAGAGAAATAAATTTTTGGTGAAAATTACGTCAGATTTAAAATGTGTTATTTAAGACAATTTTCTTATAATGTTGTTTAAAAAATTCCGAAAGTCAACGACTCTGATTTGTTCATTTTATACAGGCTGATTTTCAAATGCTGTTTACTGATCTTATTTAATCAATCACGAAAACAGCCATTAAATGTCTGAACAGCAGTTGTTATATCTTAAAATCCCTCAGTGAAGTTGAAATGAATGGAAATATGTTTACAGTGAGATCATCACTGGTTGTTTAATTATTATTCAAATCTTCCATAATCTTTTTAAAGTGGATCAAATTAGCGTGTTTTTAGAGTCTGCAGTGTCTGAACGGAATTTGTCAAGCATAGCTCGTAGGGGGCAGAGACCCTTATTTTATCAGAAGAAGGTATTGGAATCATGAAAAAAAATTTCCATTTTTTTAATGGATGTATATGTTTTAGATTGACCCTCAATACGATTTGACTATTTTTTAAAAATCTCTCTCTATTTGTGATACAAAATTTGTAGCTACTTTATCTCAAAACTAAAGCATGGAATTTCATCAAATGCCATATGTAATTAGACTTTAGCACACATAGGTGCTGATTAGGTTTTGGTGTATATGGGCCCAACAGGTGGCATTGCTATGTTACATTTTTCACAATTTACATGATAATTATACCTTAGCATCGTTAGGGTGAAATTCCATCAAACTTCACATTCATTTAATTCTTGACATAAATTGGCACTGATTAGATTTTGGTGTATTTCATAACAGGTGGCAGGCACTACTAGGTTGCAATTTTAATTATTTCTGTGAAAGCCAGATCTCGGCATGTTTGGAATTAAATTTGACGAGATTTGATATGTAAAATTATGAATACTGATGATTCAATATTGGTTTTGATCACTCCCCACGGAGCTTTGCCATAGTAGGCTTTTTCCTATGAACATTATAACTTATCCTAGCTTCTCTATTGTGCAAAAAGAAACTAAATTTTATGTTTGAGGATAGTAATTAATAACATATATCTTAATCTAATTTTAATGTTCAACAGGAATCGTTATTATGCTGTGCTCTTTTTATTCACTAGGATCATTATTTTTTTTTTACCTTTAAAGAGAATTATCAATGTGAATGCCGAAATATAGAATACTTTCTATATTCTTGCAGTAGGATATTTAAATGTGTTTCTATGAAACTGTGTACATTGTTTAATGACACATTATAAAGATAACCTTCTAACATATTTTCTGGGGTAATTTTAAAAATTTGCTTGCATATTTAGGAAAATTAGTGCAATGTTTTTACTCATGATTCTTTTTTAGTCTCTTTTTTTTAATAAAAATGGTCCCCCAAAGTCCCCCTTTTAAATAAAAATGGTCCCCCAAAGTCCCCCTTTTAAATAAAAATGGTCCCCCAAAGTCCCCTTTTTAAATAAAAATGGTCCCCTTTCCCCCTTTTTGAGGACTAAAATGTGTTGGGAGCCCTGAAATATGTACATGTTTACTTATTTACTCACTCTAATAAAAAGAGTTATATAATGCTAACTATTAATCGTTATTAAAGCATAAAGTAATAGGAATAAATAACTCGAGAAGGATTCATAAGAACAGCTAATACTTACAGATTATAAACCATGAATGTCAGCTTTTGTTAAAGAAATTCATTTAAACAAATACTTTTTTTATTGTAAATTCAGGAAACATAATGCAACAAATTTAAGCGAGTTCTGAGCATTCTCTTCCAAGAGGACTTTAATCGAAAATCGAATTTAAGTGCCGACTCTGCAAGCTTTTGGATGTTTGCTATTATCTTGTAATGTTCTCTAAGACTTCGTGGGGAAGGCGGATGGAGACGGAGTACGGAGCTAGCATCCACTTTTTTTTGTGTTTGGTTGCAGCCAATGTTTATTCTTTCTTTTGTAAAGATATTATTCTTGTGTAACTTGCTTTGTGATAAATGCTTTGCGCTTTTTGGAGGATCGTTATTTCTACGCAAATGTTAGTACTTATTATGCTGAAGAATGTTGGGGGTATAGAATATTTTATGACATAAAGTTTGAAAAAACATTATCTGAAAAATCAATATATTTGTAGATCTTCATGAATCAATGTTTAAGTATGTAAGAGTTATAAATTGAAAAATTATTGTAAAATTAGAATAAACTATCTCACAACTTTAACCAAAATGAGTTTTGAACCATATATTAAATAGTCACGATATAAAAATGTGATTAAGTGAATTGTTTATAGACATATTTTACTTAGTAGCTAAAGTTGCTAGACCAAATAAAGGCGTTTCGTCGGTAGCCAATGAAGCTTGAATGTCAAATTATCTTACATACACACCATGTCATAAATTTATTATTTGAAAATATCAAAATTCGGAAATGTAAATAAAAAAATTCATGAGAATATGAAGGAGGGGTCATTGCTTGCTCTCATTTGTAACTTTTACAGTTGTGAAAAGAAAAGTAAACACCCCTTACTAAATCTGCAGCAAATTATTGTAAGAAAGTTACTGATACCGCAAACGACTGGAAAGTCTACTTTTAAATGAGGTTTATAAAATTTGCTTAGGAGGCCACCTAAACACCAAAATGAACCCAAACTTTGTTTTGTTCAATGGCAATACTCAAGTTTAACACCATAAATATATTTTATACCCTACAATTAGCCTAAACACAAATTTACATAAACTCATACAATTAGTTTCAAATAAATTAATTATTTTAAAATTAACTTATTTTAGGGCTCTATCCAAATTGAAGTTCGGTACTCGATTGTTGAAATGCTACAGAATAACTATGTCACTTCTAATAAAACCATGATTCCTTACCAATATGACCATCTCACCCGCCTAATATGTTTCGACTATTCCCAGCAAAAATGTTTCAATAAAATGCGCAATATATATATTTTTAAAAATATGCTTTTCTGCACATCAGAGACGGCTCCTTAAACCATCAATTTGACGTTTTAAAATCATAATTTGATAAATACTTTGAAAAAAAAAATTTAATTGAGAATTGACCATAAAGCAGGGCATAATAAATGTAAATCTATAAAAAATAGCATGTTGTGGCCATCACAAAACTTTCTTCTATCTCATACATGTCAATACTTCAAAATTCACTATCTCAGTGCCAAATTAAATGGTAATCTGTGTTCATCATGAGTATTCTAAAAATATGAAATTCCGTGCATTAGTTCTCGAGGTATGATCGTCACTGAAATCGTGTAAATCCTGCCAAATGCAGCATAGCAGCGCCACCTATTGTGTTATTTACACCAGAACCTAATTATCACCAACTTATGTCAACGTCTAACAGAATATGAAGTTTGAGGAAAATTCGTGCATTAGTTCTTGAGATAGAGGTGCGCAAATCATGACAAATGCAGCATAGAAGCGCCACCTGTTGAGCGATTTGCAACAACATATAATCAGCAGCAATATTAATCAAGTTATACGTAAATCTGAAGTTTTATGAAAGTTCGTGCATTAGTTCTTGAGATAGAGCTATTGAGGAAATAGTTCAAAATGCAGCACAGCAGTGCCACCTATTGGGCGATTTACACCAACACGTAGTCAGCATCATTTCATATGAAGGACTAACAAAATTCGAAGTTTAATGAAAATGTGTGCATCAGTTCTTGAGATAGAGCTACTGCGAAAATAGTGTAAATCTTGCAAAATGCAGCATAGCAGCGCCACCTGTTGGGTGATTTACACCAAAACGTAAACATCATACATTCATGTCAAGGACTAACGGAATCTGAAGTTTTATAAAAACCCGTGCATTAGTTCTTGAGATAGAGCTTTTGCGAAAATTCTGCAATATGCTACATAGCAGCGCCACCTACAGGGCGATTCACACCAAAAACTCATCAGCACCAATCAATATCAGGGACTACCTGAATATAAATTTTTATTAAATTCCGTGCATTAGTTCTTGAGATAGAGCGCCCACAAAATTTGTGTCACAGACAGACAGACATTTTGTAAAAACATGTTTCTTGGAATCTCTGATCCATAAAACGTGTAAATCTGTCGAAAACTGGAATTCGAAAATTTTCATGAAACCAATACTTTCTTCTTGTAAAGATAGAAGAAAGTAAAAAAAAACTGTAGGTTGCAATTCATATTTTTTTCGAAGATTAATTTCATAATTCATATTATTAAATTTTTAAAATAAAAAATTGGATGTATTTATATTTGGAATTTTTCTAATTATTCTTGTAAATATTTTTCAAAAATAGCTCTAACGATTTATTACATCAGTTTTAGTTCAAAAGATTATCTAAAAATCAAATTATTTTTATGCAGGTTGTTCTGGATATCTTAGACATTAACGTAAATAATTATTCAGTAGAAACAATTTTTTTTATTCAAATTCAGGATATAAAGGGTTAAATAAAGTTTGTTCTGGGATTTATTTTTGATCATCTTCAGTCTCGAAATATCTTAAACATACTATGATGAAATTTTATTCTTGACGTAGTAACGCAAACATGAAAGTTGTTCCCTGCCACGTAAATATAAAAATCCATTATTTCGTATTTTTTAAATTATTTTTAAATAATTTATTAACCCTCAAATAGACCCGACCTGTACATGGAAAAAACATTCCTCTCTATAAACTTTGTTTCCTGAAAAAAAAAAAAGGCTGAAAATTGTATAAATATTTGACTTTTTCAAGTTTTTCTATAAATATGTGAAAAAGTGACAAGTTTACAGAATTTTCAGTCTTTTTTCATGAGAAAAATCATTTTGAATGTACCAATCGGATCCGTTGTACTCGTCTGCTAAGCGCGAGGTTAAATATTGCAGGTTATATAAGCAAATGTGGTATTAAATTTTTTATAAATGACTAATCGTATGTAATTTATTTCCATAATTGTCGGAATATGTGATATGTGTGTTATTTATTTTCAATGTTATGTATTTTGTTGTCATTTGCTTTTAAATCATTTTTCATATATATATACATATTTATTCATTTATTTTTATTTAGGTATACTAGTTGGATATAACAAGTTGGGATAGATAAATGTTTCGAACCTCTGAAAGTTAAGAAAACACCATAAGGGTGAGTCTAAACTTTGGTTACATAAGCTTTTGATTTGCTTTTATACACTATCTTTTTTCATAACCCTTTGTTTTGCCATTTTTTAATGATCAAAGTCAGATTAGATACTAAGCAAGTGCCTTTTTTTTACCCGACTGACAAGAAGGGTTATGTGTTTCACGCGTATCTGGGTGTGTGGATTTCTTTATACCCTCGAAACATCCCAACGGCTTGGTGGATTTTAATGAATGAAGTCTCTATCGATTCGTCTTAACCGCCGATGGCTATTGGCTGGGTTTAGTTTTTATAAATTCAAAATGGCGGCCGTAAAATACAAAATGGCGGTAGAGACGAAAATTTCTTTTTACGCACCTATTGAGTGGCATATCATTGGATAGGTCTTTCAAAATGAAGACGATGTGTCATTGTCTATTTTACAGTCAGAAACTCTGATTAAATATTACACAAGCTGGAAGTTGTGCAGGTAGGATTTCTAGTTTTACTGCAACTCTCACCTTCATAGCCATCTATAGGCCTCATCAAAACAGTGTTTATAGATAGGAACTAACAATTAAACACAACTTAAAAGTCATCAATACAAGTAAATAAAAAAAATCGGTAAGTAATATAAAAAATAGTTTCACATTGATGAGAAATAATTAACTTGTTCGCTTTTTACGCAGTCGGGATTTTTTAATTTTAAATAAACAGTTTTTTAAATAATATTAAATCTTATGTTTAGGTAGGTGTTAAAATTGTATTTGATAGTTCTATCGTAAACAAAATTAAATTTCAAAATTTGTGTTGAAACGTGAGAATTCGGGACAATTAATTTTTAAGACGTATGTTGGCTGTTTATGAGATATTGAGAACCAAAGAAAATCAAGACTATATAAAATATTATTCAGAGGACTTTGGAGTTAGTGAGCTCCAATTCCTTAAACTCAGAATCATAGAAGACTTATGCCATTTGTTGCTAAAATTTGCAACCAAGAAATTAGTTTATTAAGGCACCAAACAATTATTATCTTTAAAGAAAGAATTCATCTCAACGCCGCGTCGTTTGAACAAAAAAGTGTACAGTTGTGGAAAAAAAAGTAAACGCCTTTTACTAACTCTGCAAAACATTATCGTAGGAGAAAGTTACTGTTACCACACGATTGTTAATAAATTCTACTTTTATATGACTTACATAAAATTTGCTTAGGGGGCCATCTACACACTAAAATGAACCAGAACTTTGTCTTTTTTTTTTTTTTTAATAGCAGTACACAATTCTGAGAGAATAAATGAACTCTACACCATTCAATTAGCCTAAAAACAAATTTTTATGCAATTCGTACGATAAGTTTCCAAGAAATTTATTATTTTAAAACGAGCACATTTTAGGGGCTTTATCCAAATTGAAGTTCGGTATTCGATTGTTGACCGAGAGAGCCCCCTTCTTGATCAAGGTATCTTAAGCGACACTCAAGCAGTCATGGAAGACTGCTAGATTACAGGATAGCTTAAGAAATTTCAAAATATCTAGTCACTTCTGTCATAGATTACCCCTTAAACGATTATTTTACCGTTTTTTAAGCATGGTTTGAAAATTGTTTGGAAGAAAAATGTGAAATTTTGGATTTCCATTAAGCAGGACTTAATAAATCTAAATCCATCAAAAAATTGTAGGTTGCAATTCATAATTTTTTCGAATGTTAATTTCATAATTCATAATTCATATTATGGAATTATAAAAATTGTAAATTCAACGTATTTATGTTTGGTTATTTTAGTAGTATTGATACACAAAAAATTAGCACATTAGGTGAATAATTTCAGGAGATATTAATAAAAATATGAAAATGTAATTTGACATTAGAAGCACTAAATTTTGAATGTTTATAATTCAAAGGACTTAAAATTTGGTGTCTGGGTATATTTTGAACCGAAGATTTGAAATATCTTGTTAAAATTGGGTATTGCCAATAAAAAAAATTAAGTTTGGGTTCATTTTAATATGTAGATGGCCTCCTAAGCAAATTTTATACACATCATTTAAAAGTAGACTTTATTTCCAATCGTTCGGTTACAGTAACTTTCTTCTACGATAAATTGTTAAAGAGTTAGTAGGGGGTGTTTACTTTTTTTTCCACGACTGTACTTGATCCTGTACTTGCTTCTAAACGCCATATATTTAAATATCAAACTTTATGATAAATTTCAGTTGTTTACAGAAATATGTTTTTCAAAATTAGGCCATAAAGCGTAGATGTTTTTATTGAAAACGTATCACATAATTCACGAAATTTTAAATTTGTCATGCGTATACCTGTGTTTTATAATTTCTACCATTTTTTAAATTTCTTCAAAAAATGTGTCTATTTTGACATAAGTAAGTGTTTCATCATTGCTGCCATATATGAGTTGCTATAATTTTTAACCTTTTCTGGGGTAAAGAACTTCTATTGGTAAAATGCTGAAAAGATTGAATGACCAGTATTTACAAAAATATTAATTTGAAAATAAGTGACTTTTTTTTTCAAGTACTAATAAAAAGTAAAGTTTTCATTCCAAAATTTTGGCGTCGATGTGGCATTTAGCGATTATAATTAGGTGGTGCATATATGCATTACTCCCCTTCAAGGTGTTAACCCATTACGCACTAGTGTTGTGTTGAAGCAACGGTATATATAAATTCGCATGCTTAAATTAACTATCAAGCTACCACAATTTTTAAATAAAAAATTTGCCCTTTTTAATAACAGAAACTTTGACCATTAAATAATGGGAAGATTAGCTTTCAAATTTTGAAGAGACAAACGTTTTTCATCTAAAGCGTTAAAAATTTCTACCTTATAGTTTCGGCGGTTAACGGGTTAAAACATCATTTCAAACTACCTAATTAAGATCTAGATAAAGCTAGATAAAGTAAAAAAAAATTCTGGTTAAATTGTGTCTTTATTTAAATTAATAAGAAAGTAACTGTATAGAATGTAAGTACAATAAATATTACAAAGTTAAAGCACTGAAAAGTAACCAAAGGATGTTACATAGGATATTTATTTAAATGAATAAGACTGTAACTGTATAGAGTGGTAGAAGGATATTTATTTAAAAGTTACTTTAAAGACTATATTATGGATTTTTTATTCGCAAAAAAATTACTGACATACATACTGGCGAAGCAATCTTTCATTGTGTTCTTTTTTACTGAAATTATTTCATCTGCTAAACATTTTAAATTATTATTTCATTTTAAATAAAAGAAAAATTTTCATGGTTATGATTAAATTTGAAAGATATTTTTCATATTTTATAATTACTTCGAAATCATCAGCTAATACAAATAATGGTACTTGTTAGTTATCCCGTCGACCAAATCAAATTACTGTCGCCAAATTTTATGATTAAATGCAAATAATGGTCTCTCGTAAATGTCACATTCACTTGACAACACGTGTTTATGCCATCAAATGATTTTTATTTCGACGTTTTAATTGTATTTTTTATTAATATTATACTAATATATTTGTTTTTTCGTTATTTAAAATAAAAATTATGTTAATTTGCCTAATTTGGCGAACTTGGTCGACGGGATAACTAACAAGTACCCAAGTAACTAAAGGCAATTTTTAACAAAAACCCTACAGGAAGCAGCACACTGAGGCGACAGAAGGAAGATCAAGTACGACTTATAGGAGAAACGGGTCGAAACAAAGAAGAAAGATGTCACAAAACATATTTTAAACCCATTTTACCCCGAAGTCGAGCTACTCGGTGTGCAGCTGGCTTAATATAGTATTTTTAGGCATATCAAAAGTAATTTTGTGCTTCAAGGTTCTCTATTCTTAAAAAAATTCAAAACATCATAAAACTTTTTCAGTCACCTTCGTTGCGATTCTCTCAGACGATCTTTTATCGAATAAGGAACTCTGTAAGGAAAAGATACTGATAAATAAAATCACCGAAGAAATCAGGAATTCACTACGAAAAGCGTTTGAAGCTACTTCCAATCGGAATTTAAGTCTCATTAAAATCCCTATTTTCTCCGGAAAATTTATTCATCGATCCGATTCTGAAAACAGCTGCAGGCTCCAGTATATTTTTGTGTCCCATCAACCGCTTCTCCATTATTCCTTCTTTTATGTGAAAGAAAAAAAACTTAAAGTTATTGGTGGTTATCTGCTACGTTAATAAACGGAGGAAATACGACTAGATTGTAAAGTTTTTTTTTTTTTTTTTTTTTTTTTTTTTTTTTTTTTTTACGGGAGTAAACTAATATTTTGATGGATAAAAAGAGTTTTTTTTTTTTTGTGACGATAGAAATTCTATCAATTAACTAATAACAACAATAAAATATATAATGTGAACATTAATTGTTTTTAATAGAATTTTTTATGTTGAATCAAAGTGAAAAATTGCGTTTCGTCTTATGATATGTTATTATATTAATAATAACAAGATTCTTTTTTTCCCGTCATTAACCTACCTACGCTGTTTTAAATTATATCCAACTTTGATAAAAACATTTCGCACTAGAATTTTTATTTAAAACTATTTAAGATAGTGTGGCTTTTTTTAACTGATTTTACGAGGAAAGTTTTGGTTTGAATCGAATAAAATAAATGATAGGATCGGGCCGATTAGACCAATCTAAGGTAAAAGGTAAACAATATACATATGCATGTATGTATATATATATATATATGTGTGTATATACAAATATACTTATATATTTGCATATATAGTGTTTTAAAAATACTTAGTCAAATATTGTATAATAATAGAATGAGGTGTTCAAAATGTACGGTGAAATTTAAATAAAAATGTCTTTACTTACAGAAATGAGAAAAATAATCTACGATGTTATTATTCTGTATTAATTTCTAAAGGGTCACTACATATTAAAAAAAAACTACCGTTATTCGTTATTTAAGTTGTACTTTATTTCAAGATGAAATAGAAATATTAATAAAATAATAAATAAAATATTTTCGCTTTTGGTGTTTTTTTTTTTTGTTGATATTTTTTTCGGATTCAAATACAGAAATCTTTTTACAATATAAAAGATATTTGTGTTTTTATATGTTACCCGATGAGTTAAATGCATCAATATTTATTGAATTTTCTTTTAAATTTTGATATGAATATTCGTGTTATTACAAATTACTAAACGGCCTTTTTAACAAAACTATAATTTAGCATTCTAAAATGCGTCTAGATTAATTTTATGATTCTGTTTTCTATACGAAATCCAATATATCAAAAGAATTTTTCATCATTTTGTGTCCAATATCTCTGTTCATCTGTTATCGAGTTTAAACTACGTAGGTTAGTGGTATGTGGAATCACATATATTTTTCTTAAATTATTCCTTTTTCTAAATTTCAAATAAAACTGAACTTTAATTACCTATTTATTTTATTCTAACTTTTATGTCAGTTCCAATTGTAATTTTCCTCCAAAAGAAAAGAAAGAAAACATATTTAACATATGTCTTTATCACTAAAACGGCGTTCAAATGGAAAGAATGCATTTAGATGATTATTCACTCTCATTTCATATAAAAACAACAAAGAAAAAAAATCATGCGTCAAGCAGCGTTTATGAAAAACTTTCCAACAGATTCAGAATAATGCAGCAAACTTTACAGTTTAATAAGTTGAAATAGGATGTCTAATTAAACCATTTGGAAACGCATTAACACCTTTGAAAACCCAATTTCAGCATTTCTCATTTACAGTCGGAAAATTATCCGATTATTTGAGCAGCCCTGTATAGGATATATCGAATTATATCTATTAACTACACGCATTCAAAAATTTAGTTCAGTTAGGAAATACATATCTCAGTTGAAAATTCCTTTCAACAACCTCCCTTTTTAAGGAGAATGTTACGTGAATTCTTTTGTGCAGCCCTGTATATGAGATATAGAATTTATATACGAGTAACATGCCAAAAAGTTAGTTAAATTAAAAAGCGCATACCGAAATTGAAAACTGACTTCAGCAATTTTTGCCCTGTAACTGATTATTTTTGTGCGTCCCTGTAAATGAACGACAAATGCTGCGAATGCCCTATTCTATAGTAACCATCTTGTAGTGAAATTAAGTGATTTATATCAATTTGAATACATTTGAAATAACGTCATGTGATTAGAATACACTACAAACGATTTGACCCTAATGTAACAGAATTCTTTTGAGTGCCCCTGTAAAGGAGTTATTAATGCTACACATTTCATATACAATACCGAACATTCTATAGTGACTATCTCATTGACGTGTATCAATTGTGTGAATCAATTGTAGAATTCCGAATATATTTACGTGAGTTAGAGCGTAGACAGACGGAAAGACAAACCAAATCCATAAACACTCTTCTACTTGGTTGGAAAATGTTGAAAAAGAATAAAAATTGACTTTGTATTCGGTCTGCAGTTTTATTCTAACTCCGTTCAACATTCTACAGAAATATCTCTTTGGCCTGCTTAATTTTTTAGCTTAATTTCCCCATTAAATAATAAACATTTCCAGTAGAGGGGATCTTTTTTTGTCTGTCACGCTATGTTGCCAAAATTTTGCTCCTAACGTACGAATTAGCGTTCGGATTCTTTCTGGCTTACTTTTTACGACTGCTATTGTAGTGGCCGTGCCACGAAATTCGAAATTCTCCTAATTTTCTAAAGTAGCTGTTCCCAACCTATGGGTCGAGGCGGGTGTTTTAGTAGGTAGCCGAATAATCGAGGTTTGTCACAGATTTTTTTTTTCATCTAATATAACAAATAAAATATTTTAAAATCGCAAGAATCATGAAAGCTATAAGCTTAAACTAAAACTTCCTGAGAAAACAGTGTTTTCTTAAACTTTCAGTTGGTATTATGTTATGGCCTCGTTGTGAGGTATGTCAGTAGTCGCGCAATCGTTATGGCAATCCTAGAAATATCCTTAATTTTCTTCTGGATGCACATAGGATCACAATATCCAAAAATATCTAATTCTGTTTTGAAGTCCTTGATGGGGTTCAACACGACCTACTCGTGTGAACGTGCTTTTCCTACTTTGCTGTTTTTGAAAAAAACAAGTACAGAAAAAAACTGCATGTAGAAAGTGACTTAAGGTTACCAGTTTTAACCCAGATATAGATGCACTCATAGGTAAACACCAGTACCAGGAATCTCACTCATTGTAAAGTTGTGTTTTGATAATAATTAAACGCATTTTTCATTATATTTGTTGTTTTAATTATCATTCAACAATTTGGATTACCAATTCTTATTTTTGTTGATAGTGCATCCTTCGTACGAAAGTCTGCCTTTTTCATTGGATAGGACAGCCGAGTGCTTATAGAGGTCACACAAAATTTTCATACTGATATTAGATGATGCATCCTTATACACTGCTCAAAACAATTAAAGGATATTGCAGTTTTAGGTGGATTTTGTATCTGGTAAACTGTTTAGCTGATTGATACATGGTCGACAGACTTAGTAGGTTATATGAGAATAAATTACGCATGTTTGGCAGAAAAAAATGCATTTTATTGCGCATTTGTGTACTAAAGGAAAAAAACACAATTTGTGCATATGAGAAAAAAAGAATAAGAAAAGGTGTTTTCTTCAAAGAAAATCATTTTCAGTAGGGGGTATGGTTTCCACGGGCGGCCAGCAACGTTGAACACCTTTGAGGCATGGACTCAATGAGGCTATTAATGACGAGTTGGGGTATTCTGCCCCACTCTTCCAGAAGAGCTCTTTCCAGTTCTTGGAAAGTTTGTGGGGGTTGTTGGCGGCCAGAAACTCGTCCTCCTAGAGCGTCCCAAACGTGCTCGATTGGATTCATGTCTGGAGAACACGCTGGCCTTTCCATTCGAACGATTCCTTCCTCGAAAAGGAAATCCTCCACCAGGTTTGCACGATGTGGCCTGCAGTTATCGTCCATTAAAATGAAGTTAGCTCCGAATGCTGCAGCGTAAGGGACTACAATAGGTCTGAGGATCTCATCCCTATATCGGCGACCAGTCAGAGATCCATCTCGAATGATGTAGAGGTCAGGTCAATGGAGATGCCACCATACACCAACACTCCTCCACCGCCAAATCTGACACTTTCGTGCACGAACGCAGGATTATTCCTACTGCCACGGTCCCTCCAGATGAAAATACGCCTATTATCCGGATGCACAGAAAAACGGTACTCGTCAGAAAACAGAATATTGCTCCATTCATTTCTCCTCCAGTTGACATGCTCGGTTGCGCACTCCCTGCGGTCGCGACGATGCCTTAATGTTAATCTAACACATACCATCGGTCGGCGAGCATACAGACCTACAGCATGGAGCCGGTTTCGGACAGTCTGAGTTGAAATCGTGGTGCCTGTAGCCGAGCGAAGGTGTTGTTGGAGAAGAGTAGCGTTCATGGTTCGGTGTCTCCGAGCTGTTAACGCTAAATACCGATCTTCATTGAGCGTTGTTGCCCGTCTACGACCTTGCCCTGGTCTTCGGCCTGCACATCCACTCTCCAAAAAATGGTTCCAGATCCTGGAAATGACACTTTGTGACACTCCAATGGCTTGCGCTACTTCGGCTTGAGTTTGGCCCCCTTCTAACCTACCAACAATTCTCAAAGCTTCTGAATCTGTCAAATGACTTCGCTGAGACATCGTACTCATCGAAACAAAGCAATCACTGAATGCCGATCATCCTTGTCTTCATTCTCTTTTATCCAGTTGAAAGTCAAATTTCATTCTCTGCCGCTGAAGCGACGTTTTTGACGTCGAACTCAAAATTTGCATACTCCACAGTTTGAAAACCAGAAAAATTTGCATTTGTGATTCTCTTCTTCTATTTTCGGCAAAAAAATTTCGTTTATATCTTTATTTTATATAAAACTTCAAATATCCTTTAATTGTTTTAAGCAGTGTATTTGGTGGGTCGCGAAAATTTTTTTAACTTTAAAGTAGATCGCGTACCAATAAAGTTTGTGAACCGCTGGTCTAAACTATAACAGATAATTTTGCTATAATTTCTTCATTTTCATGTGCTCTTTTTTCGCCATTTGTGTGATGCCAATTTATGTAATCACGCTCTCGCTTTTTTGACATCATAACACAATTTTTATACTCTTGGCTCATACTTTTATGGCATCATAATGGCATTTATTTTTTTGCATCATAACACAATTTTTAGACTCTTGACTCATAACTTTATGCCATCAATATGACATTTATTTTTTGGCATCATAACACAATTGGCCCTTTTTTCGCCATTTGTGTGATGCCAATTTGTGTATTGCAGAATGTCTCATTCAATCGCATGCTGTCGCATCATGAAGTCAGTTACGTTAACGTAAGTCTTACAAATGCCTTCTGGCGCCATCCCTATCCATTTCTGTATGCACTGTTTAACAAAACTGCATATATATTAAGCGTACAATGTTAATGCTGGAATCTGGAGTATGATGACACAGTTGCGCCATCAGGTGGACGGGGTTGATAATGCAATTACGCGGGTTTTCAGTATGACGTCATATATGACAGAATTTCTAACATCTGCGCATCTCTTGCGCATATTTTCTGAATCTTTATTCAAGTATGGAAGATGAATCTTGTTTACCAGATTAATTGCAAAATATTTTTATTACTGTTTGTTGTGATAAAATTATGTACATTAAAAAAAAATAGTCACAATATCATTTTAATTTCGGGAGAAAAAGCACTAATGCTACGAAAGCATTAGTGCCTTTTGACTTAAACTAAAATGACATTGCAACTTTTTTTTAAAAACACATATTTTTTATCAAAACCAGCTGTGACAAAAATATTTTGCAATAAATCTGATAAACAAGATTTATCTTCTGTGACTAAGTAACAATTTGAAATTCGTGAATGAATTTTTAACAGGTATTTTCTACATGTCTTTGTCTGTTTCAATAAATAAATAAATAAATCTAATCTGGCGATTTTAGGAAAATTATTGAAGTTATTGTCTCGATTCGCAAAATATTTAAACAAATAAACAAATAATACTTGCCCGTTCAATAGTACAACATTTAATGCATGTATTTTAAATTAAAGTTATTCCGAATGTAAAATGAAAAGAGTTTTTAAATTAAATGAATGAAATATTTGTAAGTTATATAAAACATGAGTGCAATACGATCAAAAGAGTATTGGAAAGTTATCGCCTGCGCTTGATAAACGAAGAAAAGGACTTAAAATTGAATATTTTATTTATTATTAAATTCTATACATACTCTAAACATTCATAAACGTTTTATTATCATCGGGTATACAACCGTTTATATCATTTTTTATAACTTCAGCACATCAAGAATTCTCTATAAAATGAGACTACAAAATTCTATCTTTACATATTAACTACTTACTAATTTTTATGCGTCGCTTTTCAACGTAATTAAAATCGAACGTATTTAAAGCAGCAACATTTGTATTATATAATTAAATAACATTTTGTGTTTTTTTTTTTATAAATTTAAATAAAAGCAAGTAACTAACTTGTTTTACTCTTTGGAAAAGGACAGAGATGAATTCTACCAGGAAAAGAATTTCCTTACAATTTCAAAAACTACAGCTATTCGATGGCCAACATTATGCTATTTTATAACAAATAATATTACTTCTGAAAAGAACTGTTTTTATTTAAATAATTAACTACAATAAATAAATTAAATAATCACGAATAAAAATTAATAGAATATTCTATGCTGTCAGAATGTAAATACTACAAACAAATGAAAACACGACATTTGAGCTTGCGCAGTTATTTTATAGACGTACAATTAATAGATTATCCATAAAGACGGAAACATTTAAGTATATTCTTGTAGTTCATCCCCGTCTGCTACGTGACGTGTGACATTGATTGATGTGACCTCCAATTTAATCTTGTGGTTACCTCTCCCATTTAAGATAGGACGCTTACTTTATATACTGCTTTGACTGTTTAATTTTATATTTCTATCGAATAAACATCGTAAAGAACAATTTTTAGAGCATTTATTTCTATAATTATCACAGCCTTTTATGAACTCCAGTGAATCTATACAAATTGAACCTGGTCCTTACTATCCATCTTCGAATATTTAACCCTTTATATCCTTAATTTTGAATTAAAAAAAGTTGCTTCACCTGATTCATTATTCACGTTAATGTCTAAGATATCCAGCACAGCATATATAATCATAATTTGATTTTTAGATAATTTTTTAATTAAAACAGATTTAATAAATCGGTAGTTAGAGCTATTTTTGCAAAATATTGACAAGAATAATTAGATAAATGAACAAAAAGTACTGTTATGGAAATCTCACCATTCTTATAAGAACAGTGTCAATAAATGTATTATGATCCCATGTGTAACAGAGAAGCCTTTTGTAATTACAAATTTTTCACATAACATTTTTTAGTAGGATAAAAGCAACAGCTAGGTAAATGGTTGAGAAAATAACCACATTAAAAAATATTTAGATTCGAGTGTTTCGCTGTGCTTTCTAAATAGGATTGAGCAAAATAGTTCGCATGAAAAGTGTAATCTATTTTTATCAATAGACAAATTAAATAAGTTTTACATTGAATGTTCTTTAATGGTGCTTAGAAGTATCGTCAGGATATAAAAGGTTAATGTGCTGAACTTCGCTATAGGTAGACTGACAAATAAGACCATTAAAGATGAATGAATGAAGAATCTCCATTAAAAGATTTAGAGCTATATTCGTGACAGAATATAAGTATCCTTTTCAAATAATTTTTTCTTTGAAAATCGTTTTTCGTCGATCCAAGTTTGATATCTGATGCCAAGCTCCGATAAATTTCAGGACCACATGATCCAGTTTTTCCATTAATCTTTTTTATACAGCACGAGTAAAAAGGGGTTTTGATTAAAAATGTTACCGATGGAGATAACGATTACATCCTAACCTCTTTAAAGTATGGTAGAAATAAGTGTTTGGTAACCAAGTTCTTATGGTGATGAATCAAATAATATAGATCAAAATTGTTTTTTTGCTTACAATATTTTAGTACGTTTTATCCAATTTTAATTTCTTCCATCTTGACAAGAAGATAGATATGCGCGATAAATTTCGACTTCTGGTTTCTATGGATTTATGCGTTTTAAAAGGTCCTGAACACGCTTTGATGTTTTTGTAAAAACTCTCAGTCTGTGAGTCTGTCTGTCAATCTGCCTGTGTATCTGTCTTTGTGTAACAAACATTTTGTGGGCGCTCTATCTTGAGAACTAGTGCACAGATTTTTACAAAACCATAGATTCAGTTAGACCTTGATATAAACTGATTCTGATTAATTTCTGGTGTATATCGCCCAACAGGTGGCACTGCTATGCTGCATTTTTCTGAAAAACTAACGTACGGATTTTCATCAAACTTCAGATTTAGTTAGACGTTGAAGTAAGCTGTTACTGATCAGGTTTTGATATGAATCGCACAACAGGTGGCGCTTCTATGCTGAATTCAATGTATCATCATACAATGTATTCTTGTACAGTTAAATACTGACAATCTCATAATATATATTATGTGAACTTTAAAAAGTTCATTATTTTACTTAAAAGGTGAATAAAATGATGAAAGAGATGTTACAAGTTAAAAATATACATTTTATTTAAAACATCTTAGTACTTTCAAGATTTTCCAAGCTCTTCATCAGAGACTATTTTAATATTAAATTTTAATATTAAAATATTAAAATATTCACCTATGAAGAGTTTGGAAAAGCTTGAAAGTACTAAGAAGTTTTAAATAAAATATATATTTTTAACTTGTAACATATATTTTATTGTTTTAGTAACCTTTTAAGTAAAACAATGAACTTTTTAATGTTTATATACTATATTTTATGTTTGAATCAAGGTGAAATATTGCGTTTCGTCTTATGATATTATTTACTGATAATCTCTACTGCAATTTTTTAATTGCTAAGCATCTCACATTTTCAATTTTTACCCGTCGGTGTAGAGATAAAAAAGTACTTTTAATTGCAAATTGTTTGAAAACTGCTTCTCAATTTATTTTTGATATATTTATTTATTTTTGTAGTTTTTAAAGCTATTTCTGTAATGGTGGCAAAAGAAGTACTTCATTTCTGTAGGAACAAAAAGGAAAATAGTAAATTACTATATGTTTTTGTTGTAATCTTCTCATAAAAACTGAATAAAAAATGTAATTAAAATGCTTGCTATGCCAAGAATGTAGTTTGCTATAAAACTATTTTAAAGTAAATATGGGTGTCTTTTTTTCTCCGAAATTTACTTAAAACTATCAAAAAGCTAAAAGAATGAAATTTTATTATTCCGTGTGTAATAACATTTTCCGAACTTTGAAATAATATAAATGAATGATTTCAGATAAACCATGGAGCTATTATAAACTATATTTAAATTTCAGTATCCATTTTAATGTTATAAAGAATCAAAGGCTTATGAATCTTTAGATAACAGCATTTTTTGTCTACTTTCTTAAAGAATGAAGTAATCGCTTTCTGCTGGGTTTTGTGTATTATTTCACTATAGTGACGTTCCATGCATACCTTTATACAGATATTTTTAAGACTGGGTCGTAAATGTGGAATTCGTTGGTGGATGCAAAAGACGTCATTTTATTTAAAATAAAAGTGTGTATTTTAAATCTTAAAACTGAAATATGTTTTGTACTTTCTATAATTTTTTTTCCATCTGTGGCTACACTAAATTCTGTAAATTCAGAATTTCTATTTTCTAGATTATTTATTTATTTTTGGCACATCAAAAGAGTCCGATGGAGACAGGCGAAAGATGACTGCGATGCGAGATGAGAGGTATTTTGTGTCATAGATGTAAGGTTTTTTTAATTGAAATTTATAAATACAAAATTCTTGAGACTTTCTTAGTTCAGCCCCACTCTGGTATTTCATAGAAAGTTTGTTGCCAGAAAGAAAAAAGAAAGACAAATATATTTTTAAATTTCATTAGTAAAAAAAATAATCTTTTTCACAAGGTGATAGCCAAGATATGATATAAAAATATCACATTTGAAAAATTTTCAGATTAGCAGACGTGCAAAGAATAAAAAATCTCAGAGTGGGTCTGGTAAACCCCACCACCACGTTAAGGTGAAGTCTCATATCGGTGGGGATCCCTCCCACCACCCAGAAGAGCTGGCCAATATCCGGAGGAGTTTTTAATTTCGCTTTATTTTATATAAAAACCGAGACATTTTAGCTATCCTAAGAAGCATTTTTTAAATTTCTACGTATGTTGATCATGATCATTTTAATTATCTGTAAACTGGAATCAAAATATCAGGCTATGACAGCTTCAGTATATTCAAGAAAAGTAAAAATGATTGCCTTGAATTAAAATTCTTGTAATCTTTTTTTAAAACTTACTAACACGTATTTTCTTCTGATTATTATTTTTGCTTAATGCATTTTTTTTATAAAATATTTCTATTGCTGTAGACATTCTTTAATTAAATGTTATTCAGTCCTACTTTTATTTCAAACCATAAATATTGAGATTTTATTTTCAATTTTCAATGATTAAGAATTTTAAACTTTTCAAAATTATATTTCTGACTATAAACTGCCTTATTGGCAGATTTTTGCCTGTATCCCGACTCTCATATAGAAATTCTTTTTTCACCGAATCATAATGAAATTATATGCTAGTATTTATAAAATTTTCGTCTGAAATTCTAAAATTATTGTCCGGGTAATAACTTTTTTTTAATAATATTTTGGATTTTTAAGGAAGGACATTTAATAAGCTAAAGTATTTTTCGTAAAAATATATATTTTATCATACGAGTGAAATATAACGAGTGAAATACGAGTGAATAAACTTTTAAATCCGTATATAACTAATTTTTCTACTTATGAATTATGCCTGAAATATTAAATATGTTTAGCAATCCAAAAATTCATTCAATTAACAATATTATGCATATAATAACCTTATAAATCCGTTTTGGCAAGCTCTTCCGACCCCCTTTCCCCCCAAACTTATATTATGTATTTAATTGATGCATTATTTGTGTACCCAGTGTTTGGAGTGTTGCACGCACATTAAAAGTATATCACAGACTGCGTGAGTAGCAGACAAAAAGTGTTGTGAAACATGAAAAAAAAAAAACCCAATTTTTTTTAAAAACACACTTTATTTCAAAAATTTTACATACACATTATGATATACATTAAAATATACAATTATTGATAATATTTAAAGAATAAGCGTGACAAATAAAAGAAGCAAAAGCAAGACCCGTGTTATTTTGTATAAAACTCATCAATTATCCTTCTATATATAAAAAAAAGTTTTGATTTGGAAATGGACCAATGAAAATCTGCGTAGATATTCCCGGTAGATCGGCATCCAATTTGAATGCTTAACCATGGCCTTTCTTCGTTAATATTAAAAAAACTGTTGCATACAAAAATATGAAAATCGGTGGTATTATAGAGAAATGTTTGTTAAACACGCTGATACAGCCAGTTTTCGAATCGAAGAATCATTTTAGGAGATATTTAATGCTAAAGTTGGACAAAATCGTTCCATTAAAAAAGTTTTATTGGAGCAAAAACTATTCATGAGAATTTAATCCTTTTTAGATCATTTTATACGTTATAAGTTCCTGGTGTGCAGATTGCATCTGTTTTTTTTATTTGACTCATTTTTTGAGGTTTATATCTACGAGGGCATTTTGAAAAATAAAGATACACCGTACGCTGGAAGAAAAGAAAAGTTTTGGCAAGCAAGTTGGCAACACAGGCACCTTGAACCGTTAGCTTTCTCCTCGCGGTCGTTCGGCATTTCAATGTTGATTCTGGTTGGAGTAGGTCGTGTTTAAAATGGTTCCGCCGATTCAGAATTCCGCCAAATGCGAAGTGCGCTCCGTCATATGTTTTCTTCATGCAAGAGATCAGCGACCAGCGGATATTCACAAAGAAATTGTTTCTGCTTATAGGAACATTATGAATCGACAAAATGTATCTAAATGGTGTCGTCATTTCTCTGAAGGTAGGACCGATATTCATGATGAACAAAGAACAGGTCGGCCATCTGTGAACTCTGAAGCCCTTCTTCAGAGAACGGAGGAAGCAATTCTTGCGAATAGACGTCTCCTGTTACCTGAAGTCACATCTTGGAGGAAAATCATTCTACGACGATGACGATATCAAAGATGAAATTGAAATGTGGTTCCGACAACATGCGGAAACCTTCTATGACTGTGGGATACAAAAGCTTGTGCCCCGACTTAACAAATGTTTGGACAACGGGGATGATTATGTCGAAAAATAATAAATAATCCAGTTAATAAGATGTAAGTTACGTTTTCTAAATAAATGTTTTTTTTTTAAAGAATGCGAGCCATTGTATCTTTACTTTTCGAAATGCCTTCGTATTTTAAATTAAAATTTTCAGCATTTCGAGAAATATTTTTTATGTATTTTAGAAAATGTTATTAATTTAAAATGTTGCCATTTGTATTAACAGCGCAAACAATAATGTTTACTTCAAATTAAAAATTTATTTACACGTAACTATTATAAACAGAAAAAAAACTTTAAAATTATAATTAAATAATTACATGTAAAAAGCAGGAAAATTACGTCATAAGAACAATAGTTACACTTGAATTTTAAAAGAGAAACAAAATGCTAAAATAATAAAATCATTATTATGCGTTAAAACTCGTAAATAGAGGAAATTACGTCATATTTAAAATGCCAAAAAAATACGGCAAAACTATTTAAATTAAAAAATATATTTGCGCGAGATATTTTGGGATAATCTTTTCAACTATTATCGTGAATTCGAAGACATTGCGGAAATAATATTTCTTTCTAACAACAAAAGTATTTTCACGTGAATAATAATAAGAGAAATAAAATTTTGGTGTAAATTACATCAGATTTAAAACGATACATTTAATTGAATTATTTAAAAGAACTATATTATAGCGCTGTTAAAAAATACCGGGAGACAATGACGCTGTTCACTTAATTCATTTTACATTAGCTTATTTTAAATGTTTAACTATTTTTTCTAATTAAATACGAAAACAGCCATTGTATCTCTTAACAGCAGCAGATTTAGTCTTAAAAATCCCCAATCCAAGGTAAACGAATGGAAACCCTTTTACAGAGAGATCGCTACTGGTTTTTTTTTTTTAATTTTAATTCAATATTTTTAAAGCCAATTAAATTAGTGTGCTTTTTGGATTTTGGTGTGCCTGAACGGGGGTTGGCGAGCGTAGCTCGTAGGGGGCAGAGCCCCCTAGTTAAAGTAAAAGAGTAGACGGGTGATTGTGAAGAAATTTACTTAAGGTCGTTCTGAAATTCCCTGCTCACCAAACGTGAAACTTTCTGACACATTCTAGAAACACGTTTTCGAAACTGGGCAACCATTTTTCTCGCGAATTTCTTGACCGACTTCTTTTATTTTTTAATTGAAAAAGTGGTAATCGTTTTTGTTGGATATACAACCGAAAAGTATAATTTTCATTGATTAACTATTTTTTTCGAACTTGCAAAAGTTAAAAAAAGAAAAGGTACAGAAACATATTTTTTTTTGTTTATATGATGACCATTTTATCAAAAATTAACTTTAAAAACTGAATTTTAATGTAAGCTCCAGAGAACTGAATGGCCTTTCATAATTTTTAGATCCAATTTGTTTGAGATGCTTGTGACAAGACAAAAATGGTCGCCCGTTTCGAAGTTCCCATGCACAAGGCCCATTATTCTTTTTTTACGCACGAAAATTTAAATATATAAGTAAAATGCCATTAAATATAATTCAAAAAATCCATATATGTTATCTCGTTTCTTTGTAGCCAAAAGATTTTCTAATAATAAGGGGAAATTTACACAAAACAATAGAACCTTCTTTAAAGTAGATCTTTTCACCAGTCCTAGTTCTAAGATATATCGTACATCCCTAACATTAAAAACGTTTAAGAAAGTTTACGAGAGATTTTTAGAGTATTGTGAATAGACCATCACCTCTTCGAGTTGACGATTGAAATTCCAGGATTAGTTAAAACTCGATTCGCATATGAAAATGCAACTGGTCTGCCAAATCATATCTTTGAAGTCGGGTTTGCAACGGATCTTTAATATACGCATCTTTAAATATACGCTGTGCCAGTGAGTACATTAAACCTTAGTACTTTTACCCCAAATATGTTTTTTGTGATTAAAAAAGGAAGAAGTTTGCCACGTATGCGATTGTGCGACAAGCCAGAGGTTGATTACAGCCGATGCGAAAAATCAGCGTATTTTGAATTTCAACGGATGCTCTGAAAAAGAACCAAAACCCATTGTATAAAGCTACATATTTTAGAAGATATTATTTCAAAAACTGTAGAGAAACCAATAAAGAAAAGCTACCATTTTGCAAGAAAATATGCATAGAAGTATGTAGAAGCTGCCCGTGAAAAGAAAGCCTTTTATTTTCCAAGATGTTAATCAAAAATTTGAAGCCAGTGCCAGATGATAGATACCCCAATGCCAAAACTATTATAAAATGATACCCATTTTTTTTTAATCTCCCACATGCCAGATAATGCCTTTTATTATTACCACTGTGATTTGTAACTTAATCTAATCTCATGAAAATCATCAACTTAAAACGGACGCCATTCTTTAGGAAAACTGGGAAAGAGATGGTAGCAAAAATGTTTTAAGTACTTTGATATTTTTTAACTTATTTTTTTTTCGGTTAAGTTGTGAAAATCTATGAAAGCTGTAAAAAACAATATACACATTAAAAAACTGTTTTCTCGTTTTTATTATTTACTTATCGGTAGATTATTCATGGGATTATGAATGCTGTAAAAAGAAATATGCTCATAAAAAGACACAAGATTGATCTTATAATGGTTCCGTTTTTACTTTTGAATCACGGAACACTAAAAATCGGTTTAATCAATTAATTGTCTCATATTACATAAATTATGGTTATATGTTAAGAAATCAATATAGAAATCCTAAAATGGTAGAGTATGCATTTTTTACCAAAAAATTATTTCCAGGTCATTCAGCAGTTGTGGCACTCTTAGTACAAAGCCCATCCACCGCGGCAAGGTGATGCCACATCGGATGGGATCGGTTTTTAATTGTCCTTAGGCCAAAAACCGCAGAAAAAGCACCAAATAAAACGGTTTTTAATTGTCCAGAGGCCAAAAACCGTATAAAAAGCAACGAAAAATCGGTTTTTAATTCTCCTGAGGCCAAAAACCGCAGAAAAAGCACAAAAAATCGGTTTTTAATTGTCCAGAGGCCAAAAACCGCAAAAAAAGCAACAAAGAAATCGGTTTTTAATTGTCCTTAGGCCAAAAACCGTAGAAAAAGCACAACGATGGGTACCCTAAAGACAGACCCATTGCCAGATTCCCTTTTTTAATCTTACACATACCAGATGTTGACTTCTATTTATACCACTACCTTACAGTATTTTTTCTGAGACCCTACACTTCCAGTACCTTCCAGTATTGTTTAATGAGGGAATAAGCCAATGGTGATTCAGATGTTTTTTGTCTCCGAATCGATTGTTTGAGGATGGAAGAATTATATGAAGAAATTGTTATTACAAAAAATGTATGAAAGCTGTAAAAAATATGCACGTTAAAAAACAGTTAATACTTTCCCGCTTTTATTATCTGTTTAGTGGTATCATGTTGATTGAATTATGAATGCTGTAAAGGAAATTATGTTTATTTAAAAAAAAAACAGTTGATATTTTTCTGTAAAGATCTAAAAATTGGTATTGTGATGCTATTGTAATCTATTGAACTGTGGGCTAAATTTAGAATAATAAGCCAAAGTTTTTTTTTAAGAATAAATCAAGATAATTTTGAAGTATAGTAAGCCAAACATGATGATTAAATTGTTTAATAATGGTTACTTAAAAATGGACACTTATAATAGTAATAATTTAGATATTTACAGAACAATGAACGAATGCGATATCTTAAAAACTAACTTAAAACTAAATATATAATATAAAAAGATAAATTAAACTTATACATACTACATTCATACTATATTAATCCCATTTCTGATATTTTTTTTCTTTTAAGGGGTCAGGTGCCTTATAAAGTGTTAAAATATCGATTTTTTAAAAATAGCTTATAATTAAATATGATAATTTAGGTACATTTAAGAGCAAACCTCTTTATAAAACCCTCAAAGTTATGTCTGAAACACTTTTAACTCTTTCTATGTGGTCAAGGAGGTGATTTAAACTTTAAAGTCAATTTTCTCAAAAAAAAAAAGATTTTGGTCATTGCGCGCGCGATTTCTGAAAAACGGTTGCCTAGAATTTCACGAAAATTTGACTGAATGTACGTATAAAGGTAGAAAATGCATATTATTAGTATGTTTCTCAAGTTATGAGTTTAGAATTCGCGACTACTTTTACATAAAAAAAAACACTTTGATATTTCGAATTTCTTTGAAAAAGATTTTTTTTTCTCGAGAACTACGCAATATATATTTTTCATTGTAGATGATTTTAAGAACACATTATATTTGCACTCATTAAAAAATCTTGGCTGGATTTAGCATTTCAAGTGTGAAAAATCATGCGCGCAATGCATGCAAGAATAATTCTTTCGTAAAAATTCTATTATCTATAAAAATAAATTAAAAATCTTTAAATGTGTGTACTCCTTTTGAGAGCTTTAACTGATAAAATAAGTCTTTCTTAATATGTGTTTAAAATTTTATAATTAAAAGTAAATTAGTTTCAGGGTAATTGCAATTCTTATTGAGGTCACTTTTTCATGTATTTTGTTAGTTCAAAGGATATCTGACTCCATAAGGGATGAAGGACCTTTAAATCAAAAAGTTCATTCTTTTTCTTTTTATGTTCATTCATATTAAAAATGTTGTTTATTTGTGATATTTTAAGCAAAATCTAATTCAAAATTTCATGTTAAAATGAAAGTTGTGAAAAAAAAGAACCTCAACTATCTCTTTTTTAGGCATGAGAAAGGTTTATACTTTCTAAGTCATTTCATTAATAATGGGTATTTGGTGGCTCAATTTTGCCAAAATGGCGTAGCCAGATTTTCACAAAACTTTGACATTTTGCACAACTAATAAATATACTCAAAATATCTTAAAATTTTTATTATCCAGTTAATTCTAATAAAATTATGCTTTCTAATGTACCAAATTTGAATAAGTATGGCCTTACGTTATTACAAAATGCAAGTTTGGTTTTAAAGCAGATTATTTTGGATTCTATTATTCTGGATATATATATATATAACAGTTTATATGATTAAGTTAGGTGAGTGCTAGCCTCCGCATGTTACATCCGTTTTCTTAAATGTATAAAAAAGTAGTTGATTTCTTAAAAAAGAAAATAACTCCAAAGAATACAGCGCTGCCACAGGCGACTATCTGCCTCACACCACTTTCTCCAAACAAAAATTACCGACATACAGTTCGAGAACATTTGCAAAAGAAATGTACTCCAAAATCTGTTTTTCTTTAAATAGTGCTGCGAATAGAATAGAAAAACAGCCGCCTGTGGCAGCCCTGAGAATACGGTAGTTTAAATATTCCTATTACGTTATTTCTACAAGTGAGTCTAACGATATTTTAAAAAGTACTTAAGCATTTTTGACATTTAAAAAGTACGTGACCTTCAAATTGAGTCGCGCTACATCGTTTTTAACTGATTCACGCTCAGAGAGACAGACACAGGGTGTTCCAAAATTTGAATGACAAATTAAAAGTTCTGATTGAAAGCATCAAGAGGATGAAAAATTACCATAGAACATGGTGTCGCAAACCACCCATTTAATCAAACGTACAGGGTGTTGTACCATAACACAACATTTGTTGACGGAAATAACTTTAACAAAACGGAAGCATATTATAATGAAATTTTTAACAGACATGCTCATGTTTTGTGCAAATATATTATTAAAAAAAGTGGTAGATGTTTCCATTATACGTGCCAGCAGTATGCACTTGACGCTCCCCATTTTGGACCGTAAATATGAGTTCATACGATATCATCGATTGAGTAAGCACGCTGTTTTTTCAGAGCTTTTCGTGATGTTATCACATTTCATATACACCGAAGTACATATCGTAATTTGTTTCTTGCAATATTTTTATTTTTCTCAAATTTAATACCGTCATGCCGACTTCAGTTAGGGTGAAACACCTTGTATTTGTGACTCAATAAGTGATTTTCGACCCTCTGTTCTATGGCATTTTTTCATCCTCTTGATGTCTACTATCACCCCCTCTTAATTTGTCGGTCGAATTTCGGAACACCTTGTATATATATATATATACATACAGGGTATCCCAAAAAAGAGTACCTATTTTTAAAAATGAATAATTAACAAAAGAATAGAGTTATTAAAAAATTCTTGCAGGAAACGGATGTGTGAAGTCTGGAATTCTGTTTAGAACACTTTATCATAATAGTTCACAGTCTGACCAACAGATGGCGCTATAGCACATTTTGAGGCTATATTACACCATTTTGAAGAATTTACGCAACGACAACTACTGTTTTCCTTGAAATGGTTACTACTGAAGTTTAACTGACCACGTCTACTTCTGTCTGGTCTTCACGCAAGCTTCGTTTGTTCATATAGCCACCAAAATGTGCTATAGCGCCATCTGTTGGTCACATTTTGAACTATTATAATAGAGCATTCTAAAAAAAATTCCAGATTTTACACATTTGTTTCCTGCAAGAATTTTTTTAATAGCTCTATTCGTTTGTTAATTATTCATTTTTAAAAATAGGTACTCCATTTTTGAACACCCTGTATATATATATAAATCAGCTGTTAGCCGTAACTTCCTTTACGTAAGATTTAAAGACAAATTAACCCGATAATTAAGCGAAAGAATTCCCTCCCCAATAATTAAAACCTATGCAATTAACGAATTCATTATTACATTTTATAGTAGATAGTACTTTTCATAATCCCTGTTTACATTTTTTGTTTTTGTATAAGATTATTTCCAGTTCTTTCAAGTGCTTGACATTTCATTCGCGTTCTCTAAAATTAAACTTGAATAAATTTACATCCTTGTTGATTTATGTGATTATCCTATCTATTCTATTTTAAATTTATTGCACTCATAGATTTGTCTGTTTTTTTTTGTTTTTTTTTTGTTTTGTTTTTTTATCAGAAAATATTGTTTAAGGGGGCAGTTTACCTCAAAATTGATGAAAAAATCGATTTTTAAAAAAATATTATAAATGAAATGAAAACCTGTTTAATTATGAATATTTTGACACCGTAGTTTTACTCATAGCAATTATATCGCGAGATATTATAAATTTTGTTAATGCACCCAGTGCAATAACTCACACAAATTAAAACTTTAAATTGCTTTTTCTCCATGTTCATATTTCCTTGACTTTCATGTATTAAAAATGCTAAGGCTTTTTTTGTATTTAAGATAGAGATATGAACTTTTTTGTGCATGTACTTTATCATATATGTGATAAATCTGCGCATGGAATTAGCCTCCAGTTTTTTGAAAATATATGAAGATGTGTTAGATTTCATCGTTTTACACTATATATATATGTATCAGTAAAAAATTATATTAAATGTATTATTAGATGTATCTAAAAATCCATGCGCAGTCTAGTGTAAAACACATTTCAAAATTTTTAAAAAAATTGAACAAAAATATCAATATTTAAAAAAGTAGTAGGGATTTTAAAAAATTCAAGTTCGAATTTTTTTTTAAATTTTAATTAAATATGAAGTTGATTTTTTTCCTTTCAAAATATACATTTAGTTCAACATTGAAATGCAGTGAGTTCACTATCTGAAAAATATTTATTAAAATAAAAGAAATTATTGAAAAGGTAACCTGTACCCTTAAAGTCATAATTGAAGAGCTGAGTGGATGAACATGTTATGCTACATTTTCTATTTGTTTTTAATCTTTTGGATGAAAGCGTTATGAGGTATCCTATCCCATGGTGAAGCTAAACTACTAAGATTCTATTTAGTCTTGAAGATTTAAGAGATTATTCATTAATATTTAATATTTTAATATTTAATAATGTCAATAATATTAATAATTTTTAATATTTGAGAATGAAATAGGAATAAGTTATTCTGAGAGATTTTAGTACCCTACCTGTTAATATTTTAAACACATGGTACAAACAGAAAATAAATCATTAAAATTTACAGCAAAAACTTTTACCTCAAATTTCTTGAAATGTAATTTTTGTTACTTAACATGTTCTTCCATTTAGCTCTTCAATTATAAAGAGTAATAATATTTTTGAGTACATTTGTTTGTTAATTGACACATCATAAATTACTTGTTGGTTTACTGAAATCTGAAAATGAAAAAATGCAGTTATTTCAAAGACACCTGACCCCTAAATTATTCATTAATAAAATTTAACTTAATGCATGCTCAGACCGATCTATTCCTATTCAAATATCCCCCCGTTTGCAACCCCCCACTTAATTGAGAGATGGATCTGCGGTCCTGAACTTGGCCGACCTACCGAATAAGAGAGCGAGCCTGCTCAAACGTGCTCTCTGTTTGGAAATAGAGGAAACATTTAACCCTGACAAATCATGATTGCTTTCCAGGACCCGCAGCATACTGTCCGAATCTCTCAAGCTGCGGTGAGAAACTTCAACCGCAACTTCGCGACCCTCAAAACCCACTTTTGGCCCATCTCCATGCTGTGCACTCAAGTCCTCAAGAGGACGATAGGGTACACAGGCTTCTACACCTACACCTGAACTGACCCTTCCCCCCTGCGGTGAAGAACAATCACCGCCACCTACTTCTAACCCCATCTGAAAGTCCCTAGCCTGGGCAGCCGCCCAACGTTTCTTCAAAGCATCATTATAAGACTGGAGCATGCGCATACGAAGAAAAACGAAATCATTTACCTGGATCTCCTCAGCCATCCTGTCGTACCTGCAGGGCTCGGGAACAGGGCGACGACGGCGAAGACGGCCGAAACTGAAAAAAATTAGGAATTAAAATTAAAATTGGAGATTTAAATGAATACATATAACTGTATGTATATATATGCGTGCATATACATATATATGTTTGTATATGTAACACTGGTGCCCGGCTAACCGAAAAGTAAACTTAATTATAAAGCTATGGGAGAAATACTTTATAATTTGATCAACCCGAATATGAGATATTTTCTTTAAAAAAAATTCCTATTGGACTTATTTTGATGGGAGTTGCACTGTTAGTTAGATAAATACATTAGATGGCATTTTATATTTTGTTAAAATAAGTTGTTTTATGCAGTTAATTGTAAATTAATGAAAAGTGTATTAGAAAATGAACTCGAAGATTTCAGTGCGAAAGCCTCGCACTGTATATTTTGTATATTTTACACGTACATTTAAAAAAGCACGACCCGTGCCAATTGAAAGGCAATTTTCTCTGATAAAACTCAATTTCTTTCGCCATTTTTCCACCGTAATAACTTTAGAGCACAAAAATATTTCTTTAGAAAAAATAAGTCACTTAAATCGCAATAGACAACACAGTGCTAAAAGTTAACATTGTCACTTCTCGTTTTCCGTGCAGTTAGAGAAATTATGTTAAAGATAAAACAACAACAACAAATTTCAAGGGACTAGCCGCCCTAGGTGACCAGTTTGGTCTCCCTTAAAATTTATGTTTGGGAAAGAATGCTAAGCATTGTATCACGTTACTTTTATTCATAATTTAATTTACTTAGACTCCCTTAAATATAGTTAATATAATACCTTAAGCTAATATTAATCTTAGTTTCATTAAAATATCTCAATTTATTGATTTTCTGTAAGCAGGTAAACCATATACGTTTCCAATGGAAGTCTGTGGAAATTTGGCGAAATATTTGAAATATCTCCAAGCTAGCGTCTCTTTTGGCGGCTAAATTTGGTCGCAAAGTTGGCGACAGATCAGCGTCTCCCAATGGTAACACCCCTAATAGGTATGGAGATGCATTAAATGCTGTTCAATAACCAATGAGGTGCGTTTCATATTCAAGGTATTCGAGAGTTCCCATTAAACAATTAACAAATAATCGCGATTTCTGTGCCACGTACGATAGCGTAATATATATATTGATTGTTTGGTACTTGATAGTTATCCCGTCGACCAAATTACTGTCGCCAAATTGTAAGATTAAATGACAATAATGGTTGATCGTAAAGGCATTCAGTTTTATTCACTTGGCAACACTTGTTTACGTCATCAAGGGATTTTTATTTCTACATTTTATTTGAATTTTCACTAATGTTATACTAATTTATTTGAAAATAAAACATTTAAAATAAAAATTATGTCAATTTGTATAATTTGGCGAGGGGTTTGGCGATTTATATAATTTGGCGAAATTGGTCGACGGGATAACTAACAAGTACCGATTGTTTACATGTCTGTTTTTATTGCAAATCTAATCGTTTCCACATCGAAGTCGTAAACAAGTCAGTAAAATCAGACCCGAACCAAAAATCTATTTAATTTCGATCCAAATCCAGGGTACTTTAACATGAAACCGAAAAGGAAAAAGAAATGGCACAGATGTCATATACGCACCGCACCATATTGACGCGATTTTTTTCTAAGGCCACTTTGGCGAAAACATCAACAGCATACACAACAACATCCGGGTTACCATATCAAGCAAAATATCCACAATTTGACGCCAGTTATGTACCCGTTGCGTATATGACACTGGCGTCAGAAACAAATCGCGCCAATATGACATCTGTGATATATATGACATATATGACATCTGTGTCAAAGAAATAACCCCTGTTTTGGTACTTTTCTAGTATAGGGTCCTGGGCATTTTTTAAAAACTCTTGGCGAAATTCGGACTTCAGAAAGTGAGATTCGTTGCCAAATAATAAACAACTTTAAAAACAAACCACACGGACTTTTATAATTGTTTACTATACGCATATTTATACATATATAACCAATTTTTTTATGTGTATACTAGGGGGCTCTGCCCCCTGCAAGCTACGCTCGCCAACCCCCGTTCAGACACCTCAGAATCTAAAAACACGCTAATCTGATCGGTTTAAAAAATATTATAGAAGATTGAATTATACTGAAAAAAGCTGTGCAGATCTCCCTGTAAACGGGTTTTCATTCAATTTCCTTTGATTTCAAAAATTTAAGGCCGAATCAGTTGCTGTTAAGACATCCAATGGTTGTTTTCGTGTTTGATTAAAGAGGATCAGTTAAACGTTTGAAAAGAAACTAAAAATAAAAGGAATTAAGTGTACAGAGTCTTTGTCTGCCGGTATTTTAAAACAATTTCTATAACAATAGCCTAAATCATGTGACTATCATCAAGAGTTCCGGGCGAACAACTTCGCTTTTTATATTCCTGGTGCCATTTTGGTACTTTAATGTTAGCCAGGTACAGGTGATAAGTCGTCATATTATTGTATCGCCATCATTTCATCTATATTATAATAGTCCAAGTCATGTAACTGCCATAAATAAATACGCTCTGATCCCTTCGTTTTTCATATGAAAGTTTGGCCCAGATATCATATACGGCCCCATAGTGGCGCGATTTTTTTCCGACGCTAATTTGGGGAAAAGATCAACAGCATAAACAACAACATCCGTCTTGTCAAATCAAGTAAAATAACGATACTATGGCGCCAGTTAAATACCCGTTGCGTATATGACATTGGCGTCAGAAAAGAATAGCGCCAATATGGGACCGTATGTGGCATCTGTGCCGAAAGTTTTCCATTTCGATTAAATAAAATCATTTTTTTTTTCGAATAATACTACATAAAAGCATTGTCGCAAAGAATTCTTGGTACTGTTACGCTAGCCGGGTGCAAATCTCGCCAATAACTATTTTTCAACTCTCCAGTTAGCATTTTTTTTTTCGAGTGATAAATTAAAACATTGCTTTGAAGTTGAAATTAAATGTCATCGTTTGTTACATCATTTAATATTTGGCCAGATGCCATATACGCACCCGGTTTGGCGTGATTTTTTTTACGAAAATTTGGCGAAATCCTCGTTTTCGAATACCAGTTACATATGTATTTTTGGTACTACTTAGTTATCCCGTCGAACAAAAATATATCACCAAACTAAGATTAAATGCCAATAATGGTTGATAAATGTCACATTCACTTGACTTTAAGCAAGTTATACGTCTTTACGTCATCAAGTTATTTTTATTTCGACGTTTTATTAGTATATTTATTAATGTTATACTATTTTCTTTGTTCTTTCGTTATTTAAAATAAAAATTATGTCAATTTGTATAATTTGGCGAGTGGTTTGGCGATTTATATAATTTGGCGAAATGGGTGGATGGAATAACTAAGTAGTATCGTATTTTTAAATTATTTTCTATTATTTTTTATTTTTAAAGGAAAATAAACAAAAAAAAACTATGGAACAAAACAATTTATGTAACTTAAAAAAAAGAAAGTAAAGCAAATAAACACTTATTATTAAATAAACAACAATAGCCGGTTTACCATTTCAACCAAAATAATGCCATTTTGGCGCCAGTTAGGTACCCCGGTGCGTATATGACATCTGTGCCTAATATTATTCTTTTCATTTCGGTTAAAACAAATAAAGAAGTGAAAGCCATTTATTTTAAATGTTTCTGTTTGTATTAAATAAAATGATAATGAAATACAAATTGAATTATGAATAAAAGTAACATGATGCATTTCTTAGCATACATTTAAGAGAGGCCAAATTTCTCGCCAAATTAGTTTAAAATTAAAATAGTAACCTTTTCTAAAATCTGAAAAAAAAAATATCTGTTTGATTAAAATTTGATTGCCATCATTAGAAAAATGTATATAAAATTAGAAAAAAAATTAATATTTCGAAAACTAATTCGAATTTAAAAATTCTAATACCAGTTTTGAAATCTGCGGATCAATATTGATTTTTGGTGTTAATTTCATCGGAAAGTATTCCATATTTTAGAAAAATCGCCGTGAAATATAATTAGTTGTTTAATCAGTCGATTCAAAGAATCGTTACATTTCAGCCGTTTCATATATTCGTTTCATAAATTCGTTTCATTAGGATTTTATATATATAGGGTAGATATTATTTTTTTTTCACACACTTTACTTCTGTTTGCTAGTAAAAAATCGATAAAGGCCTTCTTTATATTAAACTAGTAAATCTGCAGATCAGGAGCCTCAACGTCAGCTCTGCAAGTCATTGTTTTTAGACTCACTTTGGTAATATTCAGTTTCCTGCAAACCGCAATTTAAAGTTTTCAAATTATGTAATTATTTATAAGAATAAAAAATACGAAGTTTTCAGACATTAGAAGCATTAAATTAAAAACGTTATGGAAGGATATTTGGAAATTTTCATGAGCTGTTAATTCTGGTATATTTTTTAAATAATAAAGTAGATTTCTTCAGGGGGGCTCCGCCCCCCTGAACCCCCCGTGGTCTTATTAATTTACATACGTAATTTTTTCTTGATTGCGCTAATGGTTAGAGCAAATCTTAGATTTCTTTTTACACTTCCGAGCCTTATTTTTCAATACTGGTAACACAGAAAATGATTTACATTGACGCAATTATATTAAACGTTTAGGTTTTATGAATGAAAATGTAATTTCCTTTAAAAATAAAATAATTTTTCATTCATATTTTCTGAAATGAGGCGGCATTAAGAAGTAACACCCGTCAAAAAACATTTTTTAAGGCAATCTAGTTAATGCTTGGTTTTTAAGGATGAAAATATTTATTTCCCGATACAATGACGTCATTTTCGACAGCGATAATTTTGCGGTGCATAATTTTGATATTTACTATATATTTGCTCTTCAAAAGTTTTTTTTTCCTCATTGGAATTTTCGATAAAGAAGTAACATTTCTGTTAGCTGTGTGCAGACGATAAACCATGAGATATTAGTAACATTTTTTTTTTAATAATAAGAATTAATATCATAACACAAGCCCCTTTTAATTCAACCTCAAAGCGTATTCGTTTTATTTTTGATATATGAGATCAAATTCACCTTCTTTTCGTATTTTCACTTTATTTCTAATATGAAGGCGTATTCATGTCTATGTTTTATTTCATTTTCCTCTCGCACATAAAAATCTTTCAAATCAAAATTAACTGTTTAGGATAAATTTTTATTCCGGGATTGAATTTTCGTGGCAACGGCAAAAAAAAAAAAAAAAAAAAAAAAAAAAAAAAAAAAAAAAATGATTGTTAAATTTCATAGCAAAATGTCGATTTATTCCTTATGAAAATAATGAACTTTTTAATTTAAAAGAAAAATATTTGAACAAAATAAATAGAACATAGTCTTTCTTTATTTCTGTGGTAAATTCCATCTATATGTAAAGACACAAAGGCATTAATTCGTCCCTTTTGACTTTGATTTAACTTCAAACAATTACACATACTTTCACATTTACGATATTTTTAGGTGTAGTTCGCTGCTAGGTAACAGTTAAAAGATAATAAAAACAATTAAATATGTGCTTAAAAAGAAAATTTATATTAAAAAAAAATATTTTATATTATTGAAACACATATATAAAATACCTCCATAAAAGTTATACACCGAATTTAAAAACTCTGACAAATGTATGCACAAAATTTCAAACTACTATGAATAATGTATGGTTCTAATTAGGAAATTTCATCATCCTTAATTTAGCATTTAAATCCTTTAATCATATGAGCCATTTCTTTTCAACAAATAAAAATGGAAAAATCGTCTGAATTGCTATAGGAAAGCATTAAGGCGCAAAATAAAATGTTCTATATATTCCGAACGAATGAACCAAATTTAACCAAAAACTATACAGCTAAATCCGGCGATTTCACCAACATGCATCCTTAATTTTAAGATAATCGGATGCTTTTTACGGCAGTTATCGCGGAACAGACAGACAGACTAACAGACAGACAGACTAACGGAAACCAAAACTTTTCGTGTCTCCACAGTAAGCCTTCACTGACGTTTCGGCAATTAATCCTATAAATATTGAAAGAATTACATGCGTAATATGAATCGGTTGCCAAAACATTTTATGACAAATTTCCTTCTTTCACCAAGGATATGTTCTCTATTTCACCAAGGCCTCTTTACACTGTAAAAGTACCCATATTTTAACGCAATTATGAGAAAAGACAAATACTCTTTAATTATATCTATTATACCAATTTTATATTTTATGTAGAAAAATGAAGATTATACTTATAAAAATTTAGCTGTTTATTATTTAGTAACAAATCTTACTTTCTGAAACCCGAAATACGCCATGCTTCTTTAATAAAAGGCCAAGGCTCTTATACTGGAAAAGTACTCACTTTTCGAATATATTCGAAAGTGTTAAAACATGAGTTTTCTAATTGCATCATTCTAGCGGTTTGACAGAACACTTTGTGAAACTTATCACACTTTGTAATAATATATAGTAATTTTAATTGTTAAAAGTTGTAAATTAAAACTTAAAAAAACAGTAAAAATAGGTTTCTTTGACTGTTTACATGTTTCAATTCTAATTATCAATTCTGAAAATGACTCGGGTAGAGTTGAAACATGTAAACACTCAAATAAACTTAGTTTTAAAGAAAACAAAAATGAAAAATCAGGCGTCAAGCATAGATTATGAAACATTTTCTTTTAGAAAGAATATTTGGTACTACTTAGTTATCCCGTCGACCAAAAATCTATCACCAAACTATAAGATTAAATGCCAATAATGGTTGATCGTAAATGTCACATTCACTTGACTTTAAGAAAGTCACACGTGTTTACGCCACCAAGTGATTTTTATTCCGACATTATATTTGTATTTTTATTAATGTTATACTAATTTATTTGTTCTTTCGTTATTTAAAATAAAAATTATGTCAATTTTGTATAATTTGGCGATTTATATAATTTCGCGAAATTGTTCGACGGGATAACTAAGTAGTACCGAATATTTTAACAAAACTTAAAGCTCTAATAAGGTGAAGATGTCTAAATAAACAATTTGAAAGTAGTCGAATATGTCAATTCCAAAACTTTCTTCTATCTCATAAATGTTAATACTCCCTGAAAAAATAAGCGGTACTTTTCGGTTAGCCGGGCGCCAGTGTTATATATACATATTTATATACATACATGTATGTAAATATACATATATATACATATACACATATTGTATATATACACGCATATATATATGTAAATATATATGTATATTTATATACATGTATGTATATAAATATGTATATATAACACTGGCGTCCGGCTAACCGAAAAGTACCCAATAAGCATATCAGCGCCACCGGCTAGGTGATTTACAACAAAATCTAATCATCAACAACATATGTCAAGTTCTAACTGAATCTGAAGTTTGATGAAAATTCATACATTAGTTCTTGCGGAAATCGTCATAAATGCAACCTAGCAGCGCCACCTGTTGTGCGATTTGCACCAAAAACTAAATAGTTTTAATTTATATCAGGGACTAACTGAATCTGAAGGTTTGAGGAAAATTCTCACATTCTTGAGATAGAGCTATTATGATAATCATGAATAATGCCACACAGAAGCGCCACCTGTTGGGGGATTTGCACCAAAACGTTATCAGCAACAAATTTTATCAAGGACTAACGAAAACTGTAGTATTATAAAAATCTCTGCATTAGTTCTTGAGATAGAACTATAGAGAAAATCGTGAAAAATTCAGCATAGCAGCGCCACCTGTTGGGAGATTTACACCAACAAGTAATCAACACCAGTTTATATCAGGAAGTAACTGAATCTAAAGTTTTATTAAATTCCTTTTATTAGGCCTTGAGATAGAACGCCCACAAAGTTTCTGTCACATACATAGTAGAGGGTGGTGTGGAATGGGACAGTAGGCTTTTCTCTTTATGTAGCATTCTAAACATTTAATCAATCACACACCAGATGAAGCAATGGTAGCCCAATCTTCAGTTGAAAAAAGTTGTTGGGCTGCATGAGCTTGCAATTGTACAAAGGAAAAGATTATTTTAGGAATCAAAAGTAAATTTGCTTCATATACTTTTTATGCTTTCTGTATATTAATGACTTGCTTATGTTTAGATGTAATAGTTTCCCTATTTATGGAACATTATACTGCATGTTATCCATAATTTAAACTAATCCTAAAAACAGTATTTTTGTGTACGCAAGAAGTTTAACATAAAAGAAGGTAGAAGGGAGGAATGAGACAAGATAGCAAATGGAGGAATGGAACAAATCGAATTCCTTCTTTTTAATAAGTTGAATGTAAATTGCTATTACACTGTAAAAAATCTGCGTAATATTCCTGCCGTTTACTGTGTAACATTCCTGGGTTTTCTAGGATTATTTCTGCTGATTCGAGAATACTGAGAAATCTGGTGTAACATCTTCCACACTATTGTGTAACTTTTCGGAATACTTGAGAAAGTGGAATTTACTGATCAACTGTGAAACGTTTCAAATGTTTTGTGTGTAACATTCCTTAGTTTTCTCAGGTATACTTTTGAACTTTTGTGCAACTTCTCTGAATTATTGTAAAAGAAAAATTATCGGTGATCTGTGTAAAGTTCCATATGTTTTGTGTGTAACATTCCTTAGTTTGTGGTGGGTGTATTGAATACAGAAATATTTTTATTTTACGTGTGTGTCATTTTATTATCTCAGTTGTGAAAAGACTATGGGATCTAGCGCTATCAAAATTGGCACAAAGGTGTATATACCCCTCAAATTGTGCATCTTGAAGTTCTTTTTCGAATTTCGGCCATGAACAGCTCCTGAGCTCTATTTTACATGTAAAAATCGATTTTTTTGCGTTTGTGTATCATTTTGTTGGCTTAGTTGTGAACAGAGTATGGAACCTAGAGTCACCAAATTTGGCGGGACACGGAAATTTAATGAGTAATGTTACAGATTGTAGATTTCTAGACTTTTCAGAATGGTGGAACCTAACTGGGATTTCACGAATAACATCCCAGATTATAGGTTTCTGAACTTTCCTGACTTGTGTAAGTTTCCTGGCATTTCTTTGGTGAAATTCCTGGGAAAACCTGTGGCAGAATAGCTGCCACAGGTTTTCTCAGGAACTTTACACCAAATTTTTTACAGTGTATGCAGATATTTTTTAGAGGGTAATGCATTAATTATAACATTGATAATACATTCGTTTACTTCAAAATGTAAATAAATTGAACTGATGATTTTTGAATGTTATCTGTGGCTGACAATCCTGAATTATGGAATCCTGAATAAAGATACTGGAATTTGATATTGTGGCACAGAAATTACCAACCTACAATCTTTGTTAGACTGTATATGTAGCCGACATTAGACAGTTTGTGCTTTGTCATATTTTTTTTTAGCTGTCCCATACCTCCCTGTTAGTTGAGATGTATGGGACACATTTTGAAACTTACAATTTCTTTAATTATAAAATTGTTTCTGCAAATTATGTTTCTTTACTGTTCAAGGACATTAGAAAGTTTTTCTTTTAGTATTCTATAAATTGAAATTTTTGTTTTTGTGCCAAACAAAGTTGATTTTCTTATTTTTGTAAAAAGTGTCCCATTCCTCCCCAATCTCCCCTGCGGACAGACAGAGTCACAGACTCACGTTCAGACATTTTTTAAAAACTTTTTTTGTGGGTTCTCTGACCCCTAAAACATGTGAATACGTCTAAAAGCGGAATTCGAAAATTTTCACGAATCCAATATTTTCTTCTTGTAAAGATAGCAGAAAGTAAAAACCATTACATGTTTGAAAGCCCAATTTCAGGTATTACCATTGACAGAAGACACAATATGCGACTTTTTGTGCAATCCTGTGTACGATCGATTGATTTGTAAACACACCATATAGTATCCTAAAATTTAATTTACTTAGGAAATGGATATCATAGTTGTAAATTCCGCATCAGCTAGTAAACGCAAATGTACTCTACATTATTTGCGCTGACCTGTATATCATCTGTAGAATTTATATACACCAAGTATTTTGAAAAAAATTACTTTAATTTAAAAAAGCGTACCAGTATTTAAAACGCACTTCCAGCAATTATTGTTCTTAAATAGTACTGTAACGAAATTATTTTGTCGGTCCATTTAAATAAATGATGAACTATGCACTCCATAAGCTATATTGGGCATCTTGTAATGTAATTCAGGGATATGTATTATTTTCACTATGTTTAAAGTAGCGTCAAATCATCATAATACACGGCAAATGTTTTTTCTACATACACCGTAATGTTCCGGAATTCTTTTGAGTGTCCGTGTAAACGAACTACCATGCTATACACTTCAATTTCAATACCAAACATGCTATAGTAAACTTTATAGACATATATATATATTACATAACAATTTGAGCATATTTACGCAAGTTAGAGCATGGACAGACATACTGACAAATGGAATTCATACAGGCTTTTGAACTTCATTGGAAAGTGTTGATGAATACTATCCCGATTAATGACGATTATTAGTTTATTCGTATTACCATCCGTAATCGTTATTGTAAAGTGTTTATCCCGATTACGGATGGCTATTAGTTTATTCGGGTTAACATCCGTAATCGTTATCTCATCGATTTCGGTTTCTGCGGACTGTCCTATGCTGCTGATCGTGCATTTAAACCACTAGCAAACTTCCATATCCATCCGCATGACATAATTATCTCTGTATCAAACTCTCAAAATATTTGTTTAACATTTACAGCACTTAAATTATACAATAATATTGTGACAAAAGGCTAGATAAAATACCATATAGGATTAAATAAAAAGAAATTTCAGAGGTCGCCGCTTCCGTTTCGCGACAGTTTATAATATTTGGCTAATATCACACATTCTTACGACTGAAATAGTCTATGACAATCTGTTAAAAGGAAGATCTTTTCGTTGCACACGATGTATTTCGATTATGTCAGTATATATGAGGACGTGATTTTTAAAACTAGTCATATCCAAAATGAACAAATCAAATCTCCTCAAATAAAGATTAACAAGTAACATAAAATAAAAATTGAACTTCCTACCACTACCTGTTTCCCTCATTGCGTTTTAGTATAGTCCAGTTGTCTTTTGTAATATGTATGATTAAGGTTAGTTAGAATTTGAAGAAAATATCAAACCCGACTTTAGATTACACTTATTTAATAAATAATTTAACGTACATTATACACAGACATGACCGTATTAGTGTGCATGCAATACAGCATAAAAACGAACTATTTTACGCTTTTTATAAGAATTATTCCATAATTTTAGGTAAATTTGTCACAAATTTGTCCTAAATTTGACAATTTAGTCGAAATATTCAAGGAAAATGTAAATAAATAGTGCACTCGTTCGTTTTTAGTATTGCACGCATAATGATATATGTGTAACGGACACGAGAAAATATCTAACCAATTACAAATTTAAAAAAAAATGAAAAATATGAGAAACAACTTACCACCAGCTAAAACAAGAAGGCATTGTCTTTATTTGCAGGAAAGTAAGTCAAAAGATGTATATTTTTAAGCAAATTGCTAATATTAGTCCAGCTATAAACTTTAGTCACACAGCAAATGAATGAGATTTTTAAATTTTGACTATTAACTGGAAGTAATTCTATCGTTTTTTCAAAATTTTACATTGAGCATTGTTACGTCATCGTTACGCCATTCAATCATTGTTATGTTAGCATTTTTTCTTTTCTTGTTTTTTTCCATTGCTGTGTTGAACTGTTATCGATAATTTCATTTAAAATATGCAATTAGCTGATAATTACGTTCTGGAAATATTAAACTATAATATTCTCATATATAACGCATTAACACCTTGTAATAATATATAGTAATTTTAATTGCTAAAAGGTGTAAATTAAAACTTTAAAAAACAGTAAAATGAGGTTTATTTGACTGTTTACTTGTTACAATTCAAATTATAAATTCTGAAAATGATTCGGGAAGAGTTGAAACATGTAAACACTCAGATAAACCTATTTTTACCGTTTTTTTTTAAGTTTTCATTTACACTTTTTAGCAATTAAAATTAGTACATAATATTCTCATCAAAAGCATACGTAATCTCAGAGCCGGAGTGAAGGTTTTATTACAAAATTTCATCTTTACAGGCATGAAGCAAGTAAATTTAACTTAAAAAATACGAGAAAGAAAAAATCATGCATCAAAAATAGATTATGAAACACTTTCCAACACATTCAGAATAATGTAACAAAACTGCACCGTTTAATAAGTTAAAATAGTATTATGTCTCATTCAACCATATGGAAACGCAGAACGCATTTGAAAACACAATATTCCCATCTACAATTGGAAAATTATGCTAATTCCTTGAGCAGCCCTGTATATGATATATAGATTTGTATCTATTAGCAACATTGGTACAAAAATTTAGTTCTGTTCAGCTTAAAATTCCCCTTCAGAAATTTCGGCTAATAAGGAGAATGCACGTGAATTCTTTTGTGCAGCCCTGCATACGAGGTATCGAATTTATGTACAGCGAGCAACATGCAAAACATTAAATAAAGTTAAAAGCACATACCGAATTTTAAAACGCACCACCATCAATTATTATTCAAAGACAGTACTGTAACCGATTTTTTAATGTGTCCCTGTAAATGAGCGACAAATGCTATGAATGCCCTATTCTACCGTAATAATCTTGTATTGAAATTAAGTGATTTATATCAGTTTCAATACATTTGAAATAGCGTAATCTCATTAAAATACTCTGCTAACGATTCCCCCCCCCCTATACCATAATGTAATGCAATTCATTTAAGTGCCCCTGTAAATAAACTATTAATCCCACATACTTCATATGCAATACCAAACATGCCTTGGTGACCCTAAATAATGTTTATCATTTGCAGGAAAATCCGAGTCTATTTACGGCAGTTAGAGCGTGGACAGACGGACAGACGGACTGAGAAACCGAATGCTTAAACACTTTTCCACTTGTTAAAAACAAAATGAAAATGTTAAAAACGTGTCTCTTTATAACATAAAAATTCCCTGAATGCAAACTGCAAATCAGAAACACGCCAACATCAGTGAAGCAGACGTCATATTTAAAAAACAAATTGTATCGGAATTCATAAAATTCGAAGATTTAAAATGGATTACGTTAATAATGATCTATTCTCGAAATAGCAGAATAATTCCTGTGGTGAAAACTCTGTACTTTTCCAGTAAAAGGGCTTTGCCGAAATAAAGAAAATGATCTTGGCGAGAGAAGGAAAGTTGGCAACATATTTTTTGGCAACCTATTCATTGTTCCATATTGAACATGCAATTATTTCTATATTTATGAAATTTATTTAATATAAAGGAGTCATTTATCGATTTTTACATACAAACAACAGTAAAATGTATATAAAAAACAATAATAATAATATATATAAATAAATTGGTTATATATCTATAAATACATATAGAAACATACATATCTGGGAGCACGGCAGTGCGTCCGCCAAGTTCGCACAAGTCGTAAGCTACCTTTTCCTGAACCATTTCGGCATACTTTTCACCCCCTCATAACGTCGTTTTAGGGAGAGATATAGAAATTTTTCTTTTATACACATGCTCGTATGGTCAAACGGAAGTAAGGTTCACGATTTCATGTTTCTATATTTAGTAGTTTTCGAAATATTAAATTCCGAAAAAGCGCTTTTTTGTCACTGACTCACTTCGCATCATCAAATAACTAAGGTACTTCTAAAAGTCGTAGAATCATGAAATTTCACAAGTAAGTCGGGTTTGTAGCACAATTAACCAGAAAAATCTGAAAACACAGAATTTCCGCCTCTAAACCCTTCATACAGGGGGTGTTCAATTGGCCGTAAACAGTTCCTAGGCATTCAATTGTGCCAATGTTGGTCGCCAATACTCGATTACAGAGCTTTGAAGGCGGCCACGTGATTTCAAGCAGAATAACATTTTATATATATGCTTTTCCAAAGATGTTTGTTAAATAGAAAAAATGAATATACCTAAAAATTTTAATCAGTATAGGTTATGATATATTTACGATATTAAAACAATAAAACATTTAACAAAATATAACCGCAATTCGGTACGTTTCCGATATAGTAGCCTTGGCGAAATACAGAAAATAGCCTTGACGAGAAAAGAAATTTGATAATAACGTATTTTCTGGTAACCTATTTACTGTGTCATATGCACAAGCAATTTTTTCAATATGTATACAATTTATTTAATGTCAGGAACCCGTTTATTTATTTTTATATACCAACATAAATAATCTCTATATAAAAAATAATATTTTATACATGTATAAATAAAATGTTTATATGTATATAAATACATATAAATAACATAAAAGTTCATCAGGTTTGTTTTCGTAGTTGTTTATATCATTTGGCAACATATCTCAGTTTCTGAAGTCCGAATTGCGCCAAGATTTTTAAAAAATGCCAAGGTCCCTATAGTGGAAAAATATCCTAATTCCATACGAAAGTTTAAAAATCTCCTTTTAATTAAATGAAATGTGTAACTAATAAACTATCTTTAACGATGTGCGACAGATGCGGCGTCCGAAGTCCGCTGCTGATGTTATTATATTGTATTATTAGCCTACTTACTGATAATTTATTGTTAATTTTAAATCTATAAAAGAAAGATTATAGTTATAGATAAGATATGTTGGTCGCCAAAATCCGATTACAGAAAATTAGCCTTAGTTATAAAGGTGTTACATGATTTCAAGCTGAATGAATTTTTATATGCTTTTACAAAAATCTTAATAAGGCAAATCTTTCAGTTTATCTGTCCATCTTTCTATCTTTTACTTCCTTAAAACAAATTTTATTAAAGACCGGGAGGCGTCTGCACAGATTTTCACCTCATCGAGTTGACGGCTGAAATTTTAGGATTAGTTAAACATCGATTAGCGTATTGAAATGTAACTGGTCTGCCAAGTCATATCTTTGTGGAAACCACCTACAGACCCGATTTTACGTGTTAATTGGTGGATTTTCCATTGTGTTTTCCTGCACCCATTCCTCCATGTTTCCAAACTTTTGGATGCAGGAAAATACAATAGTAAACCTATCAGTTAACCACTAAAATTAGGTCCTCAGGTGGTATCTACCAAGATATGACTTAACAGACCAGTTGCATTTAAATATGCTAATCTAGTTTTAACTAATCCTAAAATTTCAGCTGTAAACTCGATGAGGTGATGGTGTGTACAGACGTCTATTATAAATGTCGGTATTCTAATCTCAATAGCACTCTGGTCAATCTGGCAATTATCCCTACTATTTTTGAAACACTATTCCTTTAAGTGCGTTTTATTGATGTTAATGAACTTATGCATATGCATCATACGTATTATGCATATAATACGTAATACATTTGCATCATACATATTACAGGTATGTGTATAATACATAATACATATGCATCATTCTGACGTCAGAATAAACAAAACATTTTTTTTGTCGCCAAATTTGAGAATTGACATGATATATTACCAAATTTGGCGAAACTTTGCTAAATGTCACCAAGCTTGGCGAATATTTGACGCTAGTGGCTATTTTTCAATGAGTTAATTATTAATGCGAGCCATCTATTTTTACTTTTCCGCATATCACCTGAATAGTTAAATGATATAACGCACTAATATTTCCAAAGGTCTAATAGTTTCGTCACTGCCCAAAACCTCTGCTATTGTTATTATATTGTACTGTTATTATACTTACTGTGACTATGTTGTTAACCTTTACACCGCTAAAACTTCTGTATTATATAAAGAGAATTTACGAAAACTATTAAAGCATTGAAACTGCCAGTTCTCCTTATGATTATTATAATTCATTATCTGGAAACTTTGTCATTCATTATCCTTATGATTATTATAATTCATATGTAACCTGTTAATTAATATGTACGTTAGAATGAATCTTCTATAATCCGGTTCCTCGCATTTTAGTTTTCGGGTTTCGAATAAAATTAGCTAAAATCTTAAAACCATGGAACATTGACTAATTCTTCAACACGATCAGATGAGAAGAATGATAGATTTTCAAATGGATCATGGCAGTGAGCCGATAGACCTTCTATTCTTCCGTAATCGAGTCTATTGAAAAGGTTAACGTGAAACAAAAAGATATTAGCATCAATATGGTTTAATATGGCATCAATATGGTTTAAAAAACTTACAAAAAGTAGTGATATCCCAACAAAAAGTTTTCGGAAAAAAAAGCGCCAAGTTCTCCTTAATGTTTCGGCCAGAAAAAGTAGTGATATCTGGTGTTCGCACAAGTTAAAAGCCAAACATCCCAAATCTTTCATTGAAAATGGCTTCCTGCGACTTGGCCGTTAATGCCTTCGTGAGAGTTTTTCAAATTTTAAAATATGTACAAATGAGCTACATGCCAACTACATGTTTTGATTATTTTAGGCATTTTGTGACACAGAATACAGAAATAAAATACACATTTGAAAAAAGCATTTAAACAACTTCAGTCTATTTAAATGCTTAGAAGTTAAAAATAACAAAATACTTGTATTCAGGAGATAATATCCCTAATTGCTAAAACATAATTAATATTAACTTTTAACAGTTTATAAATCGAATACCTCTTAATGTTTGCAAACAAACTATAATCAATGTTCAAACAAAAAAAATCTCTTTCGTCAATACACAAGATTTCAATATTATACAATAAAATATAATGTAACATATTGTGAGATATGAAGTAAGTAAATTTTGTTTTATTTCTTGGGTTTTACGTTAATGACTTTATCTTTTGACCGTACAAAATGGCAATTAAACCGCAAGTGGACTAAATGATCTGTAATCAAATCTAATGTTTGTTGAAACTGAGTGGTAGTTATCAGAAATCTTTTACTTATAATGTCTTTATGTGAATTTGCTTCTTTTCATTCTAATATTACTTTTAATATTTAAATAATTCATAAATGTCTAATTTCCAATCATTAATTTTGAAATGCTGTAGAAGGCATTAACGGCCAAGTCGCAGGAAGCCATTTTCAATGAAAGATTTGGGATGTTTGGCTTTTAACTTGTGCGAACACCAGATATCACTACTTTTTCTGGCCGAAACATTAAGGAGAACTTGGCGCTTTTTTTTCCCGAAAACTTTTTGTTGGGATAGAAATATATATACATACATCTAGAACATATACATAACATATACATACATATAGAAAACATAAAAGTCCATGAGGTTTCTATGGCTGTTTACTATTTGGCAAAAAAGCTCCCTTTCTGAAATCCGAATTACGCCAAGCTTTTTTAAAAAAACCCAAGGTCCCTATACTGGAAGGATACCGAAATTTCATACAAAACTGGGCCCTCAATGGTCCTGGGCCCCTGCGAAGTTAAACGCTGCACCCCCCCCCCCTTCCATTGGCTTTACTCATGGTCAACCACGTCCTCGAGGAGCTTGCGCTATGGTTATGTTTGCAGCCAACACACTATTAATCTCTGGAATAGGTGAATCTTTTTCCCAAGTACATTTACAATAACACCTACAGTAATAACTCAACTAACGAAGATTAATTTGTTAGCTAAAATCTTCGTTGACTGAAACACGTTGACTTCTACCCTTTGCTACTGTGACAGAAATTATCGCATAGCTACTGCGAGCGGTCTTTGAGAAAACTTGATCGAAATATGACTTAAAGGATTTATTAACTCCGCAGGTGCTACTTTTGGATATTTTTATGTTAGCCAGGGGCGCTAATCTTGCCAATAACAACGTTTATATTCTGGGTACTTTTCCACTACAGGGGCCTTGGCATTTATTTGAAGCTTGGCGGAATTAAAATATTAGAAAGTGAGATTTGTTGCCAAATGATACAAATAGTTATGAAAACAAAACTTATAAACTTTTACGCTTCTGTTCTAAGAATTTATCTGTGTATATATATATATGTTGCGGACAAATCCCAAAATCGTCCTGTTCTTGAATTGATCGGCCATTCCGCGAAGTTACCAACTTCTTTTTAAATTGATTGGGCAATTCGGGAATAATACCGACCAGCTCGCGAAATGCCTAGCGGCTGTCGGCCAGTTTACGAAAGGGATAGAGGCGTTAGGCCAAAGTCGAATTAGCTGATTTTGAATGTCTGTACAGTTTCTAATTATAAAAAAAGGGGGGGGGGGGCGTGGAATTAATTGGGATTATTATATTTTATGGAAGCTATTCTTATATTACAAAAAAATTATATTTTTTCAATTTGAAAAGAAAATGGTGTTTAAGATCATGAAGGGTCAAATTGCCTAAAAAGTAACGAATAAGCTTGAAGGACACAGAACTCCGATATAATAAATACAATAACTTATACTCTAGCATAATTATGCGACGCCAACAGTAGCGCCAACTTTTGAAAAATATTGCGGTGAGTTCAAACATTTTTGAGTAAAATAACATATACAATTATTTCCCCTTAGTGCTTGGATCTGGAGACAGAGGCGGACGAGGAGCAAAGGACTAAACATGATAATTCGAAGTTAAATTATGTTTTTTTTTTCTAAGCATTATACATTTTTTGTAATTTTATTTTATTAATTTATATTCTCATGAGTCCTTCCTTATAAATACATTAATACTTATTATAAATAATATAACAAGAAAGAAAAAAGCATGGGTCAAGTATCGATTATGAAACACTTTCCAACGCATTTAGAATAATGTAACCAAGCTGCATCATTTAATAAGTTGAAATACGATGTCTAGTTAAACCATTTGGAAACGCATTGACAGACTTTAAAACCCAATTCCAGCAATTCCCATCTACAGTCGAAAAATTATCCGCATTCTTTGAGCAGCCTCGTATAGGATATATAGATTTTGTATCTATAAACTAAGTGCATGAAAAAGATTTAATTCGGTTCGGAAATACATTCCACAGTTGAAAATTCCCCTTCAGCAGTTTCCTCTAATAAGGAGAAAGATGCGTGAATTCTTTTGTGCATTCCTGTACACGAGGTATAGAATTTATAACCAACAAGTAACATGCAAAAAATGAGTTAAATTGAAAAGAGCATATCGAAATTGAAAACGCACTTCCACCAGTTATTGCTCAAAGGAATTACTATAAACGATTTCTTTTATGTGTCCCTGTAAATGAATGATAAATGCTATGAACGCCCTATTCTATAGTAATCATCATGTAGCGAAATTGAGGAATTTATATCCATTTCAATACATTTGAAATTGCGTAATTTCATTAAAGTACACTGGAAACTATTTTCCCCATTGATCCTAATGTAAAGGAATTATTTTGAGTGCCCCTGTAAATGAACTATCAACGCTATACACTTCATCTCGAATACCGAACATGCCATAATAAACATCATTATCATATATCAATTGCATGAAAATCTCAGTCTATTTACGAGAGTTAGAGCGTCAACAGACGGACAGACACCGTATTCATAAACACTTTTCAATTCGTTGGAATGTGTTAAAATTGCTAACTACTGAATGTTAAGAAAAGCATACAGTATAGTCACCTAATTGTTTTATCAATTACAAATGTTCAATTACATTAAAACAGATGACAAGATTTGCAAGAAATTTGTTTTTGAGAGGAATTAAATTATATATCTGCTGAAGGGGTTTTCAGCTGTAAGTCTAATGGATGTCCTTACTATTTTTCCGACATAATTATTTTCAGAAAGTCAATAAAGCCAAATTTCATTTAAGCGATTAAGTAAATAAGTAGCGAATTAAATCAACTGAAATTGGGTAGGTGGAGAGATCAAATTATTGGGTGGGCTGACATCCACGAGCCCCTATAAGTTGGCGCCACTGGATGCTAAAAGACTAATGTAAATAACCGAATAGTAGGAGAGCTGTTGAGCATTTTTGAGTAGGTATTTGAGGCACCCTGAAAATTTGTGCAACACTTCTTTTGTAATGCCTGAATACAAAATCGAATGTCTGGTTGAAGGATCGTGGCCCAAAAACTGTGCCAGACACGTGTCAAGTGCCATTTTTGACAAAATGGCACTTGACACGTGTTTGGCACAGTTTTTGGGACGACTAAAGTGTCTGTCATTTTCAATTTTTTTTTTCTAAGTATAAATATTATTCTGTCTCAATCTCAGCGTGCCTCAAATACCTTTTTTGGGTAGTCAAAAAATGGCACTTGACACGTGTCTGGCACAGTTTTTGGGCCGACTAAAGTGTCTGTCGTTTTCAAAATATTTTTTTCTAAGTATAAATATTATTCTGTCTCAATCTCAGCGTGCCTCAAATACCTTTTTTGGGTAGTCAAAAAATGACACGTGTCTGGCACAGTTTTTGGGCCGCGATCCTTCAGCCAGACATTCGATTTTGTATTCAGCCATTACAAAAGAAGTGTTGCACAAATTTTCAGGGTGCATCAAATACCTTCCCTAAAACGTTTAACAGCTCTTGGACTAGAATAAACAGAGTAAATTTAGATTTCATATTCTTTAAGGGGTCTATTTATCCAAGATTTTATAATACTTTCTTTAGTAGAAAATATAAAATTAATGAGAAATGTAGCAAGGGCAATGCACATTCCCTAAATGTATTCTGAATGGGCTTTTCTTTATGTTGCATTAAATATTCATCAAAAAACTAATTATACCTACACAACAGTGGCGTGGCGTCCGGTCATCGCTGGATGCGGCGATGACCAAGCAATATTTTAAAATTCTTAATAAGCTTTTAAAACTCTACGATCCAGTTTTAGCAGAACATTTGGTGTTCATTTATAAGTGAAGGTAAGATTTAAAGTTTCTTTTTTGAACATTCATCCATTGAATTTTAGAGTTAATAATTTTTCACCACAAACTTAAATAATTGCGATGACCACCGAAAATTTTCACTCCACACCACTGCTACACAAAACACCGGATATATATTTTTGTCAATATGTGCGACCCCAGAACTAAATTCAAGAAGGGGCAGGATATACGAGCAGATTTAACTGCAATAAAAAATAAAATGCGAGCATCATTTGGCCCCATCCTCGACCGAAAACAACAACCATTTCCAAATGGTTAAAAATTGTAATTTAATATATTACAACGACCATTTGGAATTCCGTCGCATCCTCTTCAACAACAGATCGCAAAGATCAAGCTTCAGACGACCAAAACCTTCCTCGATATACTCTCCAAGTCCCGTTTCGAGAAGAAAAACAGTTTACAAATCGAAAGCAGTTCCACCGAATCATCCACAGATTGCGACAAATTACCTACGTTGAGCTCATTTTTTTCCGGTTAGAATCGACCGATTGTAAAACGCCGTGGCTAGTGGATTGGAGCCCCTCGAGACATGGCCTTTTACTATCAATCGATGAAACATTAGAATGTTTCCTTTTTCGCGTTCGTCTTTTATTCCGTAATCGATTTTCATGGGCTACATAATCAGTTGAAGACCTCGATTTTCATGGGCTACATAATCAGTTGAAGACCTCGAGTTTCATGGCCTACATAATGAGTTGAAGACCTCGATTTTTGCTTTGCAAGACGATTTTCATTTCGGCGTCGCTCTTTGGCTTTGGATTTTTCCATATCTGTTAATTTGCGCCTACCCATTTTGTAACTTTTTCAATTTTTTACGATTTTATGCCTTTTGATTACCTATTCAAACAATTTTTAACGATTTTATGCCTTTCTATTACCTATCCAAATAAAAATTCTGCTAAAAGTAAAGAACATCGTTGAATTTCGTTTAAAAAAATAAAGTGCGAGCATCATTTGGCCCCATCCTCGACCGAAAACAACAACCATTTCCAAATGGTTAAAAAATCCTTCTTTTAAATGTATCCAAAAACAAAATAAATTATATTGAGTTTTTTTTTATTAGAACTACACGTGAAGGACACTTTTTAAGAATATCAGCATAAAAAGCAATACAGAAAGGAAATACATATTAAAAATGGCTAATGTAAACAGTTTATTACTTTTCTTCATTTTGCGGAAAGGGGAGACTGGGACGCTGTCCTCTGAAACATGTTTACAATAATTGTTAAACAGATGAACATTACAGAGTTTGTTTAATTGTCTTTAAAGAGGATAGAGGCTAGGAGATAGTCTCTCAACCTGTGACGAAATTTCTCAATTCCTACTCCTTTTAGTGTTTGATTATGTTAAATCTTTTCAGAAGAATAAATATGCCTATATCTTCAAAATAACAAGTGAAGAAAAATGAATTAAATTTGAAAATTAATTTTGGACAAGGAATATTTTTTTATGAAACGTAAGTAGAATATATATTTTTTAAAACTCGGCACCACTTCTTCCTACCATCCACGCCGTCAACCCCGTACACACACTTCAGGCTCTATAAACGCACTAATTTTCCCTGTTGTAAAATATATTACCCTATTACGTAATATTGAATGATATTATGAGGACCAGTGGCGACCTTCTGCCATCAGATTGTCATTCATTTATCTTTCACTTGGGGATCTTCGGTGCCCAAGGCCGCATCCACTACGGCCGTAATATCTGGCAATGATTTCCAAATTAAATAAGATTTATCACACATTTAAAAATAAGCTTGTGTGAAATTGTTAAGTGAAAATTATTGCTGCCTCTCGGACTTTTTTAAGGTCTACAAGAAAAGTTTTCTGTTAGACGCTATAAGCAAATCCTTCTAAATGTACTGCTTGGAAAATGGTATAATTTTCACCTTTAAATTCTTCTCGCACTTTACAATTTAAATATTTAAAAGCTCTCTTTCTTTTTAAAATTCACGTGTAAATATAGTTTTCAGCTGAAAAGTATTTGAATGTTTAATTTGGGCTTTTTAAAATCTGACATAATATGGACAAAACTATGAATTAAACTGCTATTCAGTTAATAAAATTTAAAAAAATGGAAAACCTCTGAAACGTAAGGCATTTTATAAATAATTGGACACAATCTAATGATGTATATGCTTGCAAAAGATGGTTAAATTGCTAGGAATAGTTTTGTATTTTATAAAACTTAACTGAACTATCTTGACCGATTTCAACATTAAATAAAAAACTTTTCAATTTAAAAACAGTCTCCTGCAACATATTTATCATATATTTATCTATAAAACTCTCTCTTTTTTCATATTTTTATCTGCAATATTTTTTGGCAAAATAACGCTGTAAAGGAAAAGGTCTCACTAAATTAAATTATGGCATCAGAAGTATTAGTTACATTTTTTTAGAATAGAGATAAATTATAGAAAGTTGTATAAACTATTCCTATATAATACTGTACAAATATGGAGGATACAGTATCTTCATTAAATCCGCTGTATCAGAATATGTCACAGAGGCGATAAATTCTTCAGACGAACAGAATATTATTGTCAAAGCATGAAATGTTCCCTCTCACCGCGTGCACGTCAGTGGTACCCATCGGACAGCCTTGGATGACCACTTCGGATACTGGCCATGGAAATCAGGCCACTTCGGGAATTGGCCGGCCAAAGCTCGAAATACACTGCTCATTGAGCTTTGGCGAGGATTCTGGGAAACTTCGAAAAATGGCCGGTCAATTCGCGAACTGGCCATACCTTACAGCTTTGACCGTAACATATATATACACACACATATATAAATATATTTATATATACCCATATATATATAATATCAATTATTACTTTCTACAATCTTTACACGAAGAAGGTATTGGATTCGTGAAAAATTTTGACTTCCGGTTTTCGTTGGATTTATACGTTTTAGAAGGTCCGGAACGCGATTTAATGGTTTTTAGAAAATGTATCTCTGTATCTGACAAAAATTTTGTGGAAGCTCTATCTCAAGAACTAATGCACGGAGCTAATTACTGGAGCTAATTAGTTTTTAGTGTATACCGCCCAACGGGTGGCGCTGCTATGCTGCATTTTCCACGATTTTCGCAATAGCTCTATCTCAAGAACTCATGCACGGATACTCACCAAACTTCAGATTCAATTAGTCCTTGACATGAGTTGGTGCTGATTAGTTTTTGGTGTATACCGTCCAACGGGTGGTGCTGCTATGATGCATTTTTCAAGATTTCCGCAATACCGCCTCTATATCAAGAACTAATGCACGGGTTTTCTTCAAACTTCAGATTCAGTTAGATGTTGTCATAAGTTGTTGCTCATTATGTTTTGGTGTAAATCACCCAACAAGTGACGCTTCTAGACTGTATTTCGCATGATTTACACGATTTTAGCGATAGTCCTATCTCAAGAACTAATGCACGGAATTTCATATGTTTAGAATCCCCGTGATGGCCATGGATTGCCATTTAATTTCGGTACTGTGCTGCCGATTTTTGAAGTATTAACATGCATGAGATAGAAGAAGAAAGTTTTGGATTGGCACATCCGACTAATTATAAATGTTTTCTAGATACAGTTTATTTCTCTTTGTATATAACAAAAGGTAAACGGATTTTTTATATTAATAAATTGTATATATGTAGAAAAATATTGGTTGAATGCATGAAAGAGTAAATAGGTTGCCATAAATTGTGTAGCCAAATTTCCTTCTCTTCAAGACCTTTTTTCTATCTCGACAAGCCCTCCATACTGGAAATGCACCATTTTTTGCATTTGTATGAATTAGAGACAATACTTTGGTGATTAAAATTTTTTCTGCGTTTTATAAATTATTTTTTTTATTTTATTTTTCTGTATTTTGACTGAAATGTGTAGCATGCATTTTAAATTTATATAATGTATTGTGTGAACGGCTTGTATTTAAAATGTTATGAATTCAATGCGAGTGGTGGTATTGGGAATAATATTTGACAATTTATCACTTGCACCTGGCTAAAAAAGCACCTATTTCTTTACTAAACTTTACATACAGATCTACACATTACACATATTATTACACACATTATCTATACATTTACACTTAAGAGAAAATGATTTTGAGAGTGACGAGGCATGAGATATTTGCCAAATGCGCTAAAAACGAATTGTTCCAAATACCACGCCAAAATGTATCGGCAGTAGATTTCGAGTCAGAACAAGCAAACATTTCATATCCTCTCGGTTATGTAAAAACTTCAATAAAACTTGTATACAGAAAACTTAATGGTAAAAATGTAACATGCATGCTTTTACACTTTTTTTACTATCAGTGAAAAAACAGGTTTAACGATATGAAGTTATAGAATCTGTGATACGAATCGACGAAATACGCTACACTATAAAATATTTATTGTGTTTCTATATGATAGAATATAGAATGGTAACAGGTGCATATATTTCATATCCTCTCGGTTATGTAAAAACTTCAATATAACTTGTATACAGAAAACTTAATGGTAAAAATGTAACATGCTTTTACACTTTTTTACTATCAGTGAAAAAACATGTTTAATGATATGAAGTTATAGAATCCGTGATACGAATTGACGAAATACGCTACACTATAAAATATTTATTGTGTTTCTATATGATAGAATATAGAATGGTAACAGGTGCATATATTTGACTCAGAACGTCAAGCACATTATAACAAAATACAGTACTTTTACGGTACACATTATAACAAAATACGGTCTGGCGTCACTAATGTATATGCACTTATATATATGTGTAGATACATATATCTATCTATATGTCTATCTCTCTATATATATGTATGTAGATATAGATATGAATTGATAGATATAGAGATAGATATAGAGATATATCAGTTGCGCCCGGCTAACAGAAAAGTACGCAAAATACTTTTATTTAATGTATGATGACTAAAATGAAAACTTTCATTTTTTAGTGCATCTGAGAGGACATTTAACTACATTTTATTCAAGATTTGTAGCTGAAATTAGCTCAAATATTTACACATCAATTACTAGCGTTCATTTTTATAACTTGTCTGGATAAAAGAAGAGATTAAGATTTATTTTAAAGAAAAAAGCTTTTAGAAAGAAATATATTAATTACAATACATAAGTATGTGTGCTACAAATCCAATAAAAAATGTAAATAGTTTATAGAAATTAAATTTTCTCGTGGATTGATATAAGCGCATGCAACTATTGATATTATAACGCTCTCGCAATAAAATATTTAATTACAGTAAAATAAACAAAAATATTTAAATATCTATATACGTATACATACCAGCAAGCGAAAAGCCCCATCTTCTTGAAAATGTTAAGATTTCTGTCCAAATTTCCCAATTAGTAAAGCTTGACAGCAAAGTTAACAAAATCAAATCTGTTTAAAGTAGAGTATTCTATTTTTTCAAACAAAAATTTCAAATATTACTTTGCAACAATGAGTCTCGTGCGCTAATATTTTTCAACAATGAATCTTTTGGCTTACATTTGAGATGGAATTCTTAAATTTTGAGCTTCAATTTTTGTACGGCAAAATATTTTTAGTACAGTGTTGCCACACATTTTCTAATTCTTAAACAATTTTCTTGCGGAAATGGAAAAACTTTGGACAGATTAGATATTTAAAAACTAAAATACAAGCCGGGCTTTTTTTGTCATTTGCCATTGAGAATTTGCCTACAGATCAAATTTAATACGTATATATAGGTATTTTCTTTTAATTTTTAAATGAGCCACCACAAGTATTTAAATGTTTTAATTTCTATAACGTATGCTAAGAATTTGAATTAAGAAAAAAAACATGCTTCAAAATTGTGGTAATCGGGCTACTTTCTTTGTTTGGGATTTAAAAGAGGACTTTTTATTCCAATAGTTCTGGAACTGGAGGTCAAATCTACAGTGAAAGAAAAGATTTTCATTTGGGGAAATGACGTCATTTTCAAAGGGCATTCGAATTATCCTGCCGGCATCCTTTCATCTCGAAAGAAACTAAGTCCTTCAGTATATGAAAATTTTAATTCAGTATGTGTAATATTTTAACAAGAAGAAATTATATTCACTGGTAAAGGTGAATTATTTTCATACGAATATATCTAGATGATGTATATTTTAGTTATACTTTGCCGATACTGAAGAACGTCAAGAGCTACAAAAATTTTAATCTCAGAATCGACTGGTAAGCATTTGAAAATGACATCATTTTGCCGCAAATGTTATGCAATATTTCAGCTTTATAAATAAATGTGTGCTTTCGCACACGCACACTTTGATTCAGGACGTCATTTTCGCCGTCGGCTTTTCTAACAAGGAAGGTCTCCAAAAGTGCATAATCAGAAAAAAAAATTGAAAACATTGCAGAATGTTCTTGTCATGAGGGTATGTAGGTTTATAAAAAAAAAATCCGTCGGAGCCTTGATGTAGTGTCTGTAAAACTTCGGTTTTGTCATACAGTATAAATAAAATATGTAACGTTACTCCATAAAATTGGTGGCAGCATACTGCCTCCAATTTAATGAGTATTTTAACTTATATAATGGAGTAATTTAAACCGATATAACTGGTATACACATTGGTGTAACACCAGTTACATCGGTTAAATTACTACATTTAATGGAGGCAGCAAGTCTTCCACCAATTTTATGGAGTAACGTTACATGAATGTTTTACAGTCTATATATTTATATGTATACTAGGGGGCTCTGCCCCCTGCAAGCTACGCTCGCCAACCCCTGTTCAGACACCGCAGAATCTAAAAGCACGCTAATTTGATCTGTTTTTAAAAGATTAGAGAAGATTGAATTATAATGAAAATACCTATAGCGATCTCCCTGTAAACGGGTTTCCATTCAATTCCCTTTGATTGCGAAAATTTAAGGCCGAATCAGTTGCTGTTAAGACACCCAATGGTTATTTTCGTGTTTGATTAAAGAAGACCAGTTAAACATTTGAAAGAAAGCTAAAATAAAACGAATTAAGCAAACAGAGTCTTTGCCTCCCGGTATTTTTTAACAGCGTTATAAAACGATTGGCATAATACAATTTACTATAATTAGTATAATTTACTGCTTTAACACCTTCAAGGGCGGTGGTTCATTTTTGGACCACTTAATTTTAATTCTTAAATGAAACATTGGCACCAGAATATTGGAATGACAATTTTCCTTTTATTAAGTAAGTGAACAAAAGCGTTTTCGTATTTCGAAATTTGTTTGTAAATTTTGGTGCCATTCACTGATTTCAACGTTTGACGAATAGAAGTACCTTGCCTCTGAAAGGGTTAAACGCATAATAATGTATTTATTATTTTTAAGTTTTCTTTCTCTTTTAATATTCACGTGTAAATACAATTTTCAAGACATAATTTTCAACATTTTCCTGCTTTTAAAACTTACTCATTTAATAGTTATTTTAAAGTTTTATATTTTTCTGTTTTTAATAGTCACGTGTAAATAAATTTTTAATCGTTAGGAAATATTATTCTTTGCGCTGTTTTTAGAATGAAAACAATCTCTATAATAATAGCCTAAGTCATATGACTATTATCAAAAGTTCCGGGCGGATCCTTTCGCTTTTTTTATTCCAAGCGGCCATTTTGGTACTTTAATGTTAGCCAGCTACAGGCGATAAGTCGCCAAATATTATTCTATCGCCATCATTTCACTTATATTATAATAGTCCAAGTCATGTAACTGCCATAAACAATTACAACCCTTCGCTTTTCATAAGAAAGGCTTTCATTTTGATTAAAGAATCAAAGTTGTTTTTTCGAATAAAACTACATAAAAGATGCCATGATCGCAAAGAATTCTTGGTACTTTTATGTTAGCCGATTGCAAATCTCGCCAATAGCTTTTTTTTTAACTCGCCAGTTAGCATTTTTTTATTTTTCGAGTGGTAAATTAAAACGGTACTACTTGGTTATCCCATCAACCAAAAATCTATCGCCAGACTATAAGATTAAATGCCAATAATGGTTGATCGTAAATATCACATTCACTTGCTGTGAGGAAGTTACACGTGTTAACGCCATCAAGTGATTTTTATTTCTAAGTTTTATTTTTATTAATGCTATACTGATTTATTAGGGCACAGATGTCATACACGCCCCATATTGGCGCGATTTTTGTCCGACGCCATTTTGGCGAAAACATCAACAGCATAAACAACAACATCCGGATTACCATATCAAGCAAAATAACGATACTTTGGCGCCAGTTAAGTACCCGTTGCGTATACGACATTGGCTTCAGAAACAAATCGCGCCAATATATGACATATGTGCCTTAATTTTTTCTTTCGTTATTTAAAATAAAAATTACGTCAATTTGTATAATTTGGTGAGTGCTTTGGCGATTTATATAATTTCGCGAAATTGGTCGACAGGATAACTAAGTATTACCATTAAAACATTGCTTTGAATTTGAAATTAAATGTCAGGATTTGTTGCAATATTTAATCGGGTTTGGCGTGATTTATTTTATTTATTTATTTATTTATTTATCTTTTTTTTGTACAATTTGGCGAAAACCTCGTTTTCGAGTACTAGTTACATATGTATTTTTAAATTATTTTATATTATTTTTAAAATGAAATAACAATAAATAAAAAAATAATTAATAACTATAGAACAAAACAGTTTATAACATTTTTTTTAAATAAAAAGAAAGTAAAGGTAAATAAACATTTATTAATAAATAAGCAACAATAGCCGGGTTACCATGTCAGGCAAAATAACGCCCTTTAGGCACTATTTAGGTACCCCGGTGCGTATATGACATCTGCAATTAATATTTTTCTTTTTGTTTCGTTTAAAAAAAAGAAAGAAAGAAGTGAATGTCATTGATTTTGAATTTTTCAGTTATAAATGAAAGTTTTGTATTAAATAAAATGAAAATGAAATACAAAAAAAAAAAATAAATAAAAGGAAAGGTGCCCAGTTAAACTGATGGCATTGAGCTCACAGGCTATTTACACTAATTGTATATTATACACTTATTTCAAAGAATAACGCCCACAAAAAATAAATGAAGGGTGATTAGCCCCCGTTACCCCACATTAAACTTAACCAATGAACATCCATATCTAATCACGGAAGCACCTTAACATAATAAACCGGCATACCAAATTTGAAGCAAATCAGATAATTCTGCATGAAAAAACCATTTCGCTAAATTAAGGGGGGGGGGGGGTCTAACTCTCCTTAACATAGAAAAAAAATTAAAGTAAATTGGGTAATTCTGCAGAAAAATCAATTTATTTAAATTAAGGGAGGGGTATCTTGGCCCTCTTTCCCCTCTTTAAACTTAACCAATGAACCTCCAAATCTAATAAAGGAAATACCATATCATATCGGAATAAACCAGCATATCAAAATTGAAGCAAATCGATTAATTCTGCATGAAAAACCCATTTATCTAAATTAAAGGGTGGGTGATCTAGCCCCATTCCCCTCCCCCTTTTAAACTTAAACAATAAACCTCCAAAATTAATCAAGGCAGCTCCTTAACATAATAAAACGGTATACCACATTTGGAGCAAATCGAATAATTCTGCACGAAAAACCCATTTATCTAAATTAAGGGGGGTAGCCCCCTTTCCCCTCCTTTATACTTAACTAGTCAACCTCCAAATCTAATCAGGGAAGCTCCTTAACATAATAAACCGATATACCAAATTTGGAGCAAATCGAATAACTCTGCATGCAAAACACATTTATCTAAATTAAGAGTGGGTGTCTAGCTCCCCTTTGCCCCTTTTATACTTAACTAATGAACCTTCAAATCTAATCAAGGCAGCTTCTTATCATAATAAACCGGTATACCAAATTTGGAGCAAATCGAATAACTCTGCATGCAAAACCCATTTGTCTAAATTAAGAGGGGGTGTCTAGCCCCCTTTCCCCCCTTTATACTTAACTAATGAACCTTCAAATCTAATCAAGGCATCTTCTTATCATAATAAACCGGTATACCAAATTTGGAGCAAATCGAATAATTCTGCATGTAAAACCCATTTATCTAAATTAAGGGGGCGGGCGTAGCCCCCCTTTCCTCACTTTATTCTTAACTAGTGAACCTCCAAATCTAATCAGGGAAGCTCCTTAACATAATAAACCGATATACCAAATTTGGAGCAAATTGAATAATTCTGCATGGAAAACCCATTTATATAAATTAAGGGGGGTGGGACTAGCCACGTTTACCCCTTTATACTTAAAAAATGGATTCCCAAAACTGATCAGGGAAGCGCCTTATCAGAATGAACCTAGAAAAAATTTTTGAAGCAAATCGGATGTTTCTATCAAGAGTTATCGCGTTACGTCATACATACATACAGAACGGGTGGGCACATTAGCTCTCAGGCTTTGATAGACTGTGAACTAAAAAAGCATTATTCTTAGCATACATTTAAGTTAGGCCAAACTGGTATCGAGATTAGTTTAAAATAATAACCTTTTCTAAAATATGAAAAAAAAAAATCAGTTATGATTAAAATTTGAGTTGCCATCATTAGAAAAAAGTATTTAAATTGGGAAAAAAATTAATATTTCGAAAACTAATTCGAATTTAAAAATTCTAATACCAGTTTTGAGATCTGCGAATCAATTCGGATTCCATTCTTTAGTAGTCCATATTTTAGGAGAAATCGCCGCGAACCGTAATCAGTTGTTTAATCAATCGTTTCATAGAATCATTTCATAAATTCGTAACATTTCAGTCGTTTCATATATCCGTTTCATAAATTCGTTTCATTAGGATTTTATATATACAGGGTAGATATAGTAATGCCTTGATTATCCGCGAGCAGATGATCCGTGATGCGGATTATCCGTAAGGAATTTTTTTTTAATTTTTAATCCAAGCCAACAGCAAGGAATAAGCAATAGGCCCTACAGTGCAAAGGTCGAAAATTACGTAATACGTACATTCTCTGATCACTGACCTTGACAACCCGAGAGGACGTGTCCACTCTGTGAATTTCACGTTATAGAGGTTACCCTCTACGTTTTTTCTCAGCCTGCCAGTGGCCGCAGTTTTCAGTAAGTGTGTTTAGTGATCATACGTGTTTTATGTTTCTTTCTCAGTGCTCAAATTCAGTGTTCCGTTAGTTCCTGAAATTACGTAATGCATAATGGCTGCAAAACGAAAGAAGGTTGTGCTAACGATTGCCCAAAAACAAATGATTTCTAAAATAGAAAATGGCGCGTCATAGAAGCAGATGTGTTTGGATTACAGGATCGGGGAAACAACCATGCGAGACGTTATAAATCAAAAAGACATACCGTTTGCCTTTGCATCAGTTTCGGAAAGTACTTCTGGGATGAAAAAAACGAAAAACAATGAAAAAATCCACCTATAATGAACTTGATACTGCATTAGTGGAGTGGTTAGCTCAGGTGCGAAGCGAGGACACCTCCATGTCTGGTCCTACAATTGCAGCTAAAGCAAAAATCATTTTCGACTTGTTAGGCCTGGAAAGAAATTTTGATGCGTCGTACGCTTGGTTACATCATTTGACAGACGTCATTGTCTACACGGAAAGAAGCTTAGTCGTGATCAACAAGCAGCTGATGATTTTCAATGTGATTTTAAAGAGTTTGTGTTGTCTGAGGATCTGTCATATGACAAATATATAACGTTGATGAATCAGGGATCTTTTGGAAGTTTCTTCCCACTCGTACTTTAGCATTTCAAAGTGAACATCACGCTAAAAAAATGCTAATGAAACTACTTATGTATGTAATAAAGAATCTGTCAAATTTAACGGCGGAATTCCAGTAGAAAGTCAGTAAAAAAAAAAGACATTATTGAATATTTAGAGTGAAAAGACGTACATGCCACGACATTTGGCAAGAAACACTTCTTCTCGCCAAAAGCAAACTATATTCACGCATCTGAAAATTGCTTGTTAATTGCTTATTCGAATGCGCGGTTCTTAACGAATTTAACAAAAGTAGCCACAAAAGTAGCAAGGAAAGAATTACAATTTTGCCATGCAGCAACTCTGCGGGTATTAACAAACTTAAGCTTCTTGTAATCGGTAAACCTAATAGTCTAAGAGCTAGCAACGTCAAAAAACACATCATTTTATCAAGGCTCATTTTTTATATGTTCTTCCCTTTTATGGTGTAGTACGTTTGCAACCGGTCTGGCAGCCCGGAGACGTTGCGTTTATCCGTGGCTGAAGGGGTTATGCAGGTCAAAAAACTTCAAAATTACGTCATTTTATCAAGGCTCATTTTTTTATATGGTCTTCTTTTGTATGGTGTAGTACGTTTGCAACCGGTCTGGCAGTCCGGAGACGTTGCGTTTACCAGTTGCAGAAGGGGTTATGCAGGTCAAAAAACTTCAAAATTACGTCATTTTATCAAAGCTCATTTTTTTTATATGTTCTTCCCTTTTATGGAGCAGTACGTTTTGCAAACGGTCTGGCAGTAGGGAGACGTTGCGTTTACCAGTGGCAGAAGGGGTTAAGCAGGTCAAAAAACTTCCAAATTACGTCATTTTATCAAGGCTCATTTTTTTTATATGTTCTTCCCTTTTATGGTGTGGTACGTTTGCAACCGGTCTGGCAGTAGGGAGACGTTGCGTTTACCAGTGGCAGAAGGGGTTAAGCAGGTCAAAAAACTTCCAAATTACGTCATTTTATCAAGGCTCATTTTTTTTATATGTTCTTCCCTTTTATGGTGTGGTACGTTTGCAACCGGTCTGGCAGTAGGGAGACGTTGCGTTTACCAGTGGCAGAAGGGGTTATGCATGTCAAAAAACTTCAAATTTACGTCATTTTATCAAGGCTCATTTTTTTTGTATGTTCTTCCCTTGTATGGTGTAGTACGTTTGCAACCGGTCTGGCAGTCCGGAGACGTTGCCTTTACCAGTGGCAGAAGGGGTTATACAGGTCAAAAAACTTCAAAATTGCGTCATTTTATCAAGGCTCATTTTTTTATATGTTCTTCCCTTTTATGGAGCAGTACGTTTGCAACCGGTCTGGCAGTAGGGAGACATTGCGTTTACCAGTGGCAGAAGGGGTTATGCAGGCCAAAAAACTTCCAAATTACGTCATTTTATAAAGGCTCATTTTTTAATATGTTCTTCCCTTTTATGGTGTGGTACGTTTGCAACCGGTCTGGCTGTAGGGACACGTTGCGTTTACCTGTGGCAGAAGGTGTTATGCAGTTCAAAAAACTTCAAAATTATGTCATTTTATCAAGGCTCATTTTTTTTATATGTTCTTCCCTTTTATGGAGTAGTACCTTTGCAACCGGTCTGGCAGTAGGGAGACGTTGCGTTTACCAGTGGCAGAAGGGGTTATCCAGGTCAAAAAACTTCAAATTTACGTCATTTTATCAAGGCTCACTTTTGTTTGTATGTTCTTCCCTTGTATGGTGTAGTACGTTTGCAACCGGTCTGGCAGTCCGGAGACGTTGCCTTTACCAGGTGCAGAAGGGGTTATGCAGGTCAAAAAACTTCAAAATTACGTCATTTTTTCAAAGCTCATATTTTTATATGTTCTTCCCTTTTATGGAGCAGTACGTTTGCAACCGGTGTGGCAGTCCGGAGACGTTGCCTTTACCAGTGGCAGAAGGGGTTATACAGGTCAAAAAACTTCCAAATTACGTCATTTTATCAAGGCTCAATTTTTTTGTATGTTCTTCCCTTGTATGGTGTAGTACGTTTGCAACCGGTGTGGCAGTCCGGAGACGTTGCCTTTACCAGTGGCAGAAGGGGTTATACAGGTCAAAAAACTTCCAAATTACGTCATTTTATCAAGGCTCAATTTTTTTTATCTGTTCTTCCCTTTTATGGCGTGGTACGTTTGCAACCGGTCTGGCAGTAGGGAGACGTTGCGTTTACCAGTGGCAGAAGGGGTTGTGCAGGTCAAAAAACTTCAAAATTACGTCATTTTATCAAGGCTCATTTTTTTATATGTTCTTCCCTTTTATGGAGCAGTACGTTTGCAAGCGGTCTGGCGCTAGGGAAACGTTGCGTTCACCAGTGGCAGAAGGGGTTAAGCAGGTCAAAAAACTTCAAAATTGCTTCATTTATCAAGGCCCATTTTATATATATTTTTGCCTTTAATGGTGTAGTACGTTTGCAACCGGTCTGGCAGTCCGGAGACATTGCGTTTACCTGTGGCAGAAGGGGTTATGCAGGTCAAAAAACTTCAAAATTGCGTAATTTTATCACGGCTCATTTTTTTATATGTTCTTCCCTTTTATGGTGTAGTACAATTGCAATCGGTCTGGCAGCCCGGAGACGTTGAGTTTACCTGTGGCAAGAGAGGTTATGCAGATCAAATAACTTCAAAAGTACATCATTTTTGCAGGATTTTCGTTTGTAACATATGTTTATACTAACTATTTGTGATATTAATCCATTATTACTAGACGTTACCAATGTCGCTAAGACCATGCCAGATCCAAATTTATAGATAATATATTACTCTTTGGCTATCAGACGATCTATAATAAATTTTCCAGACACATATGCGGTTGCAAAGTTAATGCCAGACGGCTTTAAGCATGGCAACCCAAGTGCCTGTTTCAAGAGTGGTTTATATTTTAAAAATTATAAGTCATCTTTATGTCATTTTATCAAGCTTAAAAATTACAAGATATTACTCTTTGGCTAGCAGACAACCTACAATTAATTTGCCAGACACAAATTCGGTTGCAAAGTTAATGCCAGACGGCTTTAAATATGGCAACGAAAGTGCTTGTTTCAAGAGTGTTTTATAATTTAAAAATTATAAGTCATCTTTACGTCATTTTATCAAGAATAAAAATTACAAGATATTACTCTTTGGCTAGCAGATAACATATAATTAATTTGCCAGACACAAATTCGGTTGCAAAGTTAATGCCAGACGGCTTTAAATATGGCAACGAAAGTACCAGTTTAAGTGTGGTTTATAGTTTAAAAATTGTAAGTCATCTTTACGTCATTTTATGAAGCATAAAAATTACAAGGTATTACTCCTTGGCTAGCAGACAACCTACAATTAATTTGCCAGACTCAAATTCGGTTGCAAAGTTAATGCCAGACGGCTTTAAATATGGCAACGAAAGTGCATGTTCAAGAAATGTCTTCTTTTGTAGGGATGTGGCTTCATTTAATGACAGTCAACCCTTAATTGTTACCATAGTAACAATCGTTTCTTTGTAAATATATATGTATACATATATAGTGTTTGCCGAAAAAAATGTTTAATTTTGTGTTATTAATGTAAATTTATGTAACTGTAATTTTTAAATTATAAAACACTTTTGAAACAGGTACTTTCGTTGCCATATTTAACGCCGTCTGGCATTAACTTTGCAACCGAATTTGTGTCTGGCAAATTAATTGTAGGTTGTCTGCTAGCCAAAGAGTAATATCTTGTAATTTTTATGCTTGATGAAATGACGTAAAGATGACTTATAATTTTTAAACTATAAACCACTCTTGAAACAGGCACTTCGTTTGCCATATTTAAAGCCGTCTGGCATTAACTTTGCAACCGAATTTGTGCCTGGCAAATTAAATGTAAGTTGTCTGCTGGCCAAAGAGTAATATCTTGTAATTTTTATGCTTGATAAAACGACGTAAAGATGACTTATCCTTTTTAAACTATAAACCACTCTTGAAACAGGCACTTCGGTTGCCATATTTAAAGCCGTCTGGCATTAACTTTGCAACCGAATTTGTGCCTGGCAAATTAATTGCAAGTTGTCTGCTAGCCAAAGAGTAATATCTTGTAATTTTTATGTTTGATAAAATGACGTAAAGATGACTTATAATTTTTAACTATAAAACACTCTTGAAGCAGGCACTTTCGTTGCCATATTTAAAGGCATCTGGCATTAACTTTGCAACCGAATTTGTGTCTGGCAAATTAATTGTAGGTTGTCTGCTATCCAAAGAGTAATATCCTGTAATTTTTATGCTTGATAAAATGACGTAAGGATGACTTATAATTTTTAACTTTAAAACACTCTTGAAGCAGGCACTTTCGTTGCCATATTTAAAGGCGTCTGGCATTAACTTTGCAACCGAATTTGTGTCTGGCAAATTAATTGTAGGTTGTCTGCTAGCCAAAGTGTAATATCTTGTAATTTTTATGCTTGATAAAATGACGTAAAGATGACTTATCCTTTTTAAACTATAAACCACTCTTGAAACAGGCACTTGGGTTGCCATATTTAAAGCCGTCTGGCATTAACTTTGCAACCGAATTTGTGCCTGGCAAATTAATTGTAAGTTGTCTGCTAGTCAAAGAGTAATATCTTGTAATTTTTATGCTTGATAAAATGATGTAAAGATGACTTATCCTTTTTAAACTATAAAACACTCTTGAAGCAGGCACTTTCGTTGCCATATTTAAAGGCGTCTGGCATTAACTTTGCAACCGAATTTGTGTCTGGCAAATTAATTGTAGGTTGCCTGCTAGCCAAAGAGTAATATCTTGTAATTTTTATGCTTGATAAAATGACGTAAAGATGACTTATAATTTTTAAACTATAAACCACTCTTGAAACAGGCACTTTCGTTGCCATATTTAAAGGCGTCTGGCATTAACTTTGCAATCGCATTTGTGTCCGGCAAATTAATTATAGGTTGTCTGCTATCCATCGGTTGTAAACGTACTATACCATAAAAGGGAAGAACATATAAAAAAATGAGCCTTGATAAAATGACGTAATTTTGAAGTTTTTTGACCTGCGTAACCCCTTTTGCCACTGATAAACGCAACGTCTCCGGACTGCCAGACCGATTGCAAACGTACTACACCATACAAGGGAAGAATATATAAAAAATGAGCCTTGATAAAATGACGTAATTTTGAAGCTTTTTGGCCTGCATAACCCCTTCTGCCACGGATAAACGCAACGTCTCCGGACTGCCAGACCGGTTGGAAACATACTACACCATAACAGGGAAGAACATATAAAAAAATGAGCCATGATAAAATCAGGTGACGAAAACGTTGCTAGCTCTTAGACTATAAGAATCCGAGGTCTTTTAAGGGGACAAGAGCATAAAATTTACCAGTAGATTATTTCAGTGAAAAAAAAAAGGTTGGATGAGGCAGCAGATTTTTCAAGAATGGTTTGAAGAGATTTTTGTGTCTCAAGTACGTAAACATCTTGATTAAAAAAATTTGCCAAATAAGTCTGTTCTGTTAATTGACAACGCGCCTTTACACCCAGCTATAAGTGTGCTTAAATCTTCTGACGGGCAAAATCTTCGCAAAGTTTTTGCCCCCAAATGTTACTGCGTTCATAGAACCTATGGACCAGGGTGTCATTGTAACCATGAAGAGAACATACAGGACAAAGTTGTTACTGTCAAAAATTGAGGAAGACTGTTATCTCAAAGAATTTTGACTGCTTTACTGGTAAGATTACTAGTTTCTAGATGCAGGATGTGTATGTGAACAGTTCTGCAACATTTTTCCAGAAGAAATTTCCGCTTTATTTAATTGTAGAAAAATAGGAAAAATTCTTTAATTGACCTCAACCAGATTTTTAATCCGAAGAAGAAATAGTAGCATGCATTTCGGATCTGATATAGATGTCACATACTCCTTAGTAATCCTAAGGAGTGTACGCAAGTTATGGATAGCAGTTACAGATTATGTTTACCTCCTATCCTTTAAAAGTATACTTTGCCACGTTGTTTGCACGAAATCTTACGTAATAAGTTGGTAATTGTGCGTCAAACGTGGTACGTCAAACGTAAATGAGGTGCGTTCATACACTATATGGCCAAAGGTGACTGGTCACTTGCAATTTTAGACGTTTTGTCAAATATCTAGAAACATACATGAGGAATTAACCTGAAACAGTAGGTGTGTAAACAGTATAGTATAAGTCATATATTTCGGCGAAGATTTTTTTCCCAAAACCCCATAGGGGACCGTCAACATATTGAAAAAGAACGAATATATTTTGGATAACCATGTAAAAACCAATTTAGCAAAAGCGTTCAAACTCGAGATTATTAATAAGTGGCTTACTGTAATATACTGTGTTTATTTTTATGAGGATAGCATGTATACTCGTAGAGAAATTAAGGTTTAAAAACAGTCCCAAATTTCGCCAAGTTTTTTGCTTATAATTTGAGGAGTTAAGTTATTAAGTTATAGAAAAAAAAAGTTTTTTTTAGAAAATATGACAAACAACATTGTACATAATACCCTGCAATCAGAATGTAAAAGTAATAAAAATTGTATGAAAAATGAGCAGGTTTACTAAATAACAATTCGCTGCGCATGCTCGAACGTAATTAAAATATAATTTGCATAATGTGTTATCTAAATGTATAGAGCAACTTTTGTGAAAGTCTGAAAAACATAGTTTGGAAAGTCTGATAATAATCGTTCATAGAATAAGCTCAAAATCCGTTATTCCTAAAATAAAGCAAAAAGATGAGGGGCTGTATCCAAATACAGTAGTACGTGCAATATTGTGTCTGCTATACTGGCACTAATCAATGGAGATATGGATACAACCCCTCATCTTTTTGCTTCATTTGTACTATAACTAGTCAGACTGACGGGCGGGCCAGATGATGATTATATAATTACGAACGCACCTGAAAGGGATATTGTTTGAAAATGTGGGGACTTAAAATTAAATTTACATTTGTTGTTGTTTGGTTTTGTTAAGCCTTCGAATATCTAGTCTTACAATATATCTATAGACTTAATAGACTTACAATAGTTACTGTGACCGCTGGTTATAAGCATATGTGGTATTTAATTTTTCCTAAATGCGTTTAATCTAATTTATTTTCATAAGTGTCAGAATATAAGACATATATGTTATTTATATTCAATATTATGTATTTTATTTTCATTTAACTTAAAAATAGTTTTAATTATATATATATATATATATATTCATTTATTTTTAGGTATACTGATTGGATATAACAAGTTGGGATAGATAATTTTTTCGATTCTCTGAAAGTTAAGACTGACATCTCTCTTTTTCTTTGAAAACTCTTTGTTTTTTTATATTTTTTACTTATCTAAATCAAATTTGATAACAAATAAGTGACTTATTTTAAATAAACTGATTTGAACAAATATATAATTAAATGCATCAACTGTTTACCTCTAGCTTTTATTTAATATATTTTATGAAGAAACTTTTGGTTCGAATCGATGAAATAAATTATAGAAACGAGTCTATTGGATCCATTGAGGTTAGGAAGGTTAAGTCAACAGTCAAAAGCTGAGACTTTTTAAGACATCCTTAATGATTTTACCTGTATTTTAATATGGCACAATATGTTATCTGAGTGATTATTTCGTTTCATAAAAGATAGGCAAAACTTTAAGAGGTGATAGTACACATTCAAACAAACAACTTTCAATAAAGAATGCATGGTCGGAAATAAAACATAATGGGGCTTGCGCATTAGGAAACTTGGTCCATGCGAGCGTTAAAACTCCATTCCTGTTGCGAGCTATCGGGAGAAGAACGACACTAATAGTATGCAAATGTGATATGAGGAAGAATAAGAACGCATATGCAAAATTTCGCATCAATTAATACATAAAAGCCGCTGATCCGAGTGTGCAACTGTCAATCGCGGTAGGAACGTATCGGAGGTGTCCTTTACTAGTAGGGTTAAGGCTGATATGGGCGATTCTCAAAAGGTGGGCACAGGACACAAGTCATAACTTTAAGCCTTTCAAATATAACTTTAATTATCATTGACTTTATTATTATTTTTTTTTTTACACTGAGTTTTTAATTCTATTCAGAGACAGAAAATGACATAATTTATTGAAAAGCTTTGCATAAATATCTTAAAATATTATTATTTTATGCTAAAGAGCCCAATTTCGGACATTCATAACGTTAACCGCTCCAATGTACCACCAAGAAAAAAGAGTTTTAACTTTTTTCCAGGTGGTTCTAAAGGTAAACAACGAATGCATAAAGGAAACGGATGATTTTTTGATAATTTCGTTAAGAGATGGCCGGCTGATTTATTGCTTTTTTGAAGATAGAAGTACTTTTCTATAAAGACTTTTTCTGTATTTTGTTATGTCCGAAAATAACGTACGTAGCAAAGCATTTGATTTTATTATTATTATTACTGGATAACAAAAAGTTAATTATACATATATATATATATATATGTATACAGACACATTTACTACATTCTTAGTCTTAAGAATTTTTTAAATACTAAGAGCAACTTCCAAAATCTGTAACGTACGTGCGAAAGTGTGTCCAAAATTGGTAACGTACGTAACTGCTAATTAAATGCTTTAATCATTAATTTTCCAGAATAGTTGCTGTTTGTATATAATTTTGTAGACATACTATTATAAAATATTTATATATTATATTTATAGACAAAATACTATACTATTATAAAAAATTGTCCTTAAATTTTAAAATTTTAAAAATTAGATATAGTTAACGTTTAATGATCCCACCTTTTGAGAATCTCCCATATGCATTTTAAGGATGTTCTCAAATCCAAAAGGTCAACTTTCTGACATAAGTTTTAATTTACTTTCATTCGGAAATGCATGAATCTAGCATATGTTGTTGTTCGGAAACTATGTAATCGAGCTGTTTTTTCCAGTTTTTTTGCAAACGTAATAGATCTTTCAGAAAATGGTGTCAAAGGTGACGTTTTGAACCGAAGTTCCCGAAGAAAGCAGAAAAACCAGTCCGTGAAGGGCGAAAATCGTGTTTGTCACGTGATCAAAAACGCTTATATCTAAATAGGTAATTTATTGATCAAAAAATGGAAAAAAACTGTGCGATTCCAAAACGCTTCCATGGCCAGACTTTCCAATTTTATATCTTTCCGCTAAAAAATGAATTTGTAAATGTGTCAAAACGTTTTGCGCTTGTTGAACAAACCAGTTAAGAACAGCCTTATGTACGGAAATGCAGATGGAAATGACTCAGAGGCGCAATGATTGTACTGATAGCGGTTTCCCACCTTGTTTTTATCACTTAATCGTTCTTTGTGTGTTTTTGTCTCGTATAACAAAATCATATTCGGCGCCCTCTAGCAAGTTTGCGTTTTAAATCCGACCATGCATTCTTTGATAATTGTTGTTTGTTTGGATGTGTACTATCACCTCTTAAAGTTTTGTCCATCTTTTATGAAACACCCTGTATATGTATTTTTTAATACTTAGTCAAATGTTGAATGCATGGTGTCCAAAATGCATAATACAAATTAAATAAAAATGTCTTCACTTACAGAATAAAGAAAAATAAACTACGAAGTTATTATTATGTAGTAATTTTTAAAGGGGCTACTATAAAACTACTTATGTATTTTTAATTTAACTTAACGTATTTTTTGTATGCAGAGAAAGAATTTTATAATCAATTTTTAAACCACTTCCTGATATGCTAGATATATGAAAGTTACGGACAATTTTTTAACAATTTTATAAATTAATACATTAATTTTAAGGCATGTTTTCGTCAGCCAGTCACAGGTGACCGATTGTTCAATATTCTCTGTAACTCGTCCGAGTTGAAACAACAGTGGATTTACTGATGCGCAATAAACATTCGCCAAAGTATGCCAAATTGCTCCGAAACTACAACAATGAAACATTTTAAAGGGTAAAAATAGATAATCTACCCTATTAAAATCCGTGCACATATCTATGTAACCCCAAAAACTTGGAAACCACAGGGCGCAGGGCTACGAAATTTGGCACACGGGTTGCTACTAGGGGACCATGAACTATTGTGGCAAAAAATTCGAAAATTTTAAATAGTTTTTTTTTTATTTTATGTTTTTGACGAAATTTTTCTTTCTTCTATGTTCAATTAGTATTTAGGGAGTCCTAACCAATTTTAAATGTTTAGTGTCATGTGAGATGTACATATTACTTACTCCACTCTGCAATACTAAGAAGATGTAGCGGGTATTACGATAATTCTTTTACCTTGCACGCAAATTATTAGAAATAGACTTTTTTTATTTTATGATTTTGACGAATTTTGCCCTTTTTTATATATTTTCAACCCATAATCGCGCGAGTTCTAACCAATTCTAAATGTTTACTTCAATGTGAGATATACATATTACGTATGCGACAATGCAATACGAAGAAGCTGTAGCGAGTATTACGATAATTCTTTTACCTCGCATGCAAATAATTAGAGATTATTTAATTGCGCTTAATTATTACACTTAAAAAATAAAGAAAAACTTCTCATCACAAACATCAACAAAACTTTTTGTTCTATTTATTCCCTTAATCCAAAGATATAGTTTTATCGTCTGCTGCCATGGTAACATTATAAATTAAATTTCATTAAAAAAATGCACAGTAGTAGAAAAATATTTTCCAAAATCGAATAGTTATTGAACAACTCGATACTTTAACAGGGGAATTTTTATTTCTTATTTAGATATTTTAAAGTTGTTGGTTGTCATTGCATTTTTATGCTCATTTTCGCTTCATAATCGATTTTTATTACCCGTGCGTAGAACGGGTTAAACGGATAGTAGATATGTAAAACATGATGAGTAATTATAAAAACACATTTTTTCTAATTAATAGTATTAACTTTTATAATTAATTTATTATTAATCAATTTACAGTTATGCGTTGAGCTATCAGTTTAGCAATCATAAAAATATAGTTTAAATATTGTTTGATTTTTTATTTCTTGTTTCAAAAGTCTTATATTTAAAAAAAAAAAAAAAAAAAAAAAAAAAATCACTAGCTTGCGCTTTCTACCAAGTGTTCTACTAGTGACTTTTTCATAATCGCGTTCGTTGCTCGCACCAAATTAATGCATTCTGAAGGAAAGTTTCAGGGAAAAACATGAAGTAAAAGAATTATGCTTGATCTTCAATATGAACATTCAATGCTTTTAAAAGAGTTTTTTTAAACATTTGGATATATGGTTATTGCCCTCGGTCAGGGTAGGAAATCAAAAACATATCTCAAACGTTTCATTAGTTGAATCCCGCATTTTATTCGTTTTCTGATTGGTCTATACAGTAATCTGTATTTTCCCTTTACTTTCAACAGAGATAGAAACTTCTGTTGCACTATGATAAAAAAGTAATAAAAACAACAAAAAAAATTAATAACTCAGAAACAAATTGAGATATAGCTTTCAAACAAATTGCAGTTAAATATGCATTTTTTTCCCCATACGACGATATAAAAAGTAATAGTGTGGGATGTTTAGAAGTTTAAAAATGAAATTTCATTTAAAATTGTTCCAGGAATATTAATGTTTAATCCATGACGTAGGTAATGTATGACCAGTTCCGTAGAAGTTTAAAAATTTACAGTACCGAAAATTGTAAAACTGAAATTTCTTTTAAAATTTGTTCATGATGGGTCCAGGAATGTTAATGTTTAATTCATGGCGTACGTAATGTATGATCAACTCCGTGCAATTTTTTATGTCTTAAATTTTAGTCTTTGAAAAAATCCTTTTTCCAAATTGTCGTTGTAATTTGTTAAATTACCTTTTTTTTTAAAAACTCTTTTTACTTTTATACTTATTCGTCTGTATAAAATCTAATATATGAAAAACATTTTCCATAACTTTGTGTGCAATATCTAAGTTGATCTTTTATCGAATTGAAACTCTGTAGTGGAAGAAACTGATAAATAAAATCAGTGAAGAATCTTCATGAAAAAGATTTAAATCTTCTTTCGGCTGAGAATTTAAGTATCCCTAAAAAATTCTTTTTTCTACGAAAATCTTTTTTTCATTGATCCAAGTCCCAAAACTGCTGCAGGCTCCAATAGATTTCAGGACCACATGATCCGCTTTTCCATTAATCTTTCTTCCACGGCACGAATAAAAAGGGGTTTTGATTAACACTTAAATGCGCGATTTTTTATTTTGTTTCAAAAAATTATATATGATTCTCTGAAAGGTTTATTACGCAGGATAAATAACGAAAAAAAATCATAGATACATTTTTGATATAATACTTCAATTATTTCTTCTGTTGCACATGTGCAATATAAGTAAAAACTACTGTCGTGTGGCTATTTTGCGCTAAAATATTGCAAATTAGAAAATATTTTAATGAGCATGTCTCCAAATACCTTATTTTGTATAATTATTTATTTTATAAAACTTAAACTTTAACACTTTAATTCTCATGATAGAATGCGTTCTAGAAATTACGTACTTCAGAGAATCTGACTTTACACTAGAAAGTTTCAATGGTTAATTCGCTTTATTTAAATACGGAATGTCTGTTATTAATTAAAGCAAATAATGGTATTTTTATTTTCTGGTGTGAATTAGGTATATACGAATAAAAAAAACCTTTTAAATTCAAAACAAGGTTCTTTGCATATATGCAAAGATGCGCGCTAAAGGGTTAAAAATGTTACGGAAGAAGATGACGATTATATTTCAAATTCTTTATAATGTATGGTAATGATAAGTGTAGGTAACCAAGTTTTTTCTGGCGACAAATCAAAGGAGATGGATCAAAACTGGCAACTACAAAGGCAATAATGCTTTCGTAGCATTAGTGTTTTTTTTTTTCGAAATTAAAATGATATTGTGACTATTTTTTTTTAAATGTACATAATTTTTTCAAAACAAACGGTAACAAAAATATTTTGCGATAAATCTGGTAAACAAGATTCATCTTCCATAAGTGATTAAAGATTCCGAAAAATTGCGCAAGAGATATGCAGATAGTAGATATTCTGTCATATATGACGTCATTCTAAAAACCTGCGTTTTTGCGTTATCAACCCCGTCCACAAGATGTCACAGCTGTGTCAATTTACGGCAGATTCCAGCATTAACATTGTATGCTTAATATGCACGCAGTTTTCGTCTATTAATATGGCCTAGAATAGAATAATATTAGCTAATATTCCTTAAGTTATTATTTCATATACTGTATTTTCCGAGAATAACGCCGCAGTTAATTAAAAGAAAAAAAAATTAACACCGCACCGGGTATATCGCCGCATTGTGTATAATGTCACATACGTTATAAAAACCATACCAAGTGTAATTAATTAAAATTATTAATTGGTGGACATAAAATTAGACATTTTGAATTTAAATAAATAATTTATCATTTAATTAATTGAACAATTAATTTCATTATCAACGGTTTTTATTTTAACAAGCGGGAAAATAATAATAATACAGTAGCACCAAATAATTAATGTTATACATTTGAAAATCCATCAAAATCTTTGTTCTCAGTATCATTGTGGAATATTTTTTAAATTTCAGGTGAGATACTTTGATGAAATCGTGTCATTATCAAACTAGTATGTTGTGGCCATCACAAAACTTTCTTCTATCTCATACATGTCAATACTTCAAAATTCACTATCTCAGTGGTAAATTAAATGGCAATCTGTGTTCATCATGAGAATTCTAAAAATATGAAATTCCGTGCATTAGTTCTTGAGGTATGACTGTCGCTTAAATAGTGTAAATCCAGCAAAATGCAGCATAGCAGCGCCACCTATTGGGTTATTTACACCAGAACCTAATTATCACTAACTTATGTCAACGTCTAACTGAATATGAAGTTTGAGGAAAATTCGTGCATTAGTTCTTGAGATAGAGGTATTGCGCAAATCATGACAAATGTAGAATAGAAACGCCACCTGTTGAGCGATTTGCAACCACACATAATCATCATCAATATTAATCAAGTAATACTTAAATCTGAAGTTTGATGAAAATTCGTGCATTAGTTCTTGAGATAGAGCTATTGAGGAAATAGTTCAAAATGCAGCACAGCAGCGCCACCTATTGGGCGATTTCCACCAATACGTAGTCAGCATCATTTCATATGAAGGACTAACTAAATCCGAAGTTTGATGAAAATGTGTGCATTATTTCTTGAGATAGAGCTACTGCGAAAATAGTATAATCCTGCAAAATGCAGCATAGCAGCGCCCCCTGTACCCCTGTAAGGCGATTTACACCAAAACGTAAACAGCATCCATTCATGTCAAGGACTAACGGAATCTGAAGGTTTATAAAAATCCGTGCATTAGTTCTTGAGATAGAGCTTTTGCGGAAATCCTGCAAAATGCTACATAGCAGCGCCACCTGCAGGGCGATTTACACCAAAAACTAATCAGCAGCAATCTATATCAGGGACTACCTGAATATAAATTTTTATTATATTCCGTGCATTAGTTCTTGAGATAGAGCTCCCACAAAATTTGTGTCACATACAGACAGACTCACAGACAGACATTTTGTAAAAACATGTTTTTTGGAATCGCTGACCCATAAAACGTGTAAATCCGTCGAAAACTGGAATTTGAAAATTTTCATGAAACCAATACTTTGTTCTTGTAAAGATAGAAGAAAGTAAAAAGCGAGCCGGCATCTCGGATGTTATGATCAGACTCGCACGCTCGATTGTGTTTAAGATTAATCGAGCTGTTGCCAAACGTGAGTATAGACGGCTTGCACATGACGTCACATGTCTGGCATTGCTTCATATGGCGCCCAAATATAAGGCGAATATGGTGCTCTCCATTTGACTTATTAGGCTTATTTGCACTATAATAATAAAAATAAGAAAGATCTAAATTAAACAGAAAGATACCACGTGCTTTTAACAGCAAAGGAGGAGTTCTGACGTTCCGTGTGTGCTCCAGATGCAACGGTATCATTCGTTGCTAATAGCAACGTGACGTCAATGCAAGCCGATTGAAATATTTTTTAACATATTTTTTAAAGCTGAAAGTAATTACGAACATAGAGTAAAATAGTTTTTCCTTAGCTTTATCGGTGCTAACGAAGAATGAACAAGAAAATGGGAGGAGTTATTCCTTATATGGTATGCAAGAGGCTACGCTAGGGGAACTTGAGGAGAATCATTGTGATTGGATGTGATGCCCGGACAAAGTGTAATTCTTTGCTCATGAAAATTGCATCGTTTGTAAGCACGCACACGCTGATATCTTTCCGCCATGCAAGACAATGTTTTTTTCTTTTCAGAAGTATGACGTAAGACCATGGATTTTTTTTTCTTTTTTTGGTAACCAGATTTCCAAATTTTTTAAAAAAGATCGGCAATAAATTTGGTACTACAGTCGACGGTCGTTATAAAGACCCCTCGCGTGCCAAAGATGAGAGTTGTTACAATGGAAGGTCGCTATAACAAATGTGTACGAAAAAAAAAAAACCTCTAAAAATAACTTATGTGCATGAAAATTAAGATTTCACGGAAAATTTTATAATATAACTCTATTACTAAATTCTGTTTACTTTCGTATCAAATAAGCATTGAGAATGAGTAATTATAAAAATCAATTTAAGAGAATGATTAAATATTTCTAAAATAAAATTTAAAGTAAATGTTAAATCACGCACAAAAAAAAAAAAAAAAAAAAAAAAGAGTTACTTACGCATTATCATTTATTTTCTACAAAAATAATTCTAAACACTTGTTTATTTTTTGTGCATTTGATATTTTCTTTCAAGAAAAATTTCCATCTCAGTTAGAGATAAGTCATTTTATGTGTTTTCTGGGATTTAAATAATTGTTTTAAAATGTCATTTGAAGACATTTTACAATAGGCATCAACGCGCAGTGAGCAATGACTTCTTTGGAAAAGAAAATGGTAATCTTTTATTGGGGGGGGGGGGGAAATCTGGAGGAAAGGTCAATTCGGTCGCTGTATTGGGAAATAAGCTGCTGGCCGGACGTTATATTGGGTGTAAAAATAACATATCATAAAGGGGATACATTTCGGGACATTTTATATCGGTCGTTATAACGGAACGATCGCTATAATGGGCGGTCGTTATAAAGAGCGCCGACTGTACTTACAAGCCGCACCTAGTTATTGGCCGCATTTTTGTGTTCAAACCAGAAAAATCTAGTTTAACGCTGCGGCGTTATTCTTGGAAAATACGGTATATAAACATATATTTATATGCAGAGTGTTTCAAAAATACTAAGTCTAATATTGAGTAATAGTAGAAGCATTCAAAATGAACTGTGTAATTTAAATAAAAATATCTTCAAATTTCTCAAATAAGAGAAATAATCTCCCCCACTATCATTATACATTAACGTGCTTCTAAAGAGGATATTAGTTACCTAATATAAATACACTTATACAATACACAGCCAATTATTCACAAATAAAATCTAGAGTAATTAATGGTTTTTATCAATAAAGTTAAACAGATAATTTAAAAGAGTTTTTCTTCTTTTTGTTTCGCAAAATTTAAAAGTTGAAAATGTTAATATTTCCGGAGTGCCTGAATAAGTTTTATGCACATTTCAATCGTACGTTTTCTTAATAAAATTCAAGAAGCTCTAAAAATTTCATTGCTTTGTCTTCAAATTGCTGTGTGTCATTGCTTTATGAAATTTTCAACTGTACTATGCGTTTAACTGGACTAAGTTTAGCATACTATGTAGTATACATACAAATCTATAGATCATATACAGGTCTGCACAAAATAAATCCAATATTTTTCAGGTTATTGATGGCAATAGCATAAGTTCAGTTTTCAAATGCGTTTTGCGTTTTTCAAATTGTTTATTTATACATAATCTTACTGTGAATTTTTTTGCTGTACTCTGGATGTGTTTCATAATCTATACAGGACGCATGCTTTTTCATTCTTTTTATATATATATATACTAGCAAAGCCCGCGGCTTTGTTCGCTTGTAATAGTTGAAATATGCCAAGTCATATTTGCACGCCTAAATTTTATTAGAAGAAATTATAATTTTAGGAATAATTCAAAAATTACTAATTAAGCCACAGTTTGACTAAACTTCATTATTACGCTGCATTAGACAGAAATGAGGCTTAAATTAATAAGAAGAACTAAAACTAATTCTAAATAAATAATAATTTAGAAAGTATTTTGAAGCTTTTATGCTCATTTCAAACACTCATTTCACTATGCATTAGAAGTTTTGAATTTTTTAGGAACCTTTCTTCATACTAATTTACATCTTAAAATTAACCGTCATGTCAAATTCCAATCTTCTTGTCTAACAGTCTACAACCTCTCTGGCGGTAGTGGCACTAACATAAAGTACCTATGTTGAAACAGAGACTGTCACCATTAATTTGCCAACATTAATTTCGAAATCGTTTTGGTATTTCCTAATATTTCATTGAAAACGTAATTTAGAAAGTTTTTAAAGGCTTGTTTAGAACATTTGTTGTTCCTGAAAACCCCAGGTGGTAGTGGCACCCGCATGAAATATAGCCTGTGTAGGATCAGAGACTGTCATCACTGATTCGCAACCATTACTTTTGAAATCGGTTTATTATTTCTTGAGAGTGAATATAAATAGTAATTTAAGACTTTTTCAGAATGGTTTTCGCTCTTTCCCTTCGCTACACCCCTTTTAAATTTCGAATTTATTTTCGTCAGTTCTTAGAGGGCCTTTAAGCTGTGATATCCTTATTTATTTTATCTTTTTAAAAATATGATGCAGAATTTTATTACGTACACACTTACATATACCTATATAATATACACATATTTCTTAAATAATTTTAAAGAGATTGATATTTTATTGAGCGCGTAGTTTAAATTCAGCAACAAATACAGAATACTAAACAAATGTCTAACAAAACCTATAAGGTTATCTTTTTAGGAATGGTTGGAATAATTTAACTTTTATTTAACCAGTCTATTTTCTTAATAAAATCCAAGGTATCCTAAAACTTGTTCATCTCTTTCTGCTCCAATCCTTCATATGATCTTTGATCGAATACAAACTCTGTGGAGAAAATACTGATAAATAAAATCAATGAAAAATCCACGAATTCACTCTGAAAAGGGTGTAAGGGTTACTACCGCCCGGAATTTAAGTCTGTCTAAAAACCTATCTTTTACTCAAAAAACTTTTTCATTGATCGGATTCGGAAAACAGCTGCAGGCTGCGATAGATTCCATATCATCAACATCGCCATTATTCTTTCGTTTACTTCAAGAAAAAAATGGGTTATGATGAAAAATATTACCGATGGTTTTCTTTTAACCTCTTTGAAGAGCGCGTGGAGATACGCACAGGTTATCAAGATTTCTAGACAGACCGATCAATATTTGGATGGATCAAAATTGATTTTTTGCGACAATATGGATATGGTTTTAATTCATTCAGAAACTGGCGACTTTTGCGTGTATCTTCAGCTAGATGTCTCAAAATGAATTGATAGTATCACGAATTTTTTCGTAAGTTCAAAGCTAACAATGCTGACTTCATTTTTTATCTTAAATATGATAATATGATGTTTGTTAATATGATGCAGAATCTTGATACACTTATATAATGGAAGTGTTTTCTTTTTTTAAATACATATACAAATGTGTTAAAAGCAAATGGTGCAATTTAAATAAAATATTTTCCATTTTCTGAAATAAGAGAAATATAAACTTCGTCAATATCATTAAACATTAACGTCTCCATAAAAGAATGCTACTGAACAAAATAATTTCTGGAATAATTAAACTTGTAATTTTTCCAAACTGGACAAAAGGTATCCAATCCAGGATTCGAACCAGAGACCTGTGGCCGAAGCCGCCAATGCTCTACCAACTGAGCTATCATGGACAAACCTGGCAGACACATAATTCACCGAGAAACCTAATGACAATACATTAGGATTCTGGGTGAATTATGTGTCTGCTAGGTTTGTCCGGACTAGCTCAGTTGGTAGAGAATTGGCGGCTTCAGCCAATGGTTCCTGGTTCGAATCCTGAACTGGACACCTTTTCGCCCTGTTTGGAAAAATTGCAAATTTAGTTATTCATGTGTAAATACGTATCCATCGTTTTTCCGGAGTTATATTACCTGCATTTTGTGAATGTAAATTCTTTTTCATTTATTGATGTTCTTTTTAGGTGCGTTCGCAATTATATAAATACGTAGCACCTATAGCCGTCGTTCGGTCCGTCCGACTGTCCGCATATAACAGAGCCAAAACAATCCAACTGAATTGTCTGAAATTTTAAATATATAATTGTTGTATAATTTTGTGGGCTCATTTCAAATTTTATGAAAATCGCATGCTTAGTTTAATGACAGGGACAGTCAAAAGTTTTCTGTTACATGATGGCCAATGGAAATAAAATTATTTCAAGTGCATTTGAATGATGTTTTTTATTTTAATTTTATGTCACATTAATGCCTTTCGAACAAAATGAAATTGATATGCACTTATGAAATGCAATAAAATGTACATTCAGTACAATATGCGGTGAAAACAATATTTATAAAACTGTTTATAGTACGAAAGCATCTCATTTGCCACGTTTGACGTGCAATTTACAACTTGTTTTATTTAAAATGGTAATATAAAAGATACAAAGGAATATTTTCATTTTCTATATTTTACATGAATTTGGATTTACAATGTTTTTTACTAAATGAAAAAGCATGTAAGTGTTGTAAATGTAAATTGTAAATTTAAGTGATCTTACGATTAATTATTTAGAATAAACTCGTCGAAATTTCTTACTTTTACTTTTCATTTTAATATCATCGTACTAAATTACCAGGATTGTATAATAATTTATTTGAGGATTTATTTGTAATAATTTATTGATACTAAAAGCTCTTTTTAACTAATTTCATACACAACGTATTTAAAGGAGTACTACATTAATTTTACGAACATTTCTTGCATGGACTTACTAAAATAAACAAATAAATAAATATCGTAAAACTTTTCAATCACTGCGTCCCCTATCTCTCCGATGATCTGGAATCGAGTTGAAACTCTGTGAGGAAAAGTCTAACAAAAAAAATCGATGAAGAATTCACGAATTCACCATGAAAAGTGTTAGAGCTATTTCAGACCGAAATTTAAGCGTCCCTGAAAAACCATTTTTCTTCCAAAAACTTTCCGAATCTGAAAACAGCTTCAGGCTCCGGTAAGTTTTAGGTCTTCACCACTCCGCTTTTCCCTTATACCATCTTCTACGGTAGGAATGAAAAAAGAATTATGATGAAAAACTTACCGCTGACTATCTTTTAACCTCTTTAAGATATGGTGGAGGTACGCTTAGATTATGATTTTTATGGAGATGAATCCATATTTTGATGCACCCAAATTTATTTTTTGTGACAATGCTATTCGTTTCATTCACTTATTTACCGGCAACGTTTACATATAGATTCAGCAAAATTTCAGAAAAAGATCAATATTATAATATATTATCAAAGTTTAACTGATTTATTATGACGGATTTTTCTTCTCCAACTCATTAGTGACATTTTAAATTGGATAATATTAAGAATTTTTTATTTATTTTACCTGTTTTTGATACAAATCGTGATATTTTTATATTCATTAACTAATTTTTATATGTATATCAAAATACAGAATGTTCTAAAAGTACAGAGTCAAAGTTTGTGCAATGGTAGATTCGTTCAAAATAAATGATGCAATTTAATTAGAAACGCGGTAACCGTCAGAGTCGACGAAAGAAAATGTTTATAAAGGAACTGTTATATTGGTTTCTAATAGATCTGCAAAATTCACTACAATAAATAATTCATCTTATATTGGTTAGTCTAATTAATAAAAAAATGTTATTTTAATCTAAAGTTACCAAAATACTATTTCTACAAACTTCAACTGTCCAAATTTTCAAAAAATTAAACTTTATTCGCATGCATAATCAGTAACATACTGGCTGTCCCAAAAATGACCGATGATTTTAAAATTCAGTAACTTGCAAAGGGTGACAGATATTTAAAAAACCCTTGCAGGATTGTTATGTATGATGTAAGAAGTTTTTTTACTGTGATTCTTGAGTTTAGTTCGAATTTCAAAAAATAGATGGCGCATCGAGAAATAGGTGCTCATTCCAGACCCGATTTTTGGTACTTCCGGATCTATTCAAAATATTTTAATCTCCTTTTTCGCATAGGAGAAGAGAAAGGCCGAAAAATAGAGACTGTATTTAGCACCTATTTCTTGCAGCGCCGTCTATTGCTGCTATTTGTAACTAAAACTGGGATTCAAAACATAAAATCTCCTGACACCTTACATAACCCTCCTGCAAAGAATTTTTTTAATATCTGTCACCGTTTGCAAGTTATTGAATTTTAAAATCATCGGTCATTTTTTCGACACCCGGTATAATCAAGATAAGTAATTAGGACAAAGTTATCAGTTGAGATCTTATGCTTGGTATTACAGAAAGAAAAATGAGCCAAAATGACTTAAACTTTGACACAGTCATAGAATATTTTTTTCGTGAAATCTAAACTTAATGTCATTTTCGCCGTCTCAAAATTTACATACGCAATTTTCATATCACTATTTAAAAAATATTTTAATATACAATGATTATTAATAAATATATTTCCAAATTTCAAGCCATGTTTGTCAACTACAAATTTGCACGTGAACATTCGTTCTCTTAAATCCGGGTTCTAATCTCATTACCGTCGTGTAAAAATTCCAGAAATTTATGTCTTTTAGACACATTCGTAGTAAAATATTTAGTTTTACCAAAGAAAATGGTCATGTTTTCTTAAATATGATGCCATTTTCACTCATTAAAGTATTTCTCCTAGCGTCTTAAACTCAGTATCAGCGGGAAGATAAAATATTGATATTCAACAGCTTTATAAGGGAAAATGCGTGCTTTTAAAGTGTGGCATCATTTCCTGTACAATTTTTTAAGTTATTTTTTATTGCAATGATGAAATGGTATAGTTAAGAATATATGATTAATAAAAAGAAGTAAAGTCCACTATTTCTCTTTTCTCCGCAACAACGGAAGAAATCTAATTGCAACCATTTTGAAGAAATTTCAAAGAAAATTTTTAAAATTAAATTTAAAATATAAAAATGAGAATAATTTAAAAAATAGCCAGCGCGGTAACATCTACAAATGAACAGCTTTCCTTAAAAAAAAAAAATAAATAAATAAAAATAAAATAAAATAAAACTATTAAAATTGGTCCAATAGAAAGATCAGGACAGATGACTAAAAAAACAGCCTTTTCTTTTAAATATATAGATAGCTTCACTTACTGAAATAAAAGGTAAACTACGGTAACATCATATTGTATTAATTTGTCTCTAAAGGAGATACTAGTAACTAACAGAAGTACCGTTTTATATTATTCATGTTCTACTTCATTTAAAGCTGGATTATTAAAAATACAATGGAGTATTTTCATTTTTATTAGTTTACTCTATTTTTATTTTACAACAATTTGTGATCAATAAGCTTTTTACAAAATAAAAGAACACAGTTCTGCGAATTTTTGTTTAGTTAATGAGGATAAGTTCGTCAATATTTTTTGTTTTTTCTTTCAGTTTTGATATATCACTAATGAGATTAAATTTAAAGTACTGCGTCATGTTTTAATTCAAATCTAATGCTAAGAGGTATTTCTAACAAATCTGATATGTGAGATATTTCGACGTGTCTTGGTGGATTTTACGTATTTGTCACCCATCTCTCTTCTTATTAAAATTTAAGATATCGTAAAATATTTTTAACCCCTTCTTCTACAATATATCTCGTGATTTATTTATCGAACAGAAACTCTCTCTCTCTCTATATATATATATAAATAAAATCAATGAAGAATTCAGGAATTAACTAATATCAGATTTAGAGCTACTTCCGACAGGGAATTTATATCTCTCTTAAAAAAAACCATTTTTCCCTCAAAAAGGTTTTCATTGATCCGAGTCTGAAAACAGCTGTAGGCTCTAGTAGATTTCGGGTTCACACCATCTCTCTATTATTCTTTCTTCTACTGCACAAATAAAAAAGGGTTATGATGAAAAATGTTATCGATGGCTACCTTTTAATCCGGCCATTCCCAACATTTTTCCTCGCGGGCCGCAAACATACGTGAGCAAAGCTAGGCGGACCGCAATGCACCTATAAAAGGATAAAAAATGTAGTAATTAAAATAGTAACATAGCATAAGGGATATAACAAAGTAACCTCTATTTCAAAAGTATAAAATTTGTGATAGATTTCTGTTGCAAATGTTGTAGAAATATGCCTCAATATCTGTTGCTGGGAAATAGTGATGTTAAAATTTTTGCTACTTTTCCTTTTCGCAACAAATACTTAATCCAGTATCAATCCAGCTCAGTCCAAAGCAGTATTAGCTATATAACAAGTATAAAATGTAATAATATACCCATGCAGAATTTCGACTTTCTAAAGAAGAAAGAAAATCGGGAGATTTTCTCTAATAAATCAGTATTTTACTTAATGCAAAACATTTTTTTTTATATATAGAAACATATAGAGTATTAATTAATTTGCAATAATGTTTGATTAGTGTTGAAGGTTAAGAAATGTCTTTAAACTATGTAACACAAATACAACTTCATTTAAGTAGAACTTTTGAATAAGCAAACGGCGTTTCAGAAATTTTAACATAATTTTAAATTATTTATGAATAACAGGGCAGATTTTGTCTTCCTATAAATATATGTAAAGCAACATTTAAGCTTTAAAATTAAAAAAATGTATTACAATTCATCAGACGTACAAGTGAAAATTACCTAAATACATACACAATTTAAAATGCAAACGTTTCGGGCTAAATTTTAGCCCCTCATCAGTACAATAACATTCAAATGACCATAAAACTATATATCATGTTTACTATTAATAATTACTAACAGTTAAAATTAAAGAAAGTATAAAAAAATGATATCAAAGGAATGCTGTGTATTCAGATGGAACTGCACAGGATTCATTAATCGGTGAAAATTTTTTACGAGTGAACACACCTTCCAGAAAAACTCTACTTTTAATGTTATTGCAACTGGATATGATAACTGTCATATTTACGAAATCTGAGATGTGGTCGGTATCCAAAGAATGCTGTACATGTTTAGACTGCAGGCTTCCAGATTTGTAGGCACGTTTATGCTCGGCAAGGCAAATGGCGCACGTACACACTGCACAACATGATACAATACACAGCATTGCTTTGATATGGCTTTTTACACTTTCTTTAATTTTAACAGTTAGTGATTATTAACTGTAAACATAATATATATAGTTTTCTGGGCATTTGAATGTTATTGCACTGATGAAGGGCTAAAACTTAGCTCGAAACGTTTGAATTTTTAATTGTATATTTATTAATGTAATTTTTATTTGTATGCCTGATTAATTGTAATACATTTTTTAATTTTGAATTTTGTATATCAGACGTCAAACAAGGTTTATTTATTTTAACATTTAAGATCTTAAATACTTTTTACGCTCATATCAATTAATTTTTTAAATTATAATTATAAGTTTCGGGCCACACATAAAACGTCGCCGGGCCACTCGCGGGCCGCAGATTAAGTATGGCTGTAATCACTTTCAAGTACGATGGAGATACGCATATACCTATCTGGCTATTTACTGGCTATTTAAGTTTTCTATGAGGTAAATATTTTTTTAAGCGAAATTAATTTTTATTGACGGTTCATTGACCGACGGTATTTTTAGATATTTACATTGAAGTCAGAGAAAATAATGTTTATCCATGAAGCAAAACTATTACTTTAGTTGGTGTTTTTAAATAATTACACTACAAAGCTGATAATGTTAATATTTCAATACTGATTTTACTTATTTTTTAATGTGAATTGGAAACATATATTATCTATGAAAAAATTACCAATGGTTAAGGTTGTTCTCAATTTTCTCAAATGATCATATTTTTTTCTCTTTCAGTGAAATTAAAATCGATTCAATCATTCTAAAGTTATGTATCCTCTTCGGTCTCTGGGTCACCATACGGGGACCTCTGTTTTTTTTTTCCTTACGAAAACTAAAATGTCTGATTTTTTTACATTTTCACATCACTTCTTAATAGCTGAATAATTTTTGCGGTCAAAGCAAACGAATAAATGGCAGCATCTAAGCTGATTTCCACATAAAATAAATGTTATTTTCATCTGAGTTTGCAAAATGTTTAAAAATGCCCAAAAGACAGTATGACCAAAAAAGTGAGGAATTTTCATATTTAACTTAAATATTTTTCAATAAAAATTTTTGAGGATTTGTAGATTATTTATTTGTTTAAAGCTTTTAAATTTGTGATTGCGTTAATTTAGGTTAATGGTTATTAAATTGATAAGGGCTTTTGTAGTTTTAGATCCGTATTTTTGAACCTAAATTACTAAGCGCCTAAAGGATAAATTTAAGAAAAGATATTTTTTCTGTCATTTAGAATGCTATTTTGTTTGGAAAAAACCAATGAATAAGCATTTGTATTATTATTTTAGCTTCGGAACTGAAGAGGTTAAATTGCAACACATTACCAATATAGTGTTTTGTAAAACAATAGAAGAAACAACAAAAATATTTCAAGTCAAATGTGGATATGTTTGTATAACACATACCGGACAATTGCACCATAAAATATAATAAATAAAGACACAATCTTGCTTAATACCTTACCTCACTGATTTCGTCAGTTATAAGATCGATATGATCCCAATGGATCAAAAATCTGGTATATATGAAATCTCTATCACTTTATCTAATAATGTTGAAAAAGTCTACATCGGCATGACAAAACATAAATTACCAGTAAGGATTATAGAGCGTCCCAGAGACATTAATCATCGTAAACAGAATACAGCTCGTTCTGGGTTCTACTTAGCTAATGAAGTCTGCCGTATTATCTTTGCTGAAGCAAAAATTATAGTTCACTGCAATAACCCCTTTGGGAGTAAAATTAGAGAATCAGAGGAAATCATTGCACATTGAAGATAAACCTTGTAACGATAATTTATCCTATAATATCCCTAAAATCTGGCATAATATCATAAAGTCATAATTCAACATTTAATTACATATTTCAGCTTAAACTTGTATTATGTTGCCAAAACTTGAATGAAAACTCAGTTGAACTTGGTTTTGACCCTCATGTGTAGGTGACGGCACTCGTGGTTTCTTAAATGGACCTTTCGATTCATTTGATCTCCGTTCATTAATAATTATTTATTTTCACTAGATGGCAACACTACATTTTTGTATTCAAATCATTGGTTAAGTGTTGCCTAATTATCTCTTGCACAGGAAGCTTTCGTCTCTGAACTTTGAGCCATTTTACCATCCTATTTTCCTGAAGACGGCTGTAGAAACAGCTCGAAACGTAGAAGTTAACTTTTAGCTTATCAAAGTTCGTGTTTTGTGAACCTTTCAGCAAGATTGTGTCTTTATTCATTAAAATGTTTATGTTGTAGAATTTAAAATGTAAAAAGGGCAAGGAAATCCAGGTTTTTTTTTTTTTAGTTCTAATTTTCAGCAATATTAACATAAAAATATTAATTAATTAAATCTTCTACACCCTAATTTAGATTTTTGTAAAATATGTCCGATAAATCATCCACCATCTTTTTAAATTATCGCATTTATTTAGAAAAGTGACATGCTAGGCATGCCTAATTGACACAAAATTCATTAAAAATGAGCTTAAAAAAATAAGTTTACGAAATAACAAGAAAAAATTGCGTATATTTTTTACGTTTAATTATAAAATGTAATATCATAAATAATTAGTTATAAAGCACTTGTTCTTTTTTCAATTTCTGAAGTTTTACGCTTTCATTTTAAACTGTCAAAACCGACAAAGGGAAAAGCGAAGGCGACTTAAAGTTACGAGGCATGTTATGAGAAATAATCAGCATCGTGGAAAAAAATAAAAAGAGAAAACAGTATTTGTGCTTTTTTAGTTCGATATATATCTTGCAAAAATATTTGCGTTGGGCTTTAGAGAGAATTCTTAGATAATAAACAAACAGACACTGACAGAAAGAATCTCTATCAAGTGACATGATATATTGATTTTGAGTTTGAAATAAAAAGAGTTTCCTCGTATTCCGAAAAGTAATAGCGTGTAATGAGAACTTATCGATCTAATTCCTCTAAATTAAAAAACATTTCAAACGGAGTGTTTACGTAACCTAGCTTCTTTGCTTCCTGTTTTCGAAAGATGAATATTTGTCTTTTGATGCTATCAGAAAAAGACTCTATATCAAATCAGGTGTAAATAATTAAGTTGGATTTAATGCCTGGTTATTGCTTTCAAATGTAGAGATAAAATTACACTGGTCAACAAATTTGAACTTTTGCTCTGTCCTAAAACAGAAATTAGTTGCTTTTTATGTGGTTTTTTATGGTTGATTCCTAATCTAGTTTTAGATTTACTCGAGCACGTCAAGTTTGAGAGATATTTGCATATTTCAATTTATGCAAATTTAGTAACTTTTATGCAATTATTTGCAAATTTAAGGTATAAAGCAATATCAGATATGGTTTTTTTCTTTTATGTTATGATTACTACCTAATTTACTTCACAAAAACGTTGTTTCTGAGATTATACTGACATGTGACTGTGAAATATTGTACCTATTTTGCACATTTTTCATGTTTTTCTAATAATGTTTCTTGACGTTCAAATATTTCTGCCGCACGAGTAAGCTAATATGTTTCTAAACCAGTTTTTTGAGCTGATTTCAAATCTTGTATCTGTTTTCTTCTATCATGTCTAGTTTTTGAAAAAAGAGAAATTTTAGTTTTTGGTCAAAAAAGCCAGAAATAGCTTTATATGATACTTTGTATGATAAACTTCAACCAGTTAGGATAGATTCTACAACTTATTTTTTTTTTGATTATATAAATTTTTATTTATGTCTCTGATATGAATCTGACCCTCACCTTCTTGTCAATGAATTACACACCCCTAAAAAGCATCTTATATCAAACCTGTGTTAATGCCGTGCAAAAGTAGAAATTCCGCTTACTCAAAAACTAGACATGATATAAGAAAACAGACTGCAGATTTGAAATCAGCATAAAAATCTAGTCTAGAAGAAACGTTACGTCAATTCAGTGGCAACTATTTTAAAGTTGATAGTGATGTAAACATTACACCATTGAAAAATATGCGAATTAGGCTTAATAACTGATAAATAAATGTTAAGAATATGCAATTCGTGACATTTATCTGAAGCAAATAGTCAAGTAGTCATTATCTAGAAAACGTAATTAGATGTGACATATAGTGTATCTAAAATTTGCATAAAATAGCACAAAAAAGTTTACATTTGCATAAATATAAATATGCAAATTTCTCAAAACCTGGACCACCTAGAGATAAACGAAAAGCATATTCGGAATCAGCGCCAAAAACTGATCTAGAATCAACTAATTTTAGTTCTTGGATAAAACCACTGTTGTACAGTGTTATTATATTCCCCTCGCAAAATAAAGGAGAAAATAGCTTGCTGTTTTTGTAGTTCTAATTTTGAGTGATCTTTTCACTGAAACAATATTAACTCATAAGACGGAATTCAATATTTCACTTTGACTCAATCACAAAATAATATGAACTTTAAAAAGCTCACCGCTTTACTTAAAAGCAGGGATGACAGGGATGATCGACCCGAGAACCAAGCTTTCGCTTTAGATAATAAGTGCAATCCCGAGGGAAACGACGAAAATAATATAGAAGCTAATAGTTAAAAATATACATTTTATTTAAAACTTCTTGGCATTTTCGGCCATCAGCAGATAATACATTTTTATAATTAATTGCTGTTCATTCATACAAATACGTCTCTTTGTTTGAAGTAGAAGAGGCAATAATTAATAGTGCAGTTCAAAGTACAGGTAGCAGTCCCGTCACTGTAAAAAAAAAAAAAAAAAAGAAAAAACGGTCTAAAATACGGAAATTGTACTGGCAATCGAGACGCCAGTACTATTTCCATATTTTAATGGAAAATTTCCCCCGTAAATTACAGAAAAATTTCCGTTTTTCTGAAATATACGGGGGGTGGGGGGATTTCCGTTAAAATACGGAAATACTACTGCCGTCTCGATTACCAGTACAATTTCCCTATTTTAGACCCTTTTTTACAATGTTGGATTGAAGTTAAGTAGATAATAGATCACTACTTAAATTCAATCCAAGGGACTGCTACTTCTACTTTGAACTATCCTAGTAATCCTTGTCTCTTCCATTTCAAACGAAGTAACGTATTTGTATGAATGAATAGCAATTAATTACAAATAATTCTCTGGCGATGGCCGCGGGAAATGCAGGCCGAAAGTACTAAGAAGTTTGAAATAAAATGTATATTTTAAACTATTGCTGGGCAACATATAACAATAATATGTTCCCGCACCATGTTGGTTAAATCAAAGTAAAATTGCGTAATTTGTTATTTCTGTTTGTATAAATATTTTTTTATAAAATATAATTATGAGTGTAAAATTATAATGTTTATATATTTAAGTAAAATAGGAGTGTAAGTTCATACAAAAATTATTAAGTTGATTTTAAATATTAAATATATATTTAAAAAAAAATTGTTGTATTGTAAAATGAATGTATAATGTTGAATATAGTTCGGATCTCAGATAACAACAATAACTAGACGCCTTGGTGTCGTTTTATGACAAGCCAGTGGAAAGTGGTGTATAATTAGAAATCGTAAAATAATAAAAATGTTGGAATAAATTTATGGCCTTAATAAAAGTGTTGGAATAAATTTATGGCTTTTCAGACCACCCAAACTTTAAGGCATATAATAATATTAAAGTATATGTAAGGGGCCATTTGCAGACTGTTAGCTAATAGGTCTATCTAAGGATAATGCAATATCTTCTCATATCCAATAAGGGAGGAATAGACAAATAATTCCACCCACTGCAAGAGTTGGTGTGCCAGAAGAAAAAGGTTTGAAAAAGAGAGTCTGAAAAAAGATGTCGAAGACGCAGGAGCTATCCTGAAAGCCCATGCAATGAATCCAGAGAGCCCTAGTAATGCCCAGGCGAGATGGACATATCGGAGTGAGCCTAAGCAAGCCTAATTGAGGATGTCTTCCTGATGTTGAAATAAAATGGATTGTTCTACTGCGGTCCGTAGCTATGCATCCTGCCATCCCGAATTCGCCGCTCTGATAAGAAGCTGAACCCGGATGACATTTTGATATGATCCTTAGCAACGCGACAGCTCTGAATTTGATGAATAAAGGCCACCATCCCGTATATGATATAAGGTATTACCTTAATCTTTTTCTTTTACCACTTTAAATTATATGAGAAATTATAAATATCCATTGGTGATATTTTATGGTAAAGAGCAATCTGAGATCCAACAAAGCCAATAATTAAATATAATTAAGGTATTTTAAAAAAATAAAAGATAATTATTATTTTTTTTTGCAAAAAGAAAAGTATATAATAATAAGAGTAAATGAAAACATTGTCTTTTTTTTTTTTTTTAAAGATTAAATATACATGTAATAATGAGCAGCAAACAAAAGTGTTGCTTTCTTTTTTTTGAATTAATATTATGTCTATATGTATATAGTTGTGTTCAATGTAAATAAAATATTTAATCAAGTTTTTAAAAGTTTCTGTAATTATTTAATTGATAATGTTTAAGGTGTGTCAACTTATTTTTACAGCTTAAATTTTAGTTTAATTCATAAGTGGAAGAGTTCGTCTAAATAATTCACAACGCAAACTCTTAATTTTATTCGTAATTAATTAAATTTAATAATTACAGTTTTACGCGGATTATAATTTAATTTTATTAATTATTCGCGTTGCTCTTCTACTAGAATTACGTAATTACGATCACTTATGTTATTTGAATTTCTCTAAGGTATATAAAATTATATACCGATTTACTATGAGGTTGCTTGGATGATTTGGACCAATTAACAATTTTGGATGTAAATTAAATAGGAAATAAACAAGTGTAATTATCTGTCCAGCAACTATTAACAGCTGTTTTATTATTATTAAACTACACATCCGATTTTCATAAAATTTGAAATGACTCGACAAAATGTTGCAACAATTACATGAAAATTTCAGACCATTCGGCTGGGTTGTTTTTGCTCTGTTATATGCGGACGCACAAACAGAAAGACAAACGGACAAACAGACAGACGGATAAAACGACGACTATAGGTGCTATGTATTTATATAATTACGAACGCACCTAAAAAACAAAAAACAGCAACCGGTATTCGTCCTCTTTCAGCTCTATATATCTCTTGCAGAATATTTGCTTTTAGTTGGTTGGTTGTGTTCATGACGGCAAATAATCAACACGAGGATATAGGCCTAGGGGGGGGGGGCTCCGGTGGGTCTTTCTAAGGGAACCTAACCCGTATTTATGCATGGAAATCAACGACTCAAAGAAAACCACGAAAACTCCGAACAATTAGGCCGACGGGCACGATTGGGTTCGAAGCCAGCACCTCCCATCTACGAGCTTCGAGAGCAGAACCTCTCGGCCACTGGTGGGGCTTTTGAGTTTCGGAGTGAATTCTTATATAATAAACAAGTAGTGTCTGATAGAGAAAAACTTGTGCAGTGACATGATGTATTGATTTAGTGTTTGAGATAAAAAGAATTTTCTTTCATTTCGAAGAGTAATAGTATATAATGAAAATTTGTCGAATTAATTCATCTACACAAAAAAATAGATAAATAAATAAATAATACAAACGGAAAGTTTATGTACCTTTCTTTCTTTATTTCTGTTTTCCGAAAGATTGATATTTGTCTTTTAAAGGCAATCAGAATAAAACACTTTTTCGGACAAACTGTACATTTTAATATTAGACATCTTGCCTTGTTTTTCCTGTAAGCGCTGAATTAAAAGGATTACATTCCTTAACGTGAAAAAAAAAAAAAAAAACAAATATATAAATAAATAAATAATACAAACGAAAAGCTTATGTGCCTTCCTTTCTTTACTTCTGTTTTCCGAATGGCTGATATTTGTCTTTTAAAGATAATCAGAATAAAACACGATTTTGTACCAACTGTAAATTTTAATATTGGACTTCTTGCCTTGTTTTTGCTGTAAGAACAGAATTAAAATGATTACATTCCTTCACGCGAAATAAAAAGACCCAAGTATGTTGTGTTTTGTAGTTCAAAATTTATATCGCCATTTTCTTTCTTAAATGTCTTAATTTATTGAAATAAAATATTATTAAATTTCAAGAACAGAAGTAAACATTAAATAGACATTTTTGGAACTAATACATTGATTGAAAGAAAGAAACAAAAGAACTTTCTCAAGTAAAGTAACGAAAAACACAAATTTTCTTTTATTTTTTGAAAATCTCATTGAATTACAAAATTATTCATTCATTTTATTTTATTTATATTTTTCTTTTATTTAGTTACAGATATTTTGTTTTGCATTTCACTTTAAATGAAGTAGACCAAAGTAACATTTTATAATAATATTAATGTTAGCTCACTAGCGTTCATGTTACAAACATGTGACAAACGCACGAGACGATATTTCCGTAGTTTATTTTTCTTATCTCAGTAAATGAATTTATTTGTGTTTCAACAGTATAATTTAATCGAATCCCTCTGTTATTTCTCTTATCATATGATTAACTATTTTCCAAACACTCTGTAAATTCAGTGAAATAGTTGAACTTAATTCGTTTGAATCAATCCGAAAAGCAGCTGATTCGTTCTTAACGATACATTTACTTTACATTTATGTTTCATTTATATGTAACAAAACGATTTTTTGTTATATGTAAATGAAAATGTTTCAAAACATATGAAAAAGTAAAACAAAAATTTCACAAATAATGCATTTACAATTCAGTTGTTCGTAAAATTAAAATTACCGCATGTACAGAAATACTTTTGAATAACAGAGACCTTAGGAGCGCGGAATTCGTCCGGTATCATATACAGATATTGGGGATCGAAAAAGTGTCCGCTAATATGAGGTTTTCGTTATTTGGGAGTGTCCTCATAGATATTTTATTGTATTTGTTCTGGCCATAGTGACTTGGCAAAATGCGCGAATATATGTGCTTTAATAATACAAATAAGTTAAATAATAATTATTTTATAGATAATTTACTATCATTTTCATTTGCATTAATACATACATGAAATTAATAAGAAAATTTTAGTATTATCAGCTTTACTGTGTTATTATTGAAAGACACATAAGTAATAAATTAACTTTAAAGAACTGTCAGTTTTAGTTCAGGAATAAAACTCATTTCCTGAGATTTCACTGCATTTAAACACTAAATAAAAGGACAATAATTTAGTCGTATCGTCAACAAAATGTCAATTTCGCTCTATCACACATAAAAAAGTTTCATATATTGCTAACACGAGGTTTTCGTTACTTGGGGAGTGTCCATTATGTAGGTTTTAATGTATTTGTTCTGGTCATAGAGACTTCGCAAAATGAGCGTATATAATGCATAATCAGTTAAATGATAATTATTTCATTGCAAATTTACGATTACAGTTTACATTAATAAATAAATAACATTACAGTTGAACCTCTTTTATCCGTAACTCTTTTAACCTAAACTCTCGTTTAACCGAAATCCATTTTTAAAGCCTTTTTTCTGCTATCACATTCCTTGTGTGCAAAATCCGTTTTGGAAGTTTTTTTTTTTTTTTTTTTTTTTTTTTAACTATTACATTCCTTGTGTACAAGCAGTGCTTTCGGAACTACGAGTACCTGTAAATATTTTCAATCCCCTTTCTTAGAGTCCCTTTGAATTTAACTTGAGGTCCCGTAAGCTGCGGAGTGGAACGAAGAAAACGAACAAATTAGAAATTCTGAAGCTTAAGTATGTTTTGCAAAAGGTTAGCATGGCTGGAGCAGCAAAAAGACTGTGACACTGGTGGACTAATAATATTAAAAAACTCCGTGATAGAGCTTCAAAGCAAAGGCAATCGAAAATGCGACAAACAAAAAATTGTTTTCAAACCCTTGCGATATACGTAAAAGGTATTTAATTTCAAAATTAAAATTCAGGTAATTTATTCTTTTTTTCTATTTTTCTATTGCTTTATTTTTATTAAGCACTTTTTACCATAACAAGAAGATATTACCTAAAAGGATATTGCATATATTTCTCCTTAATCTTAAAATTGAAGCTTTTTCGATTATCCAAAAATTTCGATTTTCCGAAAGATGGTCGGTCCCACTTACTTAGGATACTCGCGGTTCTACTGTATTAAGAAAATATTAACATCACCAGCTTTGTTGTGTTGTTAATGAAAGACACATAAATAATAAATTAACCCCAAAAAAACTTTTACATGATTTACATCATTTTTACATGATGAATAAAACTCATTTTCTGAGGCTTCACAGCAGACACATATAAACACTATTGGTAAATAAAGGGATAAAATACTTAGTCGTTTCGTCAACAAAATATCAGTTTCGCTCCATCACACATACACAAGATATTGAATTATCCCTTTATAAAATGCGGTGGATGGCAATGTAACTATGCGTGCCTCCACCGCAATTCAAAGAGGTGGACGATAGCCATAGATGACGTTTCTTATCATAACCCTTTTTTTATGTGTGTCGTAGAAGAAAGAATAACGGAGAGGCGGATAATGTGGCAGAGAAATCTACCGCATCCCTGCAGCCGTTTTCAAACTCGGATCGATGAAAAAAGTTTTTCCAGGAAGAGATAGTTTTTTAAGGAGGCTTAAATTCCGGTCAGAAGTAGCTCAATGCACTTTTCACAGCGAATTCACGAAATCTTTATTGGTTTCGTTTTTCAGAATTTTTTTTCAGAATCTTTTTTTGGAAAAAGATTACTGGAAGATGAAGATGAAGACATAAAAAAAAAAAAAAATGTTTTAAGGTATCTTGAATTTCATTAAGGGGCTGTGCATATATAACGTTATCAAATTTTTGGTAATTTTGGACCCCCTCCCCCCCTTACGATATCATACGTTATTATCCCTCGAACTCCCCCCCCCCCCCCCCTCCGGTAATGATATCGTTATCAATGTATAAAAATTCTTTAGATTTTTTGAAATTTTTTTCTTATGTTTGGAGTGATATATAAATGTGGTTACGTTTGTTTTTCGCATACTTTATTGATTCAAAGAGAAGACAACAAAATATCATTTTATATATGAAATAGCAGTATCTCAAATAACACTTAAAAGAAATAGTTATTGTTTAAACGTATTTAATAATAGCTTTTTGTTACATAATGCATTCAACAATAATAATGTCTTTTTGCCCGACATGGGGTGGGGCAGACAGAACTTCTTATCTACAAAACATGTGGACAACACTCTCTTTTATTTACTTCTTAAACACAAACATCATTTCAAACATACTTCGCATATGGTTTGTCGAACAGCAGATTGTATATGCATACACGTATGACAGAAGAATAGGAAATCCAAACATTAGAGTATTCCATTATTTGAAATTGAATAATTGTGTAATCATTTAATGATTTTAATAATAACTTTGTATTTTCATAAAAATAGATAACAAACTAAGAAAGATAACATACTATTTTTATGTAAAGAACAAGTTACAAATAAGAAGAGAAAATTTTGGTTGAATAAAAAATGATAACGATATCAAAAGACAAACTCCCCCTCCCCCTACAGATATCTTACGATATTATGTGCCAGACCCCCCCTCCCCCCTAAAATGATAACGTTATATATGCATAGCCCCTAAGAATACAGTAGATCAGATATTCCGGTTAATTCGAACCGATTTATTTTCGAAAATTATACTTGAACAGATTAACTGAAAAGATTAATTTAAGAAATTTTCCGGATTAAGAGATGAATCTCGGGAAAAAAAACGTGTAGAAGTTGGAATTAAACAAAAAATCGCAGTAAAGTATGTTTTTATTCTTTAAACAGCTTGAATAGAATAAAAAAATACTCAAGAATAAAAAATATTCTCAATGTAAAAGCACACAAATATAAAATGAAAAGGTGCACTGTAGACCTACTCGTAGAAGCCATCTTCAAAAAATCTCGAATATCAGCTTGTTTGACAGCCACTATAAAATTCTTTTTTAAAGTATTTAATTCAGATGATAAAAATTTATTTTTCCTTTAACAATTTGATTTCACAAATTATCTACAGAAAAGTTTTTTCTTCCCTCATCGTCGACGTGGTGACTGAGCTACTTATAGATTTGAGATTTTGAACCGTTTGTAATAGGTTGTTACGTAATTCCCCATTCTGTAGTTCCATTGGATTATTATAAACATCAGAAGTGATTAAACAAGGAATACTTTTTTTTCCGAAAGACGTGCCGGATTGTCCAGCATGCCGGACCTTAGGATGCCAGATTAGAGGATGTTTGTTGTACTACTGAGTACTTATAACTCGTATTTCTTTAGCACTTATCTGCTTCTTTTCTATTTTTATCGGAATTTCGGATAATCCGAATTTTTTGTAATCCGAACAGGCACCGGTCCCAATTAGTTCGGAGTAGCGGGGTTCTACTATACATATGTGTGAAATACTTCTATTATAAAAAAACCAAAACAATTTTTTTTTAAAGCAAGGTCACGATCCATTAATCTAACACGCAGCCGAATTCGTATTTTCTTTGTAAGTTTAAAAGAGTAATAAAGATATTGCAATGATATTTTCCACAAACTTATTTTGCTTTCTGTGAAATATTTTGACACTACGAGAAGGGCTGCAAATCTACCCCTTTAACGCCCAAATAATATTGAGTTACAACCTCCATAATACATGGAATGTAGCTGACAGTACATACGTTATCACCGACCACATTACGCAGCGCATCCAGCAATTGTCATGGTATCATCACGCTTCATAACCGTGCAAACAGCTTGTGGGAGAAAATTAGGGTTCGTTACAATTTGTACATTTAATAACACTAAGAATATAATAACTCCAATACACGGCAGCAGAGGGTGGTGATGCAAAGGAAACAGTAAAAGAATATATTTTTGGAATGATAGTCTCAAAAGATGATTCAAATGAAGTCTCAGAAGATGAAGAGTCAAAAAGAATGATTTCAGAAAGATTTACAGCTGCAATATATTCACTAAACTCTTGTAACCGAAACTGTCGGTTAACCAAAATATCCATATTTAAAGTTTTTTTTTTTCAACTATTACATTTCTTCTGTGCAAAATCCATTTTGAAAGCTTTTTTTTTTCCTTTTTTTTAACTATCATATTTCTTATGTGCAAGCGGTCCTTTCCTAACTATGAGTACATATAAATATTTTCGATCACCTTTCTTAGAGCTTCTTTGAATTTAAATTAAGCTTCCGTAAGCTGTGGAGCGGAACGAAGAAAACGAACAAAATTAGCAATTCTGAAGCTTTTGAATATTTTGCAAAAGGTTTGGCATGGCTGGAACAAAGATTATAATATTATAAAAGATAATAATATTATAAAACTCCGTCATAGAGCTTCAAAGCAAAGGCAATCGAAACTGCGACAAACAAAACATTTTTTTAAACTCTTGTGATCTATGTAAAAGATACTTAATTTTAAAATTAAAATTCAGGTAATTTATCCTTGTTTCTATTTTGCTATTGATTTATTTTTATTAAGCACTTGTTACCATAACAAGAAATATCGCATATATTTCGCCTTAGTCATAAAATTGAAGCATTCTCGATTATCCGATAATTTCGATTTTCCGAAAAAGGGTCGGTCCAATTACTTCGGATAATCGAGTTTCTACTGTACTGTTATTTCCTGTCTTATGGTGTTTTTCAATGTTGGTACACATTGGGATTTCCCGTTTAAACACATTATTTTAGGTAGTCCCACGATTAGAAATCGCGCCATGTGCTTTAGCGGGGTACTACAACTACAACTGCAACTCCATGGCATTACTTACAGCAGCGCCCTCACTGTAAAAAAAAGGACTAAAATACGGAAATACTACTGGCAATCTAGACGCCAGTAATATTTCCGTATTTTAACGGAACTTTTTCCCGGTAAATTACAGAAAAATTTCCGTTAAATTCCAAAAAAAAACCGGAAAACTTTCTGTATTTTTCCGGGAAAAAGTTCCGTTAAAATACGGAAATAGTACTGGAGTCTAGATTGCCAGTAGTATTTCCGTATTTTAGTCCTTTTTTTTTTTTTTTTACAGTGTTTGTTCACAAAATTTTGAACTAAATATTACTTTTTTTGTCATATAAAATGCCGTATGAAGGATAATATTAATTAGCAAACCGCAACTCCTAAGAACCCTTAGATCTTCTTTAAATATATATGCTATTAATGTCAAGATTCTCGTAATCTAAAGTTAAATCAATAATATCGTTTTCAAATTTCTCGTTTGATTTTCAATATTTTTCAATAAGTTTTGCATTGGATATCTGATATTGTTGTCTGACTGGATTTCTTTGTACATTTTCGATTTTGGTTGCTTGTATTTTATTTATTTATTTATTTTACGACGTCTCTTTTAGCTTCGGAACCGGTTTCAAATATTTCTATATTTTCAATGATAAGTTTGCAAACGTATTATCATTATTATAAATGTTAATTTTTTTCACAAAATTATTTGAAATAGAATTTGTTTTGTAAATAATTTAGTTCACTAGAAACGGATCATATTTAAAATTAGTATAAAAAAAACACATTAAATAAATAAAAAAAGATTATTAGACGAATCAGAATTAACGCATATTATTTCAACTTCGAATAATTCATTGCCTGCAACACACTAGCCTGCAAAATTTGGGTTGTGTCATGTTTTTTATCTTCTGGTAATTGATTCTTATGTATTTTGTAGGGCTGAATTCGAAAATGACCTTCATGTGCGACCATCACGTAAGGAGGTTTTGCAAATCGTAAATTTCAAACCTAAAAAGTAAATAAAAAAACAAAATAGTGAACATCTTATATTATAAAACTGATGTGATTGTTGTGTTTTTTAACTTTTGTTAGTTGATTTTTGTGTATTTTTTATCACTGATTTTCGAAAATGATCTGCATTTTTAACCATCATCACTGGGTTGTTTGCAAATCGTTAATTTCAAAGATTAAAAGTTTCAAAGTTGAAAATAACTGCCTCCCCCCATCGCCACTCATAGGACTCCTGAGCTGTTTAGCTGTAAGAATCCCCAGTACTAGCCAAAAAATTTAATAAGTTATTGAATAAAATAAAATTAAATTGAATGAAAAACTAGTCGGATGTGGCAATACCAAAACTTTCTTCTATCTCATACATGTTAATACTTAAAAATTCGCTATTACATATTCGCTATCGTGCCAAAATTAAATGGCAATCTATGCCCATCATGAGGATTCTAAAGATATGAAATTCCGTGCATTAGTACTTGAAATATGACTATCGCTAAAATCGTGTAAATCCTAGAAAATGCAGCTTAGCAGCGCCACCTATTGAGCGATTAACACCAAAACCTAACCAGTAACAACTTGTGTTAACGTCTAACTGAGTCCGAAGTTAGATGAAAATTTGTGCATTAGTTGTTGAGATAGACCTATTGCGGAAATCGCGAAAAAGGCAGCATAGCAGCCCCATCTTTTGGGCGATTTACATCAAAACGTAATCAGCACCAATTCATATCAAGGACTAACTGACTCTGAAGTTTGATGAAAATCCACGCATTAGTTCTTGATATAGAGCCATTGCGGAAAACGTAAAAAATTCTGTTTAGCAACGCCACCTGTTGGGCGATTTACACCAAAACGTAGTGTGCACCAACTCATATCAAGGACTAATTGAATATGAAGTTTGATAAAAATCCGGTCTTTAGTTTTTGAGGTATAGCTATTGTGGAAATCATGAATAATACAGCTTAGCAGCGTCACCTGCCAGTCGATTTACACCAAAAAATAATCAGCACCAATTTATATCAGGGACAAAATGAATATAAAGTTTTATTAAAGTCCTTTCATTACTTCTCGAGATAGAGCGCCCACAAAATTTATATCACACACAGACAGACAAACTCACAGACGGAGTCACACACAGACTCACAGAGAGATATTTTGTAAAAACATGTTTTTCGGGATCTCTGACCCTTAAAACGTATAAATTCGTCGAAAACCGGAATTCGAATATTTTCACGAATCCAATACTTCTTATAAATAGATAGAATAAAGTAACAATTACATCTATTTTATTGAATCAGATTTTCGCTATTTTGTTACTTTTTTAACTTTGAAATTTACGATTTGATGTGATCGTCGAAAATGAAGTTCATTTTCAGATTCATCGCTAAAAAGTATATAAAAATAAATTATCAAAATTTAAAAAAAACACAGCCATCACATGTATTTTATTGTATCAGATTTTCGCTATTTTTTGAGTTTTTTATTTTGAAATTTTCGATTTGCGAAAAATTCTAACATGATGGTTAAAAAGGAAGGTCATTTTCGAATTCAGGTCTAAAAAATCCATAAAAATAAATTATTAAAAGTTAAACACAACATTTTTGTTCTATTTTATAGTATCAGATTTTCGTTATTTATTTTACTTTTTGCTTTTAAAATTTATGATTTCCGAAAAATCCTGACGCGATGATTAAGAAGGAACGTAGTTTTCGGATTCACTCGTAAAAATTACATAAAAATCAATTACACAGGCCTGCGAAATTTAAATTTTTGAAAAATATAAGAGAAGTTTTCGCTGATTTTTATGTTATTTGGTGTGCTGATTTCGAAAATAACCTCCGTTTTTTCCCATCACGTCAGGATTTTTTGTAAAATCGATATCGATATTTTTCTAAAATGCTATTTAAAAAGGAATTCTCTGGAACGATTTTGCATGTACTATCTGGCAACAGTGATTTTTATCCATTTAAATCTATGTAAATTAATTGATTCTTGATGAGGAAAATTTGTTTTTCTGTAATCGATTGTTTTTATAGGTTTAAATGGATAAAAACCACTGTTGCCTGTTCGCACGAGCCGCCTCTGGTCGAGAGAAAAACAAAAAGTTCCGTTGAGTTTAAACTTTTCACATCAAACTATGGTGCAGTTTCTGGAAAAAAATCATCAACATGCTATTTTAATTTGTTTTTATTAAGGTAACGTACAAAAATAGACGACTGACCAAAAGGAGGAAATATTATGTAAGTGTACACGAAAGTTTCAAACAAATTTTAAACTGAGCAGAAAACAAAACAAAAGAAAACAAAGTTTCTGTTTAAGTACGTACTCTTTTTCCTTTCAAACTTTTTTTTTTACGTTCTTCTTTTATGTTCAATCTCAGGTCTACCTCGTTTTAATATCCAAGAGTAAGCCGGCGAACATGTTCTTGTCCCATCTTTGCTCTCTGTAGCTTTGATGTCTTGATGGAATCTTTCACCCTGTTCTTCGCGGATTGATCCTAAATTTCCGGGTAAAAAAATCCAAGTGTGAGTGAAGGAAATGTATTTTGACCCTCGTGCAGCAACCCAACGCTTGAAATTTTGTCAGCATATTTATTACAATTAGTTTATCGACAGGATTCTTGTAATTACACAGAAATTTGCTGACGACATCTTGGAAGGCAATCCAAGTTTTTTTCCTTTGTTATTATGCTAGTCTCAAATTCTTTATTCTTCATAAGCTTGCAGATATCTGGACCAATAAAGATTTTCTCTTTCAACTTCGCTTCAGGTAAATCTGGAAACTTTTTGCACTGGTATTTGAAACAATCGTAATCTTTTGAATCAGTACAATTTTTCGCTCAACTCAGATGATCCGAATCACATTTTTGGTGCCTGGTTTAAGATCTTGTTTTTTCGGCCTTTCTTTTTTGACCCAGTGTTGAGTCTTATCACAGCTGTCTCACTCACAAATTAAACGTGGGTACTTTGTGTATCCACCTTTTTGACCAAGAATCTTAAAGATAACTTTCAAATCACCGCAAACGGTCCAACCCAGGTCAGCATATTTAATTTTTTTTGATGGCGCGACCCAGGTTTTTATAGCGTTCTTTTAAATGCACAGTGTGTCCAACTGGTACAGACCCATACTGGCTTCCGTGATGAAGATGGACAGCTTTAAGGCTCCTTTTCGATGAATCTATAAACAGCCTCTATTAATCTTTATCGTAGGTGATATTAAAATTGCTCATCAATCCGGGAGCACAGACCAGGTTCTTATCTTCCTCAAAGTACTTAACAAATTCTTTTTCTCGATTCCTTTACCAATAAAAAAGGTTCCTTTGACCAATAAGATTTTTCTTTCAAGCTGGACCCCAACAATCCAGCTGCCTCTTTCGAAAAGTCCAGATCTCTAGTCAGATCATTAAGTTCAACCATAGAGAAGAACTGAGTTGAATCGCTTCGAGGGAGCTTATATTCCGTAATCGGAGCAATGAACTTCTGGATGCTCCGTTTCTGAAGACTCTGGAGAGATGACTTTGCAATTCAATTGGAGGCAAAAGCAGTGGGACAGAGGGTCTATGAGGAACAGGGCGTATTGATGATGGATTTTTAATAAAAATCCAAATAAAAGTGATTTTTCAAGAAAACGTGACGTGATTGATTTTTTTTTCAATATTTTTTTTTAAATTAGCACCCCAAAATTTAATAAGTTCAGCTATCAATTCCCTTGTATTTTTTTCATCGCAGGCCTGTGTTATTAAAAGTTAAAAAACACAATCATCGCAGGCTTCTGTTATTCCTTCATTATTTTGTTTCCTTACGTCAGCCATAAATCAAATGAATAGTCACAAAATAAATTCTTCTTGCGTGAAAACATTATCAGGGAAGATCATTTCCTTTGTTTTTATAGCGGGTCGTAAAATAACATAAGTAACCTTTTTTATACATCCAAAACTTTGCTTGTCTTTTGAAAAGAAGTGAGCAGATACAGAGGATGTGATGATATAAAATGAAACCTTCATGAGATGAGAGATGCCCCAAATGTCTGTATATAGAAAGAGATTACGTGGAACGATCACTTTTCCTTTATTTTTATTTCATTGAAATCAATGTTTATGATCTCCTGACTTGAGTACATTGATTTTGATGCATAGTGCTCTTATAAGGCAAAAATATCACCCATGTACACTATAAAAATAACGGAAATTGTACGTCAAGCGTGGCAAATGAGGTGCGTTCTTACTATAGCTAGCTTTATAAATTCAAATCTTGGTACAACAGCTGTTGCACTCTTATACAAAAATTCATGAATACAAAATTTATTACAATTCTATAGATTAAATTCACTCATACGAAAATAATAGGATTTCATTTTGAATACGTCATCACCATCGCAACATAGAATCGTTATCTGTCATGCGATATCATTGAATTCATTACGTATGATAGGATTTAACAGAATGGAGAGAGCTTTTCTTAATATCTTTTTAAGTTTTGATGCGATTTTCATAAAATGGGGAACTACTCGACAAAATTCTGTATTAAATTTCAAATTTTTCTGTTGTGTAGTTTTTACGCTGTTGTATGCGGGCGGACCAGTCGACGTCTATAGGTGCTACGTATTTATATAATTACGAACGCACTTAAAAAGGTTAAATTTTATGCGCTGAAACTAGCTTTATAAATATTTAAACCTTGGTGCAATCATTGATTGCTATTTCATATATAGAATTATTTTAACCAAAAACATTTAGTAGTAAATAACTAGATAAAATGTGACAAAACACACATTGCTAAATGATGTACTACGCTATATGAAAACAACATCATCTGGGAGCACGGCAGTGCGTCCGCCAAGTTCGCACAAGCCGTAAGCTACCTTTTCCTGAACCATTTCGGCATACTTTTCACCCCCTCATAACGTCGTTTTAGGGAGAGATATAGAAATTTTTCTTTTATACATACGTTCGTATGGTTAAACTGAACTAAGGTTCCACGATTTCATGTTTCTATATTTAGTAGTTTTCGAAATATTAAATTCCGAAAAAGCGCTTTTTTGTCACTGACTCACTTCGCATCATCAAATAACTAAGGTACTTCTAAAAGTCGTAGAATCATGAAATTTCATAAGTAAGTCGGGTTCGTAGCACAATTAACCAGAAAAATCTGAAAACACAGAATTTCCGCCTCTAAACCCTTCAAACAGGGGGTGTTCATTTGGCCGTAAACAGTTCCTTAACACATTCAATTGTGCCAATGTTGGTCGCCAATACTCGATTACAGAGTTTTGAAGGGGGTCACGTGAGTTGAAATAGAATAACATTTTATATATATGCTTTTCCAAAGATGTTTGTTAAATAGAAAAATGAATATACCTAAAAATTTTAATCAGTATAGGTTATGATATATTTACGATATTAAAACAATAAAAAATTTAACAAAATATAACCGCAATTCAGTACGTTTCCGATAAAGTAGCCTTGGCGAAATACAGAAAATAGCCTTGACGAGAAAAGAAATTTGATAATAACGTATTTTCTGGCAACCAATTTACTGTGTCATATACACAAGCAATTTTTTCCTTATGTATACAATTTATTTAATGTAAGGAACCCGTTTATTTTTATATACCAACATAAATAATTTGTATATAAAAAATAATATTTTATACATGTATAAATAAAATGTTTATATGTATATAAAGACATATATAAATAACATAAAAGTTCATCAGGTTTGTTTTCATAGTTGTTTATATCATTTGGCAACATATCTCAGTTTCTGAAGTCCGAATTGCGCCAAGATTTTTAAAAAATGCCAAGGTCCCTTTAGTGGAAAAATATCCTAATTCCATATGAAAGTTTAAAAATCTCCTTTTAATTAAATGAAATGTGTAACTAATAAACTATCTTTAACGATGTGCGACAGATGCGGCGTCTGAAGTCTGCTGCTAATGTTATTATAGTATTGTATTATTAGCTTACTTACTATTAATTTATTGTTAATTTTAAATCTGTAAAAGAAAGATTATAGATAAGATATATGGTGGTCGCCAAAACCCGATTACAGAAAATTAGCCTGAGTTATAAAGGTGTTATATGATTTCAAGCTGAATGAATTTTTATATGCTTTTACAAAAATCTTAAGGCAAATCTTTCAGTTTATCTGTCCATCTTTCTATCTTTTACTTCCTTAAAATTTTTTTTATTAAAGACCTGGAGGCGTCTGCACAGATCATCACCTCATCGAGTTGATGGCTGAAATTTTAGGATTAGTTAAATATGGATTAGCGTATTGAAATGTAACTGGTCTGCCAAGTCATATCTTTGTGGAAAACACATACAGACCCGATTTTACGGGTTATTTGGGGGATTTTCCATTGTGTTTTCCTGCACCCATTCCTCCATGTTTCCAAACTTTTGGATGCAGGAAAATACAATAGTAAACCTATCAGTTATCAGTTAACCACTAAAATTAGGTCTTCATGTGGTTTCTACCAAGATATGACTTAACAGACCAGTTGCATTTAAATATGCTAATCTAGTTTTAACTAATCCTAAAATTTCAGCTGTAAACTCGATGAGGTGATGGTGTGTGCAGACGCCTTCCGGTCTATTATAAATGTCGGAATTCTAATCTCAATAGCACTCTGGTCAATCTGGCCATCATCCCTACTATTTATGGAACACTATTCCTTTAAGTGTGTTTTAGTGATGTTAATGAACTTATGCATATGCATCATACATATTATACGTATGCATATAATACGTAATACATTTGCATCATACATATTATAGGTATGTGTATAATACATAATACATATGCATCATTATGACGTCAGAATAAACAAAACATTTTTGTCGCCAAATTTGAGAATTGACATGATAATTTACCAAATTTGGCGAAACTTTGCTAGTGGCTTTGACGCTAATGGCTATTTTTGAATGAGTTAATGCGAGCCATCTATTTCTTTTTTTCCGCATATCATCTGAATAGTTCAATGATATAACGTACTAATATTTCCAAAGTTCTAATAGTTTCGTCACTGCCCAAAACCTCTGCTATTGTTATTATATTGTACTGTTATTATACTTATTGTGACTATGTTGTTTACACCGCTAAAACTTCTGTATTATATAAAGAGAATTTACGGAAACTATTAAAGCATTGAAACTGCCAGTTCTCCTTATGATTATTATAATTCTATAATATGTAACATGTTAATCGATATGTACGTTAGAATGAATCTTCTATAATCCGGTTCCTCGCATTTTAGTTTTCAGGTTTCGAATAAAATTAGCTAAAATCTTAAAACCATGGCACATTGACTAATTCTTCAACACGATCAGATGAGAAGAATGATAGATTTTCAAATGGATCATGGCAGTGAGCCGGTAGACCTTCTATTCTTCCGTAATCGAGTCTATTGAAAAGGTCAACGTGAAACAAAAATATATTAGTATCAATATGGTTTAATGCAAATTCAGATATTGTCAAAGGATTTCATATGAACCATTTCACTTGTACCAAGTCGTATCAGTTAAAATACAACAATTGGCAGTGAGCCCAATTAGAAAAGATTACTTAATAGGTTTAAAAATTTCCGCATTAGAGAACGAATCGTAACTGCTAAGGAAACATGCATAAGTGAGTTAAGAGATATTTGTCACGAAAGATGAACTACACAACAACACAAAATATATGGTGTGCTTCCATGATCGCAAAGAGTTCTTGATTTCTCTATCAAAAGCTTCCGACTTGGCGAAAGAATGGGCAAGTAAATTAAATTATGAATAACAGTAACATGATGCAACGTTTAACATGGAATTAATACGGTAAATACTGCTTGCTAGAGGCGGATGGTACTTAAATATGAAAAGAAATAAATTATAAATTTGTAAAGCTCAATAAAATAAATTTAGGTATTTTTATGTTAGCCGGGCGCAAGTGGCAAATCGCCAAATACTGTTCCCAACTCCATTGTTCATATTACATTCATTTCATTTAAAGATATATACTTTTCAGTCATCTCATTTAAAATAGATGCATTTCCCTCATTTTATTTAATAGAATATTTAACATAGAAATAAATAAATAAATAAATAAGAAATAATAACATAAACCAAAATATTTTATTTGAAAATCAAAGCATTATTTCTAATTTACACATGTGAAAAATGAAAACTGCTATTGGTGAAAAAACAAAAGGCTAATGAGGAGATTTGCTTCCGGCTAACATAAAAGTACCGAAATTTAAGTTTTTTCATTTTAATATAGTTTAGAATAACAAACTTGAAAAAACATACAAAAAGTAGTGATATCCCAACAAAAAGTTTTCGGTAAAAAAAAAGCGCCGAGTTCTCCTTAATGTTTCGGCCAGAAAAAGTAATGATATCTGAAGTTCGCACAAGTTAAAAGCCAAACATCCCAAATCTTTCATTGAAAATGGCTTCCTGCGACTTGGCCGTTAATGCCTTCGAGAGAGTTTTTCAAATTTTCAAATATGTACAAATGAGTTACATTCCAACTACAATTTTTGATTATTTTAGGCGTTTTGTGGCACAGAGTACAGAAATAAAATACACATTTGAAAAAAGCATTTAAACAACTTCAGTTTATTTAAATGCTTAGAAGTTAAAAATAACAAAATACTTGTATTCAGGAGATAATATCCCTAATTGCTAAAACATAATTAGTATCAGTTTAACAGTTTATAAATCGAATACCTCTTAATGAATGCAAACAAACTATAAGTTATCAAACGAAAAAAATCTCTTTCGTCAATACACAAGATTTCAATATTATACAATAAAATATAATGTAACATATTGTGAGATTTGAAGTAAGTAAATTTTGTTTTATTTCTTGGGTTTTACGTTAATGACTTTAGCTTTAGACCGTACAAAATGGCAATTAAACCACAAGTGGACTAAATGATCTGTAATCAAAACTAATGTTTGTTGAAACTGAATGGTAGTTATCAGAAATATTTTACTTATAATGTCTTTATGTGAATTTGCCTCATTGGATTCTAATATTACTTTTAATATTTAAATAATTCATAAATGCGTAATTTCCAATCATTAATTTTGAAATGCTCTGGAAGGCATTAACGGCCAAGTCGCAGGAAGCCATTTTCAATGAAAGATTTGGGATGTTTGGCTTTTAACTTGTGCGAACTTCAGATATCATTACTTTTTCTGGCCGAAACATTAAGGAGAACTCGGCGCTTTTTTTTTACCGAAAACTTTTTGTTGGGATTAATATTAACTTATTACATCATTTAGCAATGTGTGTTTTATCACATTTTATCTAGTTTATTAAATTCGCATGATGTAATGGTCAATGCCTTTATAACATTTAGTAATATTTTCGAAAAATGGATTCTTTCATAAAATTTTTTCAAATAAAGTCTTGTTTGATGATTTCAGTTCTCTAAAAACTTATATTCAAAATTCCTCAAGAAAGAAGATTTTTGGACCTAAAATCCGCAATGGTTCAATGATCGCTTGCACATGTAATAATTATTTCTTTTCTGTCGTTGAGTCATAAATCAAATGAATAGTCTCAAAATAAATTCTTCAAGCACAAAAATATTATTAGTAGATCTTTATGTACTTGATGGTAGATTGTAAAAGAACAAAGAAATCCTTTATTTATTTTTTACCTATATTTCTTTGGCTATCAAAAAGAGGAATTTAACGATAGAGAACGCTTTTCTATCAAATGAGACATCGATGATCTGAGATATATTCACCAAAAAATGTCAAAATGAAAATGGTTATGAATAGAAAGAGATTATGTAGAATGATTACTTTTTCTTTTCTTTTTTCTTTTGAGATTCATTATTCGTAATCTTTCGAACTGAGCGCATTCATTTATGAGGCTCAAAGTAATATAGAATCCTCTCATATCCTGAAACAAATAAAAAATTATAATAATAACAAGAATACCAGTGCCGTTCGATTTTTCGTATGTAGTAAAGATAATAACGTTTTTGCTTAAGGAGAATATATATTGAGGCTATACATTAGCTTAATGGCTGATGTATATCCTCAAAATGATAATAGGTGGAGGCGACCAGGTACTCATCATAAATTGACTCAAGATCCTATATTCTTCGAATCATTTTTTTAAATACATTTAAATACGATTTGTTTCTAAAAAATATAAATACTATAAAAATTAATTATTTAAAATTAATTTATGTGAAAACACGTTTTATTAATTTTATTTTATGATGTTACGGCATGTTTTCCATGTTTACAATGAAGATATATGAATTTAGAGACATGATCTTAGTTTTTACAACACATCTTAAATAGAAAAAAAATATATTTTTTCGATACCTATAACTCTTTACTTGACGAAAAGGGTGTGTAACTATATCAAGTACGAGTAAAACACTGATGAGATATGAGATATGACAAAAAATGACACAATAAAACAAGTTGGAAATTGCTCGTCAAACGTGGCAAATGAGGTGCGTTCGTACTATAACTAGTTTTATAATTATTTTTTGCACCCCATATTGTACTGAATGTATATTTTTTTGCACTTCATAAGTGCATAGTCTGTAACATCATTAAAATGCACTTGCATTTTTTTTCCCATTCCCCGTAATGCAACGGAAAACTTTTGACTGTCCCTGTCATTAAACTATACATCCGATTTTCATAAAATTTGAAATGGCTAGACAAAATTTTACAGCAATTATATATTTAAAATTTCAGACCATTCGTATTCTGTAACATCATTAAAATGAACTTGCAATAATTTTTTCCCATTGGCCGTAATGTAACGGAAAACCTTTGACTGTCCCTGTAATTAAACTATACATCCGATTTTCATAAAAATGGGAATAGCTCGACAAAATTTTGCAACAATTACATATTTAAAATTTCAGACGATTCGGAAGGCTGTAACACCATTAAAATGAACTTGCAATATTTTTTTCCTATTGGCCGTAATGTAACGGAAAACTTTTGACTGTCCCTGTAATTAAACTATACATCCAATTTTCATAAAATTGGAAATAGCTCGACAAAATTTTGCAACAATTATATATTTAAAATTTCAGATGATTCGGAAGGCTGTAACAACATTAAAATGCACTTGCAATAATTTTTCCCATTGGCCGTAATGTAAAGAAAAACTTTTGACTGTCCCTGTAATTAAACTATACATCCGATTTTTATAAAATTTGAAATGGCTCGACAAAATTTTACACCAATCATACATTTGAAATTCAGACCATTCTGCTGGGTAGTTTTTGCTCTGTTATATGCGGACGGACAGACGGACAGACGGCCAGACGGACAGACGGACTGAACGACGACTATAGGTGCTACGTATTTATATAATTACGAACGCACCTAAAAAGAGATAGACGTAGATTACTAACGTATGATTACTAAAATTCTTTTTTATTCTCCAGCGAAATTCATCATTTATAGTCTCACATATTCATATCATTCATTTAGGTGAGTTGGAGTAATATTAGATTTTCTCATATCGGAAAAGAAAAAAAAAATAAACAATGTCGTAACATTTGATTTTTTATGCTACAGAATTTCCTTGCCTTCGTAATCTCATTCGTGTATATTCAGTGACAATAATCATTGCCGTAATATTTTATTTTTTGTTCTGTAGCAATCTCTTGGCTAAGTTATCTCATTCGAGTATTTTCGGTGACAGCAACTATAAAACAATGGCAATAAATAAATTAATGCTTTAAGAAACATTGGTTTTTTTTTTTTTTTTTTTTTTTTTTTTTTTTTTTTTTTGTATAGTTTCATATCTTTAAAGCTTGGTCTTGAAGAATTGAAATATTACTTTACATCGGAAATATTACTTTACAAAATTACATTTCACCTCAAATTATCATGGATTGAAATTTCATGTATAGATTTTTCTAATCAAAATCATTTAGTAGTTTTTTTGAATAATCGATTCTTTCATAAAATTCTTTCAAATAAAATCTTGTTTGATGATTTCAGTTCGTTAGAAATTAATATTCAAAATTACTCAAGAAAGAAGATTTTTGGACCTAAAATCCCCAATGATTCAGTGATCGCTTGCACATGTCATAATTATTTTTTTGTTGTCCTTGAGCCATGAATCAAATGAATAGTCACAAAATAAATTCTTCAAGCACCAAAATATTATTAGTAGATCATTATATACTTTATAGCAGATCATAAAAGAACAAAGAAATCCTTTCTTTTTTTTACCTATATTTCTTTGGCTATCAAAAAGAGGTATGTAACGATAGAGAATGCTTTTCTATCAAATGAGACATTGATGATCTGAGATATATTCACCGAAAAATGCCAAAATGAAAATGGTTATGAATAGAAAGACATTATGTAGAATGATTACTTTTTCTTTTCTTTTTTCTTTTGAGATTCATCATTCATGATCTTTCGAACTGAGCGCATTCATTTATGCAGCTCAATATAATATAGAATCCTCTCATATCCTGAAACAAATAGAGAAAATAATAATAACAAGAATACAAGCGCCGTTCGATTTTTCGTATGTAGTAAAGATAATAACGTTTTTGCGTAAGAAGAATTTATATTGAGGCTATACATTAGTTTAATGGCTGATGTATATCCTCAAAATGATAATGGGCGGATGCGACCAGGTATTCATCATGAATTGACTCAAGATCCTATATTCTTCGAATCATTTTTTAGTACATTTAAATATGATTTGTTTCAAAAAATATAAATGCTAGAAAAATTATTTATTTAAAATTAATTTATGCAAAAACACGTTTCATTTATGATGTTATGGTTTGCCATGTTTACAATAAAGATATATGAATTTAGAGACAACATGATCTCAGTTTTTACAACGCATCTTAAATAGAAACAAATTATCCTTTTTCTATACCTATAACTCATTACTTGACAAAAAGAGGTCTGTAACTATATCAAGTACGAGTAAAACACTGATGAGATATGACAGATGACAAAAAATGACACAATAAAAAAAGATGTGTATATAAAAAGTGATAACGTAGAATGATTACTAAAATTGTTTTTTATTCTCCATCGAGGCTCATCGTTTACGATCTCTCGTATTCATAGGATTCATTTGGGTGAGTTGGAGTAATAGTGGATTTTCCCATATTACGAAAAAAAGAAAAAAAAAGTGTCGTAATATTTGATTTTTTTTTATGCTATAGCATTTCCTTGCCTTTGTAATCTCATACGTGTATATTTAGTGACAATAACCATTAAAAAACTGTGCCGTGATATCTTATTTTTTGTGCTATAGCATTTCCTTGCTTACGTAATCTCATTCGAGTGTTTTCGGTAACAGTAACTATAAAATAATGGCTATAAATAAACTTCTGTTTTAAGAATCTTTGTTATTTTTTACGGTTTCATGTATTTAATGCTTGATCTTAGAGAAATAAAATATTACTTTATATCTTCAGTGATAGATAGAACATATGATACAAATTTTTTCAAAAGTATTTTCATGTCAAATAATCATTGATTGCAATTCCATCTATAGTTTTTTCTAATCAAAATCATTTAGTGTTTTCAAATAATCTATTCTTTCAAAAACTTCTTCCAAATAACGTCTTATTTGATTTCAGTTCTCTACAAATATTCAAAATTACTCAAGAAAGAAGATTTTTGGACCTAAAATTCCCAATGATTCAATGATCTTTTGCACATGTAATAAATATTTCTTTGTTTTTCTTTGCTGTCCTTGAGCCATAAATCAAATGAATAGTCTCAAAATAAATTATCCAAACACAAAAATATTATTAGTAAATATTTTTACTTTATAGCAGATCGTAAAATAACAAAGACATTTTTTCTTTATTTTACCTATATTTCTTCGGCTAAACAAAAGAGGTATGCAACGATAGAGAATGCTGTACTATCAAATGAGATATCGATGATCTGATATATATGCACCGAAAAATGGTTAAAGGAAAATGGTTATGAATAAAAAGAGATTATGTAGAATGATTACTTTTTCTTATCATTTTTTCCTTTTGAGATTCATTGTTTATGATCCTTCGAACTGAGGGCATTCATTTATGTGACTGGAAGTAATATTGGATCCTCTCATATCCTGAAACAAACAAACAAACAAAAAAATAATAAGAAAAATACCAGCGGCGTTAAATTTTTCCTCTGTAGTAAAGATAACGAACTTTACTAATAACGTTTTTGCGTAAGGAGAATTTATATTAAGACTATTATACATTTGTTTAATATCTGATGTATAGTCTCGAAATGATTAAGAGCGGAGGCGACCAGATACTCATCATGAATTGATACAAGATCTTATCATAATTCGAATCATTCATTTGAAGTACATTTAAATATAACTTTTTTTTTCTAACAAAGATATATGCTAAAATAACTATTTATTTAAAAGAAAGTTATGAAAAAATACGTTTTAATAATGCTATTTTATGATGTTACGGCAGGTTTGCGTTGTTTACAACGAAAATATCTGAATTTAGAAACAGCATGATCTTAGTTTTCATAGCGGGTCGAAAAGAACTAAAAAAAATCTCCTCAATTCCAATCTTTTGTTTTAAATACTAAATTTAAATATGATTTATTTCTAAAAAAGATAAATACTAGAATAATTATTTATTTAAAAAAAATGTGATAAAACTACGTTTTATTCATTTTATTGTATGATGTTACGGCATGTTTGCAATGTTTACAATGAAAATATGTGAATTTAGAAACAACATGATCTTATAAACTATACATAAAAATCACTTCAAAACATCAAAGTACTTAATATTTGCTATAAGTGATAAAAATAAATTTAAAAAGCAAAAAATACATTTATTTATTCGCATTCGACATGTTTCATTGCATCTGACAGCAACATTCTCAAAAATTAAAATGATACAATATGTTCACAAAAAATTTTAGATTGAAAAACTTAATTCACTGTAAATCAAAACAAAAATCACGCGAACACAAGCATTATTTGCCATCCATTATCCGAGAATCAATAGAGATCTTCTTAGGCAGTGAGAATATATGCAATGATTCAGCCTGCATAGAGATTCCTAAAATTTGGAAAGAGATGCTACACAGAATAATGAAACAATAATATAAAATAATTCACGTTCACACATATCCATTTTTAATATTGCAGTTAATTTCCTTATACTTGTGTTCACGTTATTTTTGTTTACTAGTTTTCCAATTAAAATTTTTTTCGCGAAAATATTGTATCATTTTCATTCTGGAGGATGTTACCATCGAATGTAATGAAACATGTCGAATGTGAATAAATTAAGGTATTTTTTCCCCTTTTAAATTCATTTTTCTCACTTATAGCAAATATTAAGTATTTTAATATGATCTTAGTTTTTATAGCGGGTCGAAAAGGATAAAAATTTCTTCTCAATTTAATCTTTCTTTAAGTACATTTAAATATGATTTGTTTCTAAAAATATAAGTACTAGAGTAATTATTTTTTTTAATTATGAGAAAATCCGATTATTAATATTTTATGATGTTATGGCATGTTTGCCATGTTTACAATGAAAATATATGAACTTAATAAAGAACAATTAAATTAAAAAAATCAAAAAGTCCAACTGCGTAAAAAGCGAACTAATTAATTATTTCTCCTCAATGTGAAACAGTTTTTTTAGTACTTACGTATTTTTTATATTTACTTGTATTGATGACTTTTAAGTTGAGTTTCATTGTTAGTTCTTACCTATAAATACTGTTTTGATAAGGCCTATAGATGTCTATGATGGTTAGAGTTGCAATTAAACTAGAGATCCTACCTAAACAATTTCCAGGTTGTGTAATATTTGAACGGAGCTTCTGACTGTAAAATAGTCAATGAAACATCATTTTGAAAGACCTATCCAATGATATGCCACTCAAAAGGGTGCGTATTTTTTTTTTCGTGTCTACCGCCGTTTTGTATTTTACGACCGCCATTTTGAATTTATGAAAACAAAACCTAGCCTATAACCATCGGAAGGTTAAGACGAATCGATAGAGACCTCATTCATTAAAATCCATCCAGCCGTTGGGATCTTTCGAGGGTATAAAGAAATCCACATACCCAGATACGCGTGAAACACATAACCCTTCTTGACAGTCGGGTAAAAAACAACATGGTCTTAGTTTTTATAGCGTGTCAAAAAGAACAACTACCCTCTTTTTTTTGTAGGTATAACTCATTTTCTTTCAAAAAGAAGTGTGAAGAGATAGGGAATGTGGTGATATCAAATGAAAAATTAATGATCTGAGAGGTGCCCCTAAATGGCAAAATAAAACCGTCTATATAAAGAAAGAGATTCCATGGAACCTTATCTTTATTTTTATTTCATTGGGATCCAACGTTTATTATCTCACGAGTTGTGCACATTTATTTTCGGGAAATGAAGTGAGAAAGGATATTCTCAAAATGTAATGAAAGGAAGAAAAGAGAACCAACGTTGTTACATTCGATTTTTCGCATTTTAGCCTTTTTTTTGTCTTGGTAATCTTATTCGGATATTTTTGGTGACAGTAACCATAAAATGAGTGGCAATGATACCATCAACTTCTATTTTTAGGGTTATTTTCGCTCTTTTATAAACTTTGTATAGTCTCCTTTATACAGGGTTTCTGGGCTATACGTATCACAAAGTTATAGTTTATTATTACGGAAATATACATTAGAATATAATAGACTTGACCTCCGTGGATTGGAAATCCCTCCGAGATTTTAACCCTTTATCTACTGACGGTACTTATAAGTACCATTAAAATAACTTGTTATAAAATTCATTTAATACACAGATTAGTTGTAATACAGTTTAGAATGAGTTATAGATACATTATTTTATTTGTACCAAAGGAAAAGAGATTGGTTACACCAAATTTTTATTGGTTACACCAAGTAAAAATATTTTTAAAGGGATGATTTCTTTTGCCTTTGCATCTTTCCAGCTTTCTTGGCTGGGGGGGGGGGGGGGAATTTTTCAATTCGGAAACATTTCTATATTTCCATTGTAAGAACATTATAATCGTACATTTCCTAATTATACAAAATACTAAGAAAAATATTCAAAATAAAAGATTTGAGAGGAGTTATAAATAGTGCACAAAATCCCTATAAATTCAAATTTAATGAATCCTTCTAAATACTTAAATCCTTCTGTAATCTTTCTAAAATTTATTAAATGATTACACAAATCTTCTAATGTAGTTTAAACAATTCACGAAAATGCTTTAAAAGATAAAATTTAAATGAATTAATAATTCAGTACATAAAGAGATAAAACATTGAACAAAACAAAAAACTGAAACTGTGGATGAGTGGAAAAAGCGTGTCGTAGAATCAACTCCTGATATGTTGCAAAACATTTGGGGAGAACTAGATTACCGTTTAGACGTTTGTCGTGCTACTAAAGGTGTACACATCGAATGCGATATTAAAACTTTGTGAAATGCTGTTTTTATTTAAATATTTTTTATAAAAATCTAATGGGTATTTCCTTAAAAATAAGCCATAACTTTTGGATACTTTTAGCCCGGACATCCTGTACGTATATCTGTTAATTTTTTTTTTTTTTATTCATGTATTTTCTCAGATAAAAAGGCAAAATGCACTAGTATTTTAGAAAAGAAAATCTTATGAGACATGATTTAATATATAAATCATGTATTATAAAACGTATTACCTGTTATTATGCATGCATTTGAATTAATACAGCCGCACCCGGCTAAGATGATCACGGTTAATACACTATTACGCTTAACATGCGTTTTTAGGTGCGTTCGTAATTATATAAATACGTAGCACTTATAGTCCATGTTCGGTCCGTCTGTCTGTCTGCCCGCATATAACAGAGCAAAAACTACACAACTGAATGGTCTGAAATTTTAAATATATAATTGTTGCAAAATTTTGTCGAGTCATTTCAAATTTTATGAAAATCGGATGTATAGTTTAATGGCAGGGACAGTCAAAAGTTTTCCGTTACATGACGGCCAATGGGAAAAAATTATTTCAAGTGCATTTTAATGATGTTACAGCCTTTCGAACAAAATGAAATGGATATGCACTTATGAAGTGCACTAAAATATATATTCAGTACAATATGCGGTGAAAACATATTTATAAAACTAGTTATAGTACGTTATAGTCATTTGCCTCGTTTGACCAGCAATTTCCAACTTGTTTTGTCCGGCGCCTTGGGCATCACCCAGAAGATCAATGCAAAAATATCTCGTTTAATAAACAAACGGTTATTCGCGATTTCGATTAATATGTGAGAAATTTTGGTCCCATGATGCAAAAATCTTGCTTAATACACGAATTCATAGACAAATATGCAAATATAGTGGGATATTTTTTTAATTCAGATATCACAATTCCCAGATAGTAATTTTCGTTTCATATAATGTCAGATTTTTCGAGGCGAATGTTATTAATCGGAAATAGTGGTAGATATTTGAATTAAAAAATCCCGCTAATTTGATTGCAACATGCATCTCTTCTTTGATTTACGCGTCTTATAATTCTTTGGCTGTCGCGCCTCTTTATGTATTGGTTTTACTGAAGTAGAGGCGAATTTTGGGGGCTTTTAAGTTACATTATTCTTCTTTCATTTTGCGGGATATGTCGTCGATTCTTGTCATTTCCTCTCGAACACTGTAATAAATAAAGCCACACTAGTACTATGTAGTTTTAAACACCTTTCCAGAGAAACAGAGACATTCTTCCTTTTTCAGTTCTATTTCTTCGTTACTTTCTTCTAATGTATGTCTGCACCTGTTTTATCTATACACTGTTAAAAAAATATCTGTAAATTGTACAGAAAAAACTGTATTTTTTACAGAAAAAATCTGTTTAAAAAATGTGTTTTTCTGTAAAACAATTGTCAATTTTGAAATTTTGACAGAAAAATTTATATTTTTCTACAAAAAAAAAAAAAAAAAAAAAAAACTGTTGTAATGAAAAGTTACTGATATTTTCAGTAAATTAAATAGTTTTTCACTGGCGCCAAAATTGACAGTTTGAAGTCAATTTGAGGGACTTTTTTTTACAATGTAGCCGGTGATTTACTTGCATCAAGAGTTTTGTGTCATCAATCTTTCTTATTGTTTTGACGAGTTTTAGCTATTTTTGAGTTTATATGGTGGTGGTGGTGGTGGTGTTATTTATGACGGCCGATTATCAGCACGAGGGATATAGGCCCGAGGGTGTCTTTCTAAAGGAACCTGTCCTGTATTTATGCAAGGAAATCCTAGGTTCGAAGAAGACCACGGAAAACTAAGAACGATTACGCCGAAGGGCGCGATTGGGTTCGAACCCAGCACCTTCCGTCTACCAGCTTTGAGAGCACAACCTCTCGGCCACTAGTGAGGGTATGTTTATACGAAGAAGAGTCATAAACTCAAAAGGAAGCCACTACTGCGTCCGGTAAATTGGACATTATATAAAATGTGACTCTGAAGAGGAAGACAAAAATAAAATCGTAAAATCAATAAATACTTCAGAAACAATGTTATGTATCATGTTAAAAATCAAGATACAATCGAAAAAGAAAATAATTATAAGATGTGACTGATTATAAGATTACTCATTAGCGCAAGTAGTAAATATGCTTTTAAAACTGGGTTTTTCTGAAAATATTTAATATTTATGCTTTTTGCTTAAAAAAATTAGACTAGCTGGAAAATTATTTTTTCTTGTTTTATTTTCATTTGAAACGTCCACAAAAATGTCATATTCACATCCATATTTTTCTCAGTTATTATTTCAGTCGGTCCTATAAAAACAAACCATGAGTTAAACTCGTACACACAGATAAATTATAATCTAAATATGTGTAAAAGGAAAGTTTTTCGACAGTAAATATATAAACTAAAACTGTAAAGCTCATTCAGTTTAGACGATTAGATTAGTAACTAAAATCAGCTCCTGCAACATTATGCAAATCACGTTTAATGCGCAATCCCGCTTAATTCCCGACTTTTTTCCAATCCCTTGAAACGCGTTTTAGCCGGATTCGACTATATATGAATTTTACATCCACTACTCATTTCTTTCACAAAAGATTTGAAAAGCGTCTTATTTGATTACTATTGTTCTCAAAGCATATTAAAAAAAAATGCAATTTAACAAATTACAACGACTATTTCGAAGATGATTTTTTCAAAGACTAAAATTTAAGACATAAAAAATCGCACGGAGTTGATCTACACTGATCTTACATTTTTCGGTACTGTAAATTTTTTAACTTCTACGGAGCTGATCATACAATACGTACGCCATGGATTAAACATTAATATTCCTTGACCAATTTTAAATGAAATTTCATTCTTAAACTTCTAAACATACCATAATATTACTTTTTACACCGTCGTATAGAGAAAAAAATTTACTTTTAAGTGCAATTTGTTTGAAAGCTGTATCTCAATTTGCTTCTGAGTTATTAAATTTTTTTTGTAGTTTTTATTATTTTTTTGTCATAGTGACAACAGAAGTATCCATCTCTGTTGAAAGAAAAAGGAAAATACAGATTACTATATAGACCAATGAGAAAACGAATAAAATGCTTCAGATAAGTTTTTTAATTTCTTATCCTGACCGAGGACAATAACCATTTTTCGAAATGGTTAAAAAAATCCCTGCCGGCTCGGCCTGCAGGCGCAGGTAGATTTCGAAGTTAAATACTAATTTCACCACCAAAAACTAAATCATGGTTAGAGATAAACCCACTTTAACAATTTTATCTGGCCGCTTTTGACGAGTTCTTAATTTCATTTTTATATAAGAACTGGTTTTAATAGAACCATGTTAAGGCAGTATTCAAAAAATATTTTTCCATGCTCAGCAACTCGAAATTTTTTGACACATTTTCGGATTCATTTTTAAATGGAAAAACGTGAAACTTGCTGACGTGATTTTTGAAGAGATTTATAAGCGACCTATGTTTTTATTTTTCGTTCAATTAATTATAACTCGGTTTATAAACAATTATTTTCTCAGTAGGACCATATTTTTAGTTTCCAACATCATCGCTTTGAGAAATTCGGTTCAAAATGCCCACTTTGACATCAGTTTTTGAAATATATTCTGTCTCTATCAAAAAATCGAACTTTAAAGCACAGTATATAGTTTCTGAATAAGAGAACCTACCAATTGGATATTTTTGAAAGCAAAAATGAATTTAAAAATGAGTCAGGAAATAAGCAGTTTGGATTTGAGTAAAACGATATTTTTTCTTCAACCTCTATGTATTTTTAATTTGTTTTTGCTGTAAGAATGGGTCCTATCAAAAACTTGTCAATATAAAAGTAATAGATAATATTCATAAGATCTATAGTAAATTTAAGCGAATTGGATATCTTAGGAATTGACGAAGCTATGAATTTTTTCTTCTTCACCCCCCCCCCCCCCCCCCACCCCAACTTTTTTATTCCGTTTTTAATTTATTTTGTGGTAAGAATTGATCCTATCAAAAACGGTCAATACAAAAGTTGTAGATAATATTAAGACAATTTATAATAAATTTAATTGGATTTGATAGCTTGAGAATTGACGAAGTTATGATTTTTTTTCCTCAAAAAACCCTATTTGTTTCGCCCCTTGAGCACATTTTTAATTTTATCAAAAATCTGTCATACGTACAATTTCTACCCTTTTTTTAGAAGTAATAAATACTTTAAACTGAGTAGATATGCATTATAATTATGAAGTTATGGGTTTTTTCGTTTTTCATAAAACCTCTCCCCCCCCTTGGTCCGATTTTTGCCCATTAATGAACTTGACCGAGATTTCATGTCCCTTGATTTTATGTATCAGTTTGGAAAAGATTTGTGCAGAATTATGGAAGTTATCGTGTCCATAAGAAAGTGAAATAGATAGATAGATAGATAAAGCTTTTTACTGGGGCTGGTTTTTGGTTCTAGGGGTCATGATCGGTGTAAATCTGCAAAACATTTTCCTAAATTCAAGCATAAGGGATGATGTAATAGGTAGTATTTCATACAAAATCTACCTAAAATGTCGATTCCATAAATCTTTTAGTCTTCAATGCCCAATTATTCAATGATCGCATATACCCATAATTATTTCGATGTCACTTGGAAGTCATAAATTTTAATGAATAGCCTAAAAATAAGTTATTCTTGCGTGGAAACGTCAGCGGTAATAAATCATAAGGCGGTGATATCAAATGGAACATTGATGAAATATCCTGATATATATATATAAAACAAGAAAGAAAAATCATGTGGCAACTGGCAAGCATAGATTCTGAAATATTTCCCCCCTTTTCCAGTATCTGTTAACGAAACTTATCAGCTTAATAAAGTGGCAGAAGCTATCTAGATAAACAATTTAGAAAACCCATAGCAGATATGAAAACCCAATTTTAGTAATTATTATCCACTTTCAAAAATATCTTCAGATTCTTTTGTATAGTCTCGTATATGACCTATAATGTTGTATTTATACTTCATAGTATGTTAAAATTAGGTAAGATAGAAAACAGAATGATTGGTTAAACGGTAATTATTCTAATTATCTTATATAGCCTTGTATACTAACTCTAGAATATTATACACACCACATATTAGGCTAAAATTTAATTCAAGAACAAAAATTCATAACACAAGTAAAAATTAATTTACTGCAATATATCCATAGACTGCAGTGCATATAATTATCTGCATAGTCCTGTATGTAAATTTACTTAATATTATACAAAAATATCTTTGTATACTAAATACAATCTTTCTGGAAAATGAAGAACACGATTAAAAAACACCCTTAAGCAGGTCGCTCTCATAGATACAATCGCTTATGAAGTCTTTTGTGCAGTACAGCATCAAATCTACAGAATTTATAGACATCAGGCAATACTCAAAATTATAGTTAAATTTAAAAATGCATACCGAATTCAAAACACTCTCCCTGTAATTATCGCTTATAGTACTGTAACGAAATTCAGCTTTTTACTTTCTTCTATCTTTACAAGAAGAAAGTATTGGATTCGTGAAAATTTTCGAATTCCGGTTTTCGACGGATTTATACGTTTCAGGGGTCAGAGATTCCGAAAAATATGTTCTTACAAAATATCTGTCTGTGAGTGTGTGAGTCTGTCTGTCTGTCTCTGTCTTTCTGTCTGTATGTGACACAAATTTTGTGGGCGATCTATCTCAAGAACTAATGCACGAAATTTAATAAAAATTTATATTCAGTTAGTCCCTGATTTATATTGGTGCTGATTAGTTTTTGGTGTAAACCGCTCAGCAGGTGGCACTGCTATGCAGCATTTTTCACGATTTCTGCAATAGCCCAATCTCCAGAACTAATGCACGGATTTTCATCAAACATCAGATTCAGTTAGTCCTTGACATGAATTTACGTTTCATACATTTTGGTGTAAATTAACCAAATTATTTTGTTAATTTAACAAATAGTCTGGTTAGTCTACCCAAAATTTGGTCATTCCAACGAAAATATTTGGATGGAGCTATATGAACCAAAATTTAGTAATTTCAACAAAACAGTTTTTTCGTGTATCAATTAGTGCTGTTTATGTGATTTATATAGAAGGAAGTTTTGTGATGGCCACAACATACTAGTTTACAATATAAAGGAATTATAAATGCTATGCACGCCATATTCTACAGTAAGCATCTTGTAGTGTACATATTTAATGTATGTAATTTTCATTGTACATGAAAGAATGCCCAAGTTATAAATTTAATAATATCAACTGTCAAAAATGTAGATTGTTGGTTCAACATCACAAATAAGGAGTAACTCAAACGGTTTTAGATAAGCGCATGCGTGAATACTGCTTTTTGTTATTGACTCGTTTAAAGTGCAACATACACAAAATGGCTATTCCTGATCATAAAGCGTTATTGCTGAGCTGAAGATATAAAAGCCATGCGATTTTAGGTAGATTTCGTAAGAAATACTACCTATTGCAGTCATTACCATGGTGCGAAATATTCCTTCATAACTTTTCATTATATGACACCAGGAACCCAAAACCACCCCCCATCTAAAAAGTTTATATATATATATATATATATGTGTGTGTGTATATGTATGTACTAAATTTTGTCCTCACGATAAAAGTCACAATTATGCACGGATCGTCTTCAAACTCGCCAACAACTTTGAGATGGCTAATATCACGGCGGGGATTGAAAATGGGAAAAATCGGCCCAAGGGAATGGAAATGGGGAGGGTTAATAATTTTGAATACCGTCTTAACATGATTCTGATAAAACGAGCTCTTACACAACAATGACAGGAAAAAATAAATAATTTTCATTATAGCAGTTGCCAACAATTAAAAAAAAGCAATAAAATTTTCAACACAACAGTTGCTTTTCTATTGCACGATTTTCACGTGAAATATTAAATTAAATAGTTTGATGAATTGAAAACAAATTAAATATTACGTCATAAGTTTTCTAGAGCAAGATTTCCGCATGAAAACTGAAAATGAAATAAATAGTTTGACGAATTAAAAAAAAAAAAAAAAAATATTGCGTCATATTGGAAATGTAATGGACCTCAGCAGGTGAATATGTAACGTCATGTGAGTTTGAAGAAACGTATTAAAACATGATAAAAACCCGACTATGGAAATATTAACATGTTTTTACACTGAGGTTATCTGAATTTGTTTTAGTCATTTTTAAACCTATTCCATATACATGAGTGTGTGCATTCGTGTATATTAGAATTTTCACAAAAAGTTTAGTTCTGGAGCTCAATCTTAGTGAAGAAACCGTGTTTTTCTCTAATTTTGATTTAAGTTTTGTTGGTGATTTTATTACTTAACTTCGAAATCTACCTCCGCATGTAGGCCGAGCCGGCAGAGATTTTTCTCTTTGGGGCTTTGTAAAAGATCGTATCTACGTTCCGCCGCTACCTAATGATTCGCCAGAATGGAAGAGGCCTTTGCTTCTATGACTCCGGACTTGTTAACCGAAGCGTGGGAAGAATTGGACTTTAGGTTGGATGTGTGCCGCATCACTAAAGTTGCACCTATTGAATATTTGTAAGAAAAACTAGGATAGTTTACCTTCCATTTGATGTATGATTTGTTATAAATAGTCTAAATTAAATTGTTATTATATACCATTCATACTGGGATAATCTTTTATGGACACCCTGTATGACGCATTCTGTATTTTAAATACTGTATTCTGTATTTTTAAATAGTGTAACATCTTAAAAATGCACAGCAGAGGATTTTTACACGTAGATCATAACATAAAGGGAATCTTTCGTCTCACCTTGTAAATTAATAATAAATGATTTGCCCTCCACATTCAACAGAAAAAGCATATTTTAGTGTATCTCATAAATGCATATCATTATTATTGTAAATAGTAGAACATTTTTAAAATCGACTGCAAACTGTTTTCCTCATACATCATAATGAATTTTCAATCATTATTTTGAGTATCTGTGTAAACGAATTATAAATGCTTCTATTTTTGTTTTTTAGTGTTTTATTGATCTGACGAAACCCTATTCGTCTCACTCCTCTGTCTGTATGTCACAGAGCCCGTTCTCAGAAACTATATATATTGGAGACTTGAAATTTTGGATACTTATAGCTGAAAGCGTCACATCAAACGTCAAATCATAAAATTTTGAAAAGTCTTATATTTACCCGTCTGGTCTCTAACTTGTGTATTTTAAGTTTTTTTTTTCTAACTGAGTCCCTAATTCAGTTGAAGACTTGAAATTTTGAATACTTATAGCTCAAAACTTGCGATCAAACTAAAAATCATAAAAATTTCAAAAAGTCGTATATTTACCCCTCCGCACTCTAACTTGTGTATTTTAACCAATTTTTCTAACCTCCACCCTTTTCAACCGGGGGGCACTTTTCTAACTTTTGCCGACATCCTTTTGACCACTCTTTCATATTATGCACCATAGCCTTACATATTTTAGTTCCTATTTTTACCGCCAGGGGCACATAACTATCTCGGGTGCTATGGGTTCGATTCCCTTGACTAATATATCTACGGATAGGTTGTAAAACGGAGTTTCGTTCGAATAGAGGTTTGTTCAGAATAGAGTGCGCCCCCTGGTTACGAAATGTGGAACTAACAGATTTTGGAAAAGGATAAAGTGTTGTGAAAGGAATATTAAACGAAACCCTCTGTGTGATCTGTGATCACACTTACCCACTTGTTTTTAAATACCGAACATACTAATGATAAACCCCAATAACATATATGAATTACATGGCAATCTGAGTATATTTTCGAGAGTTAGATCACGGATAGATAGCTGAAAAACAGCAAACCAAAGTCATAAAAATTTTCAATAATGTCACAAAGTCTTAAAATAGCTATATATAGAAAGAGATTGCGTGGAAAGATTACTTTTCCCCTTTTTTATCTTCTATAGGGATAACTTACAATCTCACGAGTTGAGCACATTCATTTACGAGATTCGAAGTTATATTGGATGTTCTCATACATAACCTGCAAAAGAAAAGAGAAAAAGAAATGTAACATTTGATTTTATGGGCTGTAGTATTTTTTCGTCTTTGCAATTTCATTCGGATATTTTGGGTGATAATAATAATAAAGAAATAGCAATGATGCCATCAAGTAAACTTTTGTCTTTATAAATATATTATATTCTCTTCTTTTGTTTATATGGTCTCAGATTTTTAATGCTTAATCTTGGAAAAAAAAGTTCTTAAAAACCTGTGCTCAAGGTAGTAGTTGTGATACTAATTTTTTTAAACTTTTCCTTAGAGAAAAAAAAAAATCAAATCCTATCATTTTTAATTGTATTTTCATTTAGAAATAATTTAAGTTTTTGATGACAGAAAGGCAGAAAAATAAAGGGTTACTATTAAAAGTAGCACTTGTCTAACATTCAAAAATTTAAAAAAAGACCGAAAAGCAGTCTCTGACCAGCTTCGTTTTTAAAACTTACTCGCCTAATAACGAGAATTTTTCATTAACGAGGATTAACGATTATTTTTTTAGTTAAATGTTTTTAAGACATTATGAATACCACTAATTGTTTTTTATCTATCATAGTTCTGTATTATTGGGCTATTCGGAAAGTAATTTCGTTTCTCTCTTTTTTTATGAAAATGAAAGACGATTTTTTTATAGTGTATAAATTTTTTTATCGAATTATTTTTCAACGGAGAATTATGTTCTCCATTTTGGTCCAATACCATTTGCCATCTTTCTGGCAGTTGCATGATTACGCACTCATAAATCTTCTGATTTGTGATGACAAAAAATGATCAAAATCATTTTTGATGTCCTCATATGAAGTAAAGGTTTTTCCGTCTAAAAACTTTTGTACAGACCATAACAAGTAATAATTTGAAGGTGCCAGATCTGTAGACTATGATGGGTGAGGTAGTACATCTCATCCAATCTGTAAAAACTTTTGTCGAGTTATCAAACTTGTATGAGGTCAAAATTATCGTGGTGGAACGCTATACTTTTTATATTCATCAATTCTGGTCTTTTCTGTTGATAACAGTATACAGTTGATAACAGTATACTTCAGAGTTGATCACGATATTGTCCCGTAAAAGCTAAAAAACCCGATTATCTTGAAATACCACCATGCAGGCAGCATTACCTATTTTTATGAATATCGGTTTGCGAAGTGCTTTGAGCTGTTTCAAATTTTCTACTCCATGATTTCTTGCTTTTGTTTTAACATTGTTGTAGACAATTGATTTCTCGTTCCCAGCGAGAATTCGCTTGAAAAATAGATAATTTTCTTAATGTTTGAGAAGCAAATCACAGACGTCAATGCCACAGACCAAATTATTTTCTGTAAGAACTAGTAGAACTCATATCTCGAGTTTTGAAATTAAACTAAGGTTTTTCACGTGATCATCAACGGTCGAAATTGATACATTTAATCTCTCAGAGCACAGTCTCACGAGTTGTTATTCGACGATTTGCATCAATAAATGCCTTTATTTTCCCTTCATCTGCTTCAACTGGCCTTCGAAAACGTGGTGCACCTCCAATATCCAAAATTACCGGAAGGAAATTTTGTGAACCAGTTTCGGCAATGGCGTTCTGTCCATTCAACTTCCCCATACACATTGAATAATGTTTTCCTTGCTTGAACGGCATTTTTACCTTTTCCATAGTAAAAAAGTAAAATAAGTCGAAACTGCTGCTTTCGACTTCTCATATTTGATAGGACACCAAACAAAAAATATTACGCAGAATCAAACAAACTTTTTCACAAACAAGCGTTACTGTATCAACTGTCAAAATATATAATGATAATGTGGCTTGAATGTAAAGTTGGCTGTGAAAAAATACAATTACGTTTTCTGTTGGTAAAAAACAATATTACTTTCCGAATAACCCAATAGTTAAAGGTACTTAAGACATTTAACTTTTAAAAAGTTTCATTTTTGAAAACAAATATATATATATGTGACGTTTTGACGGCAAGTAGTTGGTATTGTCGAAAAAAAAAATGAGGGTTTCCATTCCTAAACAGCACAGGCGGCAGCCGATTGGTTTTAAAATAATAAAGAAAAAATGAAGAATTAACACAATTCAGTCGCTTGAAACATTATTCACTTTATTTCCACACTCACGATTGAATCTAGGGAAGATTCTCACTCCTTCCATGGTAAAAAGAATAAAGTATATTCTCATCTCACAATTAGTTTTAAAAACACTCCATCTCTTGACTGCGTTCTATTCTTTAATCCGTTAACATCTAACATCTATTACCCATTACGATACCGTTTCTTCCTCATTCTACACACATAATAAACAGTATTCATCCACCCTTTTACTACCTCCATCGAGCAGTCACATTGAATATCCAGTCTGCCACGACTGCAATCCCCTACGTTAACCTCTACATGCTAAAAACTAAAAAGCTTCTAAGCTCACAGCCGCTCTCTAGTTCCGGCCATCCGTATTTATACCCCTCTCAAAAGATTGTTCTAGAAAATTCTTATATCCTCGCTCCAGATGTCTAAAGCATAAACAAATGTTAAAATCTGTAGTCGAGATTATGCAAAAATAACCCTTTTTTCCCTCTTCAGACGATAAAAGAAATGAATTTATATCTGCGAAGTTTTAATCTTTGAAATATTTTAATTACACCTAGATATTTTAAATAAAAGAATAAATTGAAATAAGTAGGTTTTTTTCTTTAAGACGGAATAAGATTTAAGGGGAATGTGATATACCGGGATTTAATAGCGGAATTTAATAGGAATTTAAGTAATAAAAGTTTTATTAAAGAAATATAAAAAATTGAGAAATTTTTAGCTGTACGCAATTTGGAATAAATATGAATTAAGATTTTAGAGATTAATAGACTAGGGTTTTAATTTAATAAGCTGGTATAATATACGGAATATGACTGAAAAAGGAAAATTTACATGAAATACTTTAAACTTGGCGCAAAAATTTAAATTTTGTAATATATATTACAGTGTAAATATAAAAAAACGAAATTAATGGCACTCTTAATAGTTGTTCAATATGGAATATTTTCAAAGAGAGCATTTTATTAAATATTATTTAGAATATTAGTAAATATTATTTTGTTAATTCTGAATGTATGAATTCAATTATGCAGCTGAAAATTTATAATTTTGAAATTATAACATCTTAAAAATCGATATTCCTTTTTCAAAAACCTAATTCATCATGATGAGTCGGAACGGGTTATTGTATATCTCCGTTCGCTTTTATGTTATATTTTTGTAGCCTAAGAAAAACAATTGGTGTTTTTTTACTGCGTTCTCCAAAAAGATTATTCTAAGAATCATTCGATTTTCATTCGATTCCTAATAATACAGTGATTGCCACCGCCTGTAATTATTTCGACGTTGTACGCCAACCATAAATCAAACTAATAGCATCAAAATAAATTCTTCTTGCGTAGAAACATTATTAGTACAGATCATTATCTTAGTTTTTATAGCAGGTCTTAAAATAGCAAAGAATTTTCTATCTTATGTTTTTTACAGCTATAACTCTGTTTGCCTTTCGAAAGAGGTGTGTAAAGAATGTAGTGATATCAAACGAAACATTGATGAATTCTTAGATGCCCTAAAGAACAAAATATACATTATATAGAAAAGGATTACGTGGAAAGATTACTTTTCTTTTTTTTATTTCATTGGCATCCATCGTTTATGCCCTCACGAGTTGAGCGCATTCATTTTGGTGAGTTGGAGTAATAATGGATTTTCTCATAACCCGGAAAAAAGAAATAAAAACTAGCGCCGTGACATTCAATTTTTTTTTTTTTGTCTGTGCTATAGCATTTCTTTGCTCTCATTCGGCTATTTGGGTAACTGTAACCGTAAAAAAACGTTACAATGATGCTATCAAATCAACTTCTCTTTTTAGGATTGTGTTTATTCTCCTATTATTTTTTCATAGTCTGAGATCACTTTTTAACGATTGTACTTAGACAAATGTCTGAAAAAAGATGGTAATCAGAAATTTTATTTTGAAACATTTACTCTTAGTAGCAATTATAATAATCTTATTTTTATTTTCTATAACGGAGAAAAACGTTCCTTGTTAAGGGAAAAAAAAATAGTATTAAAAATAAAATTAAAAGATTCGATTTCGGCATAGTATCGGATGATAATTTAATGCATGTATCAATCTTTTAGCCCCCCCCCCCCCCCCAAAAAAAAAATAAAATAAAAAAATGGAAAGGTACTTCGAAACATTTATTTTCAATTGCAAACATGCTACGAACATTGTTGTTCTTTTTTTTTACGCTTCTTAAAGGGAAACAAATTTCCACGTCTCCCTATTGATAAATAAAACTTCATTTATAGCAAAATTTTACGTTTGGGCGATAAATTACAGAACAAAAAAAGTTAGAATCTTTAAACAACTATCTTTTTTTATTGTGTGCTCCAAAAAGGTTATTCTAAGAATAATTCTGTTTTCATTCAATTCCTAATGATTCAGTGACTGCCACCACCTATAATTATTTCTGCACTCTAAATAAAAAAGAGTGACTATTCACTCCTCCGGAGTGAATAGTCACTCTATTGCAGAGTCAAAATATGCCCAACCACTTTAGAGGGACTATTTACTCTGAGCAAAAGTGAAATTTTTGACTCTGTGAAAGAGTGAGTAGTCACTCCTTGAAAGTGAATATCCATTCTAAACAGGGGGGGGGGGATAATCACTCTTTCGGAGGAGTGACTATTCACTCTTGCTATAGGAGTGCAGTTTTTCACCTCTGGTAGGAGTGAATGTTCATTTTTTTGTAGTGGGTTTTCTTTTATTTTGCTTTTATGGTCATTTTAAAAGAATTGCATCTTTTACGGCATGCAATGGAAATAGATACAAGCGTGGTAAAGATTGGAATAAAATACTTTATTAGCAATATTTATTTAATTCATAGTTTGTAACACTAACTTTTAAGGAACTTTTAAGGAAAATAACTTTAAAGGAAAAATTCAATAACTTTAAAGGAAAAATTCAGTTAAAGTTACATAGAATTTAAATTAGATTGCTGACAGAAATAAACTAAAATATTTTATTCCAATCGTATGCTTTGTGTTTGCTTTTATTGCATGCCCTATAAATTATTACTTTTAAAGTTTTATTAATAACTTTTTAATCGGTGGATGCTATATGTTTAACACTGTTTGATCTCATTTTAATTTTTGTTTTAAATATAAAATCGTACTTTTCCCTTAAATTATTGCTATTTTTGCAAAGTGTCATTGTTCTAAAATATTTTTAATCTTTCCATATAAACGCAATGCTTATAAACTCACATCTTTTTTAAATAAGTTCTAAGCATGATTTAAATGTTAAGAATGTGTAAATTTTTTTATCGCTGTGATTTGCTTTTGTTTTATTTAATATGAACATAGAGTCTAAATTTTGAGTTCTTTGGAATATGTATATTTTTTTTCTTTTAAACATATTCCTTAACTTAATCATGATTTTTAATTTTCGTCCGTTATTGCCATAAGCCACGATAAGCCATATTTGATTTATTTTTTTTATTTGCGTAGATATTGTATTTTCTGACTATGAGAAAAATAGATTTTATATGTTTTATAGGAAAAGATTGATCTCAGAAATAGAAAAAAGGAAACTTAAAAATAAAGTAAATGACTGCATTAGAAATATTCTTATTGTTTTTCAAACATTTCAGTGTAAAAAAGTGGTTATTAATCTCCTTAAAAAATATTGAGTCCTGTATTATGAAAATAAATATGACCATTTAAAAAAAATATACTAAAGCAGTCTTATCCATAAACTTCAAAACAGGCATAAAAAAAAAAAACATTTTATTCCAGTGCTTAAAAATCATGTTTTATTGTTTAGCGCCAAAAATTACGTGTATCAAAAACGTAGAAAATGTTTTTATAATAGAAGGGAATTTAATAACTGATGCAGAATACCTGTAATTAATTTTTTTATATTCCTCAGTCTCGAAATTTTAAAATCATAACCCGCAGAAAAATGTTTACATACAATTAAAAAAAATTAATATACAATAAAACCTCCCTAAGGCGACCACCTACCATTCCATTAAGATTGGGTCATTCCGAGAGGTGGTCTCTTAATGGAGGTCATGTTTAAATCTAGATTTTAATTGTTTAAAAATGGTAACAATGTTACTAAAATTTATTTTTGACATTTGGAAAAAATATAAAAATTAAAGTATCAAAATAAAAGTTAATTACATAAGTTAATTACTGTAGAGTTTTAAAAATGAATACATTGAGCTTTTCTTTAATTTTACAATTTTACATTTTATAATTTTTATCTCCAAGTTCTTTGGAAGTTCAGTAAATAAATGCATTTTTTTGTGGACGGGAACAAATAATGACGATTTCATTACTTTATCTATTTCTTTGAGAGTTTTCCGACAGAATAGGGCAGAGGAGTTTATTGACCGTCATTCTTAATTTGTAATCAGAGTTAAATTCATTGCCTAAAAAGGCACAAAGGGACTTAAAAATTCTTAAAAACACTTAAAAGTTACCAGGATAAAAAAAATCTAAACTTTGTTTAGAAATCTTCAAGCGACCAGGAAAAAACGGAATTTATTTCATTTTCTTCAAAGAAATCGATCTCTCATGGACGGAGTTCAACTGGGATAGTCTCTGAATGGAGGTAAAATTAGTATTGAGATTATGGGAATAAATTTCGTCCCATGAAAAAATGGTCGTTCAGGGAGGTGGTCGCCTAATGGAGTTGGTCGCACAGTGAGGTTTTAATGTACTCAACCTTTTCATAAATATAAAATATCATATTTAACTCCGAAACAATTATAAATACTCTTAACTGTATATAATCCGAAATTAGTAATAAACCAAAAAAAAAAAAAAAAAATCTCATGTAACGGCAAATTAATGTTTTCGAATGCGTCTCCTACGAAATTAAAACTTCCAGATATCTTCTCTTATGAGTCAGCCACCCTTTCAAACGAAAGAGATAAAACTTTTTTGTTTTGATCGTTGGCAAAAATAATTTGCAACACAGCATTGATAGGGAGGAATAAAATATTTACACTCATTTTTTTTATTCACATTTTCCGAGCTAATGAAGTTTTGATTATTTTTTTGCTAAGCATTGTGCGTATTAGAGGTCTGCACGGGCTGAAATTTCCAAGCCCGGGCCCGGCCCGACTCATAGAAAAAAAATTCGGCCCGGCCCGTAGAAAAAAAATTGGCCCGACACGGCCCGGTAAAAACTTAAAAGTTTGGCCCGAGCCCGGCCCGGCACGGAAAAAATGTTAAAATCTCGGCCCGAGCCTGGCACGGCCCGAGTGAATTTCAACAAAACATTGATTTTTTTTTTTGAAGTATTAAAAATCTGAGGGAAATGTTCTCTATTAAAAAAATAGTATGAAAAATAAAATTGAAAGAATCGATTTCAGCCTAATCTCGGATGGTAATTTAATGCATGTATCAATAAATTGACCTCGAAAAGAAATGAGAAAATTGAAAGGTACTTTGAAACATTTATTTTGAATACCAAATATGCTACCATCATAATTATTCAATTTTATGCACCTTAATGGAAAAAAAAAAATCCACGTTTCACTATTGATAAATAAAACATTATTATTACCAAAATTTCACGTTTTAGCGATAGATTGCGGAACAACAACAAAACAAAAAAAAAAACGTTCGAATGTTTAAAAAATTCTCTTTTTTTGACTGTGTACTCCAAAATGATTATTCAAAGGATCATTCGATTTTGATTCGATTCCTAATGATTCAGTGACTGCCATCACCTAAAATTATATCGACATGGTACGCCAGCCGTAAATCAAACTAATAGCATCAAAATAAATTCCTCTTGCGTAGAAGCATTATTAGTAGAGATCATTATCTTAGTTTTTATAGCAGGTCATAAAATAGCAAAGAATTTTCTCTCTTATATTTTTTACAGCTATAACTCTGTTTGCCTTTCGAAAGAGGTGTATAAAGAGAGAGAATGTAGTGATATCAAACGAAACATTGATGAGTTCTTAGATGCCCTAAAGAACAAAATATAAATTATATAGAAAAGGATTACGTGGAAGAGTTACTTTTTTTAAAATTTTTATTTCATTGCGGTACACATCGTTTATTATCTCACGAGTTGAGCGCATTCATTTTGGAGAGTTGGAGTAATATTGGATTCTCTGATAACCCCCCAAAAAGGCAAAATACTAGCGCCGTAATGTTCGATTTATTTATTATTTTTTCTTTTGTGCTGTAGCATTTCAGGCTATTTCTTTGACAGTAACTGTAAATAAAAAAAGTTGCAATGATACCATCCAAATAAACTTAAGTATTTAGGATTAGTTTTATTATCTTGTTATTTTTTCATAGTCTGAGATGACAATTTGATGCTTGCAAGTTAGATCTTAGATAAATGACTGAAAAAAATGGAAATAAGTAAAACATTTCCCCTTAGTAGAAAATATAGTAACCATATTTTTAATTTCTTTAACGGGGGAAAAGTTCCCCTGTTAAAAAAAATAGTATTAAAAATAAAATTGAAAAAATCGGTTTCAGCCTAGTCTCGGATGATAATTTAATTCATGTATAAATCAATTGACCTTGGCAAGAAATGAAAAAAAATAAAAGGTACTTTGAAACACTTATTTTGAATACTAAATATGCTATCATCATTATTATTCTTTTTTTGGGGGGGGGGGGGGGTCTTGCCCTGACCATATGCCACGGTCCCCAGGGTGGGCGATATCCCTTAACGGAAAAAAATTCACGTCTCACTATTGATACATAAAACTTTATTGTTACCAAAATTTTACGTTTTAGCGATAGATTGCGGAAAAAAAGTTAAAAATGTTTAAACAATACTCTTTCTTTCACTATGTACTCCAAAATGAGTATTCAAAGAATCATTCGATTTTGATTCGATTCCTAATGATTTAGTGCACGCCAGCCGTAAATCAAACTAATAGCATAAAAAAAAAATTCCTGTTGCGTAGAAGCATTATTAGTAGAGATCATTATCTTAGTTTTTATAGCAGGTCGTAAAATAACAAAGAATTTTCTCTCTTTTATTTTTTGTAGCGATAACTCTGTTTGCCTTTCGAAAGAGGTGTCTAAAGATAGGGAATGTAGTGATATCAAATGAAACATTGATGAGCTGTGAGATGCCTGAAATGACAAAATATATATTACTCTATACAGAAAATAATTACGTGGAATGATTACTTTTTCTTTTTTTTTTTACTTCATTGGTATCCATCGTTTATGATCTCACGAGTTGATCGCATTCATTTTGGTGAGTTGTAGTGATATTGGATTTTCTCATTACCCGGAGAAAACTGAAAAAATGAGCTGTAACGTTTGATTTTTTTTATGTGTGTGTTTGTGTGCTGTACCATTTCCTTGCTCTCATCTGGCTATTTCGGCGACTGTAACCGTAAAAAAAGTTGCAATGATGCCATCAAATCAAATTCTGTGTTTAGGATTATTTTTATTCTGTTATTATTTTTTCATAGTTTGAGATCACAATTTAATGCTTTTACTTAGATAAATGTCCGAAAAAAAATGGAAATAAGAAAATTCATTTGAAATATTTACTCTTAGCAGAAAATATAATAACCTTATTTTCATTTTCTTTAACGGAGCAAAAGGCTCCTTGTTAAGGAAAAAAAATAGTATTAAAAATAAAATTTAATGATTCGATTTCGGCATAGCCTAGAATGATAATTTAATGCATGGATCAATTAAATGATCTCGGAAAAAAAATGAAAAAAATAAAAAGGTACTTTGAACCATTTATTTTCATTAGCAGACATGCTGCGAGCATTGTTGTTTTTTTTTACGCTTCTTAACTGAATGAAAAAAAAAATTCCACATCTCCCTATTGATAAATAAAACTTTATTTAAACCAAAATTTTACGTTTTAGCAATAGATTACAGAACAAAAAAAGTTAGAATCTTTAAATAACTGTCTTTTTTTTTTACTGTGTATTCCGAAGAAGGTTATTCTAAGAATCATTCGATTTTCATTCGATTCCTAATGATTCGGTGACTGCCACCACCTGTAATTATTTCGATGGCGTACGCTAGCTATAAATCAAACTAATAGAATCAAAATAAATATTTCTTGCGTAGAAACATTATTAGCAGATATCATTATATTGGATGTAAATTTCCAATTGGGCTAAAAATGTCCGGACAAAGATTCGAAAAATGGATATCTTGACTGAAGCCGCCAGTGCTCTACCACCTGAGCTATCTCGGACGAATCTGGTGGAACTTTTTCACCCCGCTAAACTTATTTATTATAGCATCTGGTCTGAAATCTGGTTCAGCTCAACAGAATAAATCGCAGGTAATGGAACTCAAGAAGTCGCTGGATACGTTCTTACACTAGATTAATTTTAACACAATTATTCCATCTGGTAAATAAATCATATCAGATGTAAATTTCCAACTGGTCGAAAAATGTTCGGACCAGGATTCGAACCAGGAACCTCTTGACTGATTATTGCTTTTCAGCCAAGAGATACCTGGTTCGAATCCTGATCCGGACATTTTTCGCCCAGTTGGAAATTTACATCTGATATGATTTATTTACCCGTTGGAATAATTGTGTCAAAATTTATCTAGTTTCATTATCTTTATAGCAGCTCGTAAAATAGCAAAGAATTTTCTCTCTTCTATTTTTTTATAGCTATAACTCTGTTTGCCTTTCGAAAGAGGTGTGTAAATATAGAGAATGTAGTGATATCAAATGAAACATTGAATAGCTCTGAGATGCCCCAAATGGCAAAGTATAAATTACTCTACATAGAAAAGGATTATGTGGGATGATTACATTTTTTTAAATTTCATTGGTGTCCATCGTTTATGATCTCACGAGTTGATCGTATCCATTTTGGAGAGTTGGAGTAATATTGGATTTTCTCATATCCTCCCCCCCCCCCCCCTCCACAAAAAAGGGAAAAACTAGCACCGTAATGTAATTTTTTTTTGTGCTATAGCGTTTCAGGCTATTTCTCCGACAGCAACTGTAAACAAAAAAAGTTTCAATGATACCATCCAAATCAACATATGTATGTAGGATTATTTTTATTCTTTTGTTATTTTTTCATAGTCAGAAAAGACAATTTAATGCTTGTAATTTAGATCTTACATAAATGACTGAAGAAAATGGAAATAAGTTAAACATTTTCCCTTAGTAGCAAATCTAGTAATCATATTTTAAAGTTTTTTAACGAAGGAAAAGGTTCCCTGTTAAAAAAAAAAAAAAAAAAAATTGTATAAAAAAAATAATTGAAACAAAAATCCATTTTAGCCTAGTATCGGATGATAATTTAATGTCTGTAACAATCAGTTGACCTTGGAAAGTAATGAAAAATTAAAAGGTACTTTGAAACGTTTATTTTGAATACCAAAAACTTTATCATGATTATTATTAATTTCTTTAAGCTACTAAACGAAAAAAAAAATCCACGCCTCGCACTGTTGATAAATAAAACACTATTTTTACCAAGTAGTTCTTTTTAGCGATAGATTGCGGGACAACAAAAAAAAGCTAGAATGCTTAAACAATTATCTTTTTTTTTACTTGTGTACTCCAAAATAATTATTCCAAGAATCAGTCGACTTTGATTCGATTACTAATGATTCAGTGGCTACCTTCGCCTGTAATTATTTCGATGTTGTACGTCAGCTATAAACCAAAATATAGCATCAAAATAAATCCCTCTTGAATAGAAACAATATTAGAAGAGATCATTAGCTTAGTTTTTATAGCAGGTCATAAAATAGTAAAGAATTTTCCCTCTTATATATTTTACAGCTATAACTCTGTTTGCCTTTTGAAAGAGGTGTGTAGAGAGTGTTATCAAATGAAGCATTGATGAGCTCTGAGATGCCAGAAATGACAAAATATAAATTACTCTGTATAGAAAAGGATTACGTGGAATGATTACTTTTTCTTTTTTTTATTTCATTGGTATCCATCGTTTATGATCTCACGAATTGAGCGCATTTATTTTGGTGAGTTGGGGTGATATTGGATTTTCTTGTATCACGAACAAAACCCAGCGTCGTAACGTGTGATTTTTTTTTCTCTCATTCGGCTATTTCGGCGACTGTAATCGTAAAAAAAAAGCTGCAATGATGCCATCAATATAACTTCTCTGTTTAGGATTGTTTTTATTCTTTTGCTATATTTTTTACAGTTTTATATCATTATTTAACGCTCGTACTTGGATAAATGTATGCAGAAAATGGGAATAAGAAAACATTTTCAAATATTTATTTTTAGTAGAAAATACACCATCAAATTTTTAATCCTTCTATATATAAAAAAAAAGCAACGCTTTGGAAATGGACCAATGAAAACCTGCGTAGATGCCGTGAAATGCAGCTGATTGGTCAGAGCTTTCTGACGCTATAAGGGGTTTACCAAGAGAGGCGTTCCGGCTCTGTCGCCAAACATCGCCAAATTTATCGCCAACTTGGCGATGAAAATTAGACGCCAACTTGGCATTATTTCCATTATTTCGCCAAATTTCCATAGATTCCCATTGAAATCCAATAGGGTTTATTTGCTTGCAGAAAATCAACAAATTAAGATATTTCAATGCAACAAAAACGAATATTAGCTTATGAATAGAACTCAATTGTACTATTTACGCTATTTTTAAGCACAAGCAATACCTATTTACAATATTCGTAACACTATATATAATTTTTATTTAATTTCTAATTATTCAAATAAATTATAAATTTATTTTTTTTAATGATTTCATATTTAATAATTCTTTTAATTATGAAACTCTGTAAGCTCTAATGATAACCTGCTTGGAGTTAAGGAAATAAAATCGTCAGGAGTTGGGGAGGAGCGCGTTTATAGCAAGTGGAATCTAAAAATTTAATGCATAGAAAATGAGGTATCGCAAAGCGATCCAGAATGGAAATGCGAAACAATTTCTTCTGGGGTTGGTTAGAAAATAAGGTTTGCTTCGCGATACGGATCGGAATCACGAAGTGATTAATCGCGGATCTGGTGAGCGTAGCGAGCAGGGGTCGGATCCCTCCTAGTTTCTTTAACAAGAAAAGATAGCGTCTTAAGAAATATTAACAATATTAATAAAAATAAAATCGAAAGAATTGATCTTCGAGGAGTCTCTTATTTATTCTATGTACCCATCAATTAATCTCGGAAACAACGATTATTTCAAGCATTCACATTCAATAACGTATATGCGACTATTGTTTGGAATTTTAACACTTTCTAAAATAGTTGTTGTCCTTTTGTCTGACCTCTAATCCTCGTAAGTATAGTCGGATTGCCCTGGGTTTTTTGCATGTTATTGACATTTACAATAGAGCGATCGCTATTGAAAATGAATTGTGTATAATTTGTTGTTCATTTACATGAATATTAAAAAATATTCCGTTATATTATGGTTAACGGGAAAAATCTTTCAAGTTCATTTTAATGATGTTACATAATTTCAAACATAATGAAATTGATATGCATTTATGAAGTGCACTAAAACACGCATTCTGTAGAACATGGGGTGCAAAGCATTTATTATTCATTTACAAGGTCACACGAAAAATTCCGTTACTTAATGGTCTATGAGGAAAACCGTTTGCAGAGTATTTTATTTATGTTATACTATTTCAATTATAACGAAATTGATATACATTACTGAGGCTTACTACAAGATAATTGTGGTATAACATGATGTGCATAGCATTTATCGCTCATTTACATCGTTCACACAAAAGATTAGAAGCACTGTCTATTAGCAATAATTGCTGGGGGTGAGATTTCATTACTGCTATTCGTGTTTAACTAAATTTTTGCTTACTGTGTGGTGTGTATAAATGCTATAGATCATATACAGGGGTACACAAAAGAATTCGTAAGCATTGCGCAGTATCAGCGTGAATACAGCGTTAATTGAGTTATGCACTTTGACGTCGAAATACATCTAGTATATTAAGATTGTATGTTTTTATAATATAAATAACATCTTATACCCCAGGCAAAGAACTGGTTATAAAGCATCGTAGGGAGGGTAATGCCTGGAAATGTGATTTCTGTACTTTTAATCATGTGTAAGCCTGAATTAAAATTTATCTTAATATGTGGCACAAATAAAAGTCTACTGGTAATATATACGGCTGTACAAAATAATTCAAGTATGTTTCCGTATAGTGGTAGAAATAACTGAAGGTGAATGCTCAACTTATTATGCATTTTATTACTAAACTAAGTTTTACCACACTCTAAAAAAAGAATTTAAATCTACAAAACCAGTTTTCGTAAAGCTTCAAAAACCTGTATGCTGACAAAAATTTTATCTGTAACCCGGGAACAATTACACGATTTTTTTTTTGCTTCAGTTACATAAAATGCTCTAGAAATCCCAGTTTTCTAAAAAAAATTTAGTTACCTTACAGATTTTTGTTTTATAGTGTAAACGTGGGTCTGTAACATGATTTTTTTCTTGTTGTTGTTGTAGTAACATAAAAAGTTCCAGGGATTCCAGTTTCCTAGAAAATTCTTAATAACTTTGTAGTTTTTTTACATCATACTATGTAGAATACATAAAATCTTTAGATTAAATTTAGGCTCGAACAAAAGAATTGGACTACTTTTCCGGCTATAGACGGTAATTACTGAAGTCTGGTTTTCAAATGTGTTGTGCATTTTCTAAAATGTTTACTTAGTTTTTAGGTAGATTTCCTATGAAATAATACCTACTGCAATCTCCCCTATGTTGAAATTTCTGAAATTTGTTTGAAGATCTGTCTATCTATCTATCTATATATATATCACTTTTTATGGACACGATAACTTCCGTAATTCTGCACAAATCTCTTCCAATCTGATATATAAATTCAAGGGGTAGAAAATCTCGGTACGAGTTCGTTAACGGGCAAAATCGGACCAAGGGGTTGGGGATAGGGAGGGGTTTGTGAAAACCGAAAAATATGTGAAAAAGTCACAAGTTTACAGAATTTACAGTCTTTTTTTCATGAGAAAAATCGTTTTGAATGTACCAGTCGGGTCCATTGCACCTGTCTGGTAGGCGTAAAATTAAATATTGTCAGTTATAGAAACATAATATTGTATTTAATTTTTTATAAATGATTAATCGTATGTAATTTAGTTTCATAATAATCGTAATATGTGAAATGTGTGTTATTTATTTTCAATATTCTGTATTTTGTTGTCATTTACTTTTAAATCATTTTTCAAATATATATATATATATATATATATATATATACACATATTTATTCATTTATTTATATTTAGGTATACTAATTGGATATTCAAGTTGGAATAGATAAATGTTTCGAATCTTTGAAAGTTAAAAAAACACCATAAGGGTGAGTCTAAACTTTGCTTACATAAGCCTTTGATTTGCTTTTATACATCTCTCTTTTTTCATAATCCTTTGTTTTGCTATTTTTTAATGATCAAACTCCGATTAGATACTAAACAGGTGCACTTTTGGTAGGCTTCATTTGAAATACTATCTATTGCGATCTTCCCTATGTTGTAATTTCTGAAATATTTTTGCAGATCTACACCGATCATGACCCTAGAACCCAAAACCACCCTCAGTAAAAAACTTTATCTATCTATCTATCTATCTATCCGGCTATATATATATATATATATATATATATATATATGGCACATTATGTTTTAAATGCGTTTGTCGGACCCAGAATCCTGCACCATAAATAAACTAAGTATAACCATAAAACATCCAAGAAATTTAAACAGATATAACCTGAACAAGAAAAAAAACAACAAAAGGCTGTGGCCTCTTCAGCGGTGGGCATTTTAGAAAGCACAGCAATGTTTCAGATTAATTACAATTTACAACAAACTATTATTCAGTAGTGGCAGTGGGTTTCGGCCAGAGTGTCGCAAAGCATAAATCAAATGCATAAAAACAATTGAAAGCATATATGTGTATACATATACATACGTATATACATACGTATGTGTATACACATACGTTCTGAATCAGTTGTATCTTCGAGATGCACTGTTTATTGTGGCGTCGGGTCCGGTGGGGGAGTGTTCGCTATATGCTTTCAATTGTTTTTATGCATTTGATTTATGCTTTGCGACACTCTGGCCGAAACCCACTGCCACTACTGAATAATAGTTTGTTGTAAATTGTAATTAATCTGAAACATTGCTGTGCTTTCTAAAATGCCCACCGCTGAAGAGGCCACAGCCTTTTGTTGTTTTTTTCTTGTTCAGGTTATATCTGTTTAAATTTCTTGGATGTTTTATGGTTATACTTAGTTTATTTATGGTGCAGGATTCTGGGTCCGACAAACGCATTTAAAACATAATGTGCTATATATAATCTGTGTGGTTATATGCAGCTGTAGCGCTTATCGCATGGATTTTATTTTTATTTTTATTTTTATATTTTACTTTTAGTTTTACTTTTGATTTTTCTGAGCTTATATATATATATGTATGTATGTATGTATGTGTGTGTGTGTGTGTGTGTTAAAATATTAAATCTTCCCTCGCGATTTCCATGTACTATTCCACATTACTACTCTATATTCACTAAATCTTTATTATTAAATAATATCTATCGTTAACTCTGTTGAATTCCCTTTAATTTAATGTCTCACTTATCTAATTCACTTAATTATTACTCTTTTAGTATTCTTAAATTAAATATTCCATTTCCGATCTTTTGCGTTTTAGAATGTTCTTTGGTAGCCATTTTATTCCAGCCGAGAATTTCCTTTCCCGCGGTTAATTCCGAGGTTTCCGTTTTACTTTCTTATTCATCCGCTCCTCTGTGAGCTCTCTTTTCATTGCGTGATATCTTTACGTCTTAATTGGTTTAGAGCGCGTACTATACCATTTTTGTATTCCTACACTTAGGGAATAAAAAGCGGCTACAAACGATTCTCCGGCAGAATTTTCTGATTTTTCGAAGGGTAAACTGCCCCCTGGGCTGTGTGTCTGTCACTATGTAGTTCTTTCTAAAGATTTACTTTAAGATGTAATGAGAATGATTACTAATGATTATAGAGCTTGAATACATTGAACGTATCGATGGCACTGCATCGTATTTTTATGAGAACTGCCGTTCGATGTTATTAAATAAAAACCTTTGACCAGAAATGCTTCTTTCCTTGTCTCCTGGAGAAATTTCTAATAATAATCATATCCATTGTTTTGACCATTCACCAATCGACTGCAACCCATCTTAAATCAGAAACGATGAACGTCTGCAACGATTAAGCTGTTCAATTAAATTGGTGAAACATCTACATTCATCTACATCCATTACATTATATAATGTATAATCTTACATCGACCATCACTAATGATAGATTATCATTATATAAGCAAGGCAGGATTATGCTACCGATCCTACATCTATAATAAATCGTCTTTTTATACCTATAGAGCTCGAAATAACATTTTACAGTCGGACCTCTATTTAACGAAGTAGCTAAATCCCGAAAAAAGGTCGTTATATGGAAATTTCGTTAAATAGAGAGTCACTTTTTAAAATACTTTAACCTTCATAAAACGTAATTTAAGTCCATAAACACTAAATATAATTTTAAAAAGTAATTAGTTACACTTTTTTTATAAATTATATCTATTTGTTTTATTTATTTTACCCATCAAAAAGAAAACTGCAAGGGAAATAAGAATGAAACAAAACATTGTCTGGAAATACATTGTATTTTCAGTTTAAAAAAATAATTTTACATTAAAATCACGATTTTTTATTGTGGTTAATAAGATGTTTGGAAGAATACCAAATTTTAAAGCAGTATTCTTTTTCTTCACGCCTTTATCCACCTCATCAAGAATATATATATATATATATTTCTTTTATGCTCAAGCACTTTCGTTTTGACATTTTTAAACTACAAGAACCGAAATTATCAACACGATGATCATGATCAACAATCTAGAAAACGGGAAACTATAGTTTAAGCATATGGGGCAGCTCTATTGAGGGTTAAATGGGAATATTGAAAGTTTGCACTTCTTGGATGGAAAGCAAAGAATCACTGCAATTTTACTGCTCTCGGTGAGTTAGGTGCCTGGTAAGACCTGTTCATGGTCATTGATCATCATAAAATGTGTTAAGAGAAAGAATAAGTTTGAAAAGTCCAGTAATATTTAAAAAAAGAAGAAGAAGAAATAATTAGATCCCACGGAAAAGTTCGTTAAATAGAGAATGCAGTTCGCTATTTGGAGATTATTTTACGAAGAAATTTGCAAAATGTTCTTGGTTCCAAGTAAAAGTTCGCAAAATAGAGAAATTCGCAAAACAGAGGTTCGTTAAATAGAGGTCCGACTGTATATACATATATATCACTTTTTTATGGATACGATAATTTCCATAATTCTGCACAAATCTCTTCCAAAGTTATACATAAAATCAAGGGGCATAAAATCTTGGTCATGTTCGCTAATAGGCAAAATCGGACCAAGTTGGTGGAAATATGGAGGGGTTTTGTGAAAACCGAAAAAAACCCATAACTACTTAATTTTTATGCATATGAAATCCGTTTAAAGTTATTATTACGCCTAGGAAATATCCAAAAATTTGTGCATCACAGATTTTGATACAATTAAAAATGGGCTCTAGGGACGCAAAACATAGGGTTTTAGGAGAAAAAAATTCATAACTTCGTAAATTCTTAACATATCAAATTCACTTAAACTTATTATAAGTCTTCTTAATATTATCTGCAAATTTTATATTGACAAGTTTTTGATAGGATCGGCTCTTACAGAAAAAAAAAATAAATAAAAAGCGAAAAAATGGGGGTGGAGGGGGGGGGGGGGTGGGGGTTGAAGAAGAAAAAAATTCACAACTTCGTCAATTCACAAGATATCCAATTCGCTTAAATTTATTATGCATCTCATCAACATTGTCTACAACTTTCATATTGACAAGATTTTGATAAGATCAACTCTTATAGAAAAAAAAAAAAAAAAAAAAAAAAAAAATAGAGATTGACGAAAAAAATTATCGTATTATGGGTGTACTCAAATCCAAACGGCTTGTTTTCTGACTTATTTTTAAATTCATTTTCTCTCTCAAATGCATTCAATTAGCAGGTTCTCTTTTTCAGAAACTATATAATGTGCTGTATTGGCCGATTTTTTTGATAAAGACAAAATATATTTCAAAAAATGATGTCAAAGTGCTCATTTTGAACCAAATTTTCCGAAGCGATAATGCTGCAAATGAAAAAAATTGTCGTACGGAGAAAATAATTATAAATCAAGTTCTAATTAATTGAACGAAAAGTAAAGACACAGTTCGCTTATAGATCTCTTCAAAAAATCACGTCAGCAAGTTTTATATTTTTACTTTTAAAAATGAGTCTGAAAATGTGTCAGACAATTTCGAGTTGTTGGGCATGGAAAAATATTTTTTTTAATACCACCTTAATATGATTCTGATAAAACAAGCTCTTACAGAAAAATAAAATTAAAAATTCGTCAAAAGTGGTCAGATAAAATTGTTAAACTGGGTTTATTTCTAGTCTTGATTTAATTTTTGTTGGTGAAATTAGCACTTAACTTCCAAATTTACCTTCGCCTGTAGGCCGAGCAGGGGTTTTTTTATTACCTTATTTAAACAGCGAAGTTTTGTTAAAGAATTCTGGAAGTGTTGGAAAGTGTTGCACAATCTATTCTTCTTACATGAATTTTCTTTCTTGTTTAATTTTCTTTATGGACAAAAATACCGCGCCCCACTATTGTTGATTTAAACGGCACTTGTAATACAATTTTACGTTTTGGGTATAACCATTAGAAAATATATCGCAAACATTACACCACGTCTTAACTCCTACACGGAATGTAAACTTATAACCGTTCCGATTTGTCTATCTGTTGCATTAAAATCTACCCTTTTTTTGTATCTCATGCCTACTCCTCTTAGAATACGGCATGTTGGACGATCAATTTAGCACAATTTATCCACGTGAATCTGATAATGCCATACTCATAAGATCTCAAAATGTTAAAATTTTAATTAGTTTCCGGGATATTTATTTATTTATTTTTATTTTTTGGTAACTTCTAATTAACTTTTACCAAAGATGCCAGGTAAATTGCTGCATTTTTGTGGGGAAAAAACGAAAGAAAACTGTAAATAATGGGATATCGTCTGCTTTCCAAAATGCTGGGCAAATTTCTTTATTTTTGTTTTGCTTGAAAAAATGGATTTAAAGATTTTTAGATTACATTTAAAATAATTTTAATGTAAAGAATAATTATATGGCTTACTACCACATTTACAAAAATATTATCAAAAATAATGAAAGTTTGAAATATTGTTACGTCGGCCATTGTATATTTAAACTGCTGAAACCAATCGCTTCCTCGTGGTCATTTTCCATTATGGACAATAGAAGATTAAGCAGACATATAACTGATTAACAAAAGTAAATAATATACTCAGCACGTGGACTTTAAGCTTTCAAAAATAGTGCGTTAAGAACGCAACCCGAACAAAGCAAACGCTGATAAGATTTACAAAGGGTTTAACGATAAAGTTTTTTGCATAAGCAACTGAGAACACCTAGAAATGCAAATCGAGGATTATGCGCGAAAGGTGAACAAGTACAGCAAAGGTCATATATTTTTTTGTTAAAGAAAGGAACTATACGTCCGGAAATCTAACTCAAACGTTAAAGAAAAGTTAATGATATAAGGTTTATTGTTTATTTGACAGCCGATTATCTACATGTGGGATATAGGCCCTAGAGGGGAGTGCCCTCCATGGGGGTTTATCTAAGGGAACCTAACCTGTATTTATGCAACGATATCCAACATTCGGAGAAAATCATGGAAAACTCCGAACGATTAGGCCGAAAGGCGCGATTGGATTCGAACCCAACACCTCCCGTCTACCAGCTTTGAGAGCAGAACCTCTCGGTCACTGGCGAGGCTCGTCACTCAGCGTCCGATTTCCCCTCACTAATGTAAACTCTATGGGCATTTGATGCAATCGTATAATTAAAATATGTCCTCGGGAAATTAATATTTTAAACTTCTATTTTTTGCGTACCTTTCCTGAAAAATGTCTCTTTTTTCTTAGTTCTCAGAATATTTCTAAAGTATAGACTTAATTTTATAGGAAGTGTTAAAATCTTACTCACAGTTCATCCGATTTTAACACATAAAATATTAAATTCAGCATAGATATTAGAAATATTTTGAAAATTAAGAAAAAACGAGACATACGTTAAGAAGAGTACACAGAAAAAAGAATAGGAATTTCCCGAGAAGGTATTTTGAATATTCGAATGCATCAAAAGTCCATAGACTTAGCATTACGGAGAAGAATTCCGAAGCTGAGTGACCAGCCCCTATAATGATACAAGAAGATGTCACCTTGAAATGAACCAGATATAGCTGTTGCAGAAATTGATCACATATTCCAATTTCTTATTCGATTCCTTTTCACGTTTATGTAGATTGCAGTTTGAGGTTACTTAAATTTCTTAAAAGACAAAGCTGCCGTTTTTTACCACCGCGAAATAATAAAATAATTAACTTGAAAACCATAAATAAATTAACATAATTAAACATATAAACAGGGTGTTTCCAAAAGATTGAATCGCGCTTTAATATTTCAGCGAAGTAATTAGCAAAAGTTAGGAAATAAGATTATGTTGATGAGATAGTCCTGCCACTAATTTTGAGAAAGTTATCTTAAAAAGAAATTAATACAGTCCCTAGGTCTTGTAAATTATATTAAGAAAAACTATGCTCGGACAAGTAGTACAGTAAAATTACAATTCTTCTCGACAAGAATTTACCGAGATAAGCTACTTTAAATTTTACGAAATTATTGAGCTTTCCGGCACTAAAAAATCGCCTGTCCCTTTTACGATCCGGAAATTACTTTTTAATTTTTATAGTCAAACTTTTTGTAATTATAAACCATTTTAACAAATGAAAGATTGACCATAGAAAATAACATCATTTATGATACCAAAAATCTGATTATTCAAAATGATGGATATTAAAGTGGAATAATCGAAAATGTCTTAACTAGACGTGTCCTATCATACAAAATCAACCACTGAATAATGAAAATCACAGATGCAAAAAGATTAAAGATCTACGACTTTATATCAGTGGCCAAAATGTATAAATTCAGATGTTGTAATGAATAATATTACGAGGACGTGAGTTTCTTAACTCGCTCTATTCAAAATTTAAAAAATCGAGTTTTCTCTATCAATCTATTCTATTGGTGAATATGCATCGAAAAACATTACAGTCTGAAAAAAAAAAAAAAACTATTTTTATCAGCTATTTCTGGTACTGTAAAATCTTGCTTTACATTCGCAATTTTCCAAAATTTGTTTTTTGGATCAGGCGAATTTTGAAACCCAATGTCCTCATATATATATATTTATAATGTGCACAATATATAACATAATATATATATATATATATATATATAATATATTCCAGTATATATACAGGGTGCAATATGCTATCTATCGCCGACCTTTAATCTCACAACCGTTGGTCGTAGACATATAGTTCCAATTACAAAAACGTTACAAATGAGGTAAATATTCATGTTGTGACATTATTTAATGTAAAAAATCAATTTTATAAAAATTACAAAATTTAACTTTTTATATGGTCCCCCAGTCCCTATAGTAAAATTTGGTAGTATTTAGTAAAATTTTAAACATATCATAACAGATATAACACAAAACGTTTGACATCTGTACTATAAAAATTGACACAGTTATTAAATTTCAAAGTTTGAGATTTTTGCACGTGATTTTTTTCATTCATTAAGGGATCAGTTAAAAGGTGAATTAAAGTAATTCGAGATCAAAATTAGGTTGCAATGTCCTTTTTACGGCGAAACCACTATTAGCCGGTATCGCCAAATCGGAGAATCACCAAATAGGGTTATTTCATCTAAACATTTGAGCTAACTTTTATGGGTCGAACAACATTCAAACGTACCGACGATACCGGCGAAAAGTGGTTTCGCTGTAAAAAGGACATTGCACCCTGATTTTGATCTCGAATTACTTTAATTCATCTTTTAACTGATCCCTCAATGAAAGACGAAATCAGGTACAAAAATCTCAAACTTTGAAATTTAATAACTGTGTCAATTTTTGTAGTACAGATGTCAAACTTTTTGTGTTATATCTGTTATGATATGAGTGAACTTTTACTAAATATAACTATAGGGACTGGGGGACAGTATAAAAAGTTAGTTTTCGCAATTTTTATAAAATTGATTTTTTACTTTAAATAATGCCACAACATGAATATTTACCTCATTTGAAATGTTTTTGTAATTGGAACTATATGTCTACGACCAACGGTTGAGAAATTAAAGGTCGGCGATAGATAACATATTGCACCCTGTATATAAAACATATAACATGTACCAGTATACAGGGTGTCCACGTATAACCTGACTGACCTTTATTTTCGCACCCGTTGGTCTTAGATGCATACTTCCAATTACAAAAGTGATCAAAATTAGGTGCAAAGTTAAGATAAAAAAAATGTCTGAAGGGAAAAAACAATTCAGTGAAGAATTACAGAATCTAAATTTTTATACATCCCTTAGGTCCCTATACTTATATATAAGAAAGTTTGTCTATTCAAAAGTATTGCAAACGCAAAAAGTTCGGTATCTGTTCGACCAATATTCACTGAGAAATTTGAGTCCAAAGTTATTATGCATAGTATGGGGGCCGTATACAAATGTACAGTCGTGGAAAAAAAAAAGTAAACACCCCCTACTAACTTCTCGACAAATTATCGTAGAAGAAAGTTACTGGTACCGAACGATTGGAAATAAAGTCTAACTTTAACTGATGTATATAAAATTTGTTTAAGGGGCCATCTACATATTAAAACGAGCCATAACTTTGTTTTTTTTCAATAGCAGTACACAATTCTGACAGCATAAATGTACTCTACACCTTTCAATTAGCCTATAAACAAATTTTTATGCAATTCGTGCCATAAGTTTTCAAGAAATTAATTATTTTAAAACGAGCGTATTTTAAGGGCTGTATCCAAATTGAAGTTCCGAACTCGATTCTTAACCGAGGGAGCCGCCTTCTTGATCAAGGCACGTTTAAGCGTCAATGAAACCTGTTTGATTACAGGATAGCATAATAAATTTCAAAAATTTACTCACTTCTATCATAGACGGCCTCTTAAACCATCATTTTGCCGTTTTTTAAGCATAATTTGAAAACTACTTGGAAGAAAAATGTGAAATTTCGGATTTCCATAAAGCAGAACTTAATAAATCTAAATCCATCAAAAAAATTGTATGTTGCAAGTCATAATTTTTTCGAATATTAATTTCATAATTCATAATTCATATCATAAAATTATAAAAATTGCAAATTCAACGTATTTATGTTTGGGTATATTAGTATTATTGCCACACAAAAAAATAGCTCATTAGGAGCATAATTTCAGGAGATATAAATAAAAATATGAAAATGTAATTTAACATTAGAAGTACTAAATTTTGAATGTCTATAATTCAAAAACTTATCATTCGAATGACTTGAAATTTGGTTTCTAGGCATATTTTGAACCAAAGATTTGAAATATATCGTTAAATTTGGGTACTGCTATTGAAAAAAATGAAGTTTGGATTCGTTTTAATATGTATATGGCCCCCTAAGCAAATTTTATACACACCATTTAAAAGTAGACTTTATTTCCAATCTTCCGGTACCAGTAACGTTCGTCTACGATAATTTGTTGGGGAGTTAGTAGGGGGTGTTTACTTTTTTTCCCACGACTGTACATGCGAATATATCCCCTATCATAAAGACAAGGAGGTTTTTGAGTTAGATATGATCATGTTAAATAAAGGGATGAAAATCAAAAGCATCAACTCTTTACAAAAGATACATATTTTTAAATGTTGTTAGATTACACTGTCTTTCAAATTTTGGGTTGTGCCATGTTTTTTAGCTTTTGAAAATTGTTTCTTATGCATTTTTTAGCTCTGAATCCGAAAAAGGCCTTCATTTTAAACCATCACGTCAAGACTTTTCTCAAATCGCAAATTTCGAAGTTATAAAGTTCAAAGTTAAAATCGATCACCCCTTCCCTCCAAACCTCATTGGACCCCTGAGCTGTTTAGTTGTAAAGAACGCAGTATAAGCGAAAAAATTGAAAAAATTATTGAATTAAATAAAATTAAACTGAATAAAAAAGTCTTACATCTATTTTATAGTATCAGATTTTTCGCTATTTTTTAACCTTGAAATTTACGATTTGCGAAAACATCCATTCATGATGGTTAAAAGTGAAGGTAATTTTTTTATTCAGCGTTAAAAAACACACAAAACGCAATTATAAAAGTTAAAAAACACAACCATCGCAGGTTTATATTATCTAATCTAAAACTCTTTCTTAAACTGGTTGACGGTAATCTATCCAATTTTTTTTTTTTTTTTGTTATCCTCTAATATAAGTATGTATAATATGGCAAACGTCAAAAATCATAATAATATTACATTGTCATCGGATTTGAGTCAGGATGTAAAATTTAACTTCGATCGTACATTTGAAAGCGAGTCAAAGTTCGAGTACAAATTTTAAACTGGAAAGATGAAAGTTGCAAGTTAAATAAAATCTTATGAAAATAACATAATTTTTGTTAAAAGAAATCGTATCCTCAAATCCTTACAAAATAAAACACATGTTAAAATACAATTATTTTAACTAATCTGAAACTAAACTAATAAAAGTTAACTCAATCGTAATGGTTGTACGGTTTCTTTCAAAGCGCAGAAAACTTGAAATAAGTTTAAGTACTTTATATACGACCCCTGAAAGCATGGCCGCAATCATCTGGTTTGAGATGCAAAAAAGTGGTATAAGTGATGCATTTCAAAGTTTCATAACTCAGTCAATTTTAACGTTAGATGAATGGGACTTTTTTTTATCTTACTTGTTAGTGTCACAGTATTTTTTTACTAAATATCACTTATAGGACCGGTGGACCGGTATAAAAATTTAAATTTCGTAATTTTTTAATACATGTTTTTCTTGACCCAAGTCGCTTTAAAAATAATTCTTTACCTCATTTAAATCATTTTTGTAATTAGAAGTATGCATCTAGGACCAACGGTTGTGAAAATAAAGGTCAGTCAGGTTATACGTGTACGCCTTATATATATAATACATATACAACCAGTTATTAACTTTGTGTATTTTGCTCATAGAATTGTAAGAAATCATATTTTACATGCTGCAATTATTCAAACTAACTTTGTATTTTTGAAACACGAGATTTTCAGGTATGTTAATTTTTTACATGAAAATTCATTAGAGAGAATCTTGATAATGGCCTCTGCACAGTTTCATTTAATTACATTGAAAAAACTTAATGCCATACACAATTACCCTTAATGATATTGAAAGCATGAGTGACATGAAAACATGTTTTTCTTAACCTTTTTCTTTATAAAACCATACTGCTATAACTGATCTATTTACCTGTATCCCTCATTTTATATTATATGGTGGGGTTAAGTTACACTACTCCTTTTACTCTTTTAGTCAGATAAAATTACTTCGCCATCATTTTCCGGTCTCTACTATCTCAATATTTTCCATCATCCATCATCTATGATCCATCATTTTGAACATAGTAAAATTATTTTGGGGAAAAAACTTTATATATGTTTTTGCTGGATTTTCTTTTTATTTAATGGAGTAAAGTGAATTGCTATATTAACCCATTTTAGACCAAGCATAGAAATTTTGTAAAATGTGGCATTGTTTTCATTGAAATATGTTTAAATTGCAATCATTAATATAAAAAAAAATGTTTCGTCCATGAAAAATAATATTTTATTAGAGATATAAAATGTATTCGGTCAATGGTGCACTAACGCACTATTAAATTTAATATTAATATTTTTTTTAATTAAAAATTTTTTTATGACATTTGTTTTATTATTATTTTATTTACAGAACTTTCAACTTTAATCCATTATAAAAACATATGATTAATCCCAAGTGGAATAATGATACACTTTCAAAAAGTCGAATTTGTCAATAATCGTTTCCATTAAAAAAAAAAAAAAAAAAAAAAAAAAAAAAAAAAATAGCGTATTTTGAAAATTTCTCAACAGAAAGTGTTTACTCCAATTGAATTACTGATATTTTATAGATGTCTCCAGAACCCTTAAAAATAGCAGAAAAATAAAATTGGTGAAAAATATTCTTCACAGTGTTAATAAAAAAATATATATTAAAATGCATTTTTTATAAATATTGCATGGTGCATAATGTGCATTTACGCACATTTGGCCGAAAATGGGTTAAATCTTAGTCCGTATTTTGTCACTATTTATACTTTTTACTGTAATAGTAAGTATTGGATTCACGAAATTTTTCCACTTCTGGTTTTCGATGGATTTACACGTTTCGGGATGTCTTAAATACGATTTGACTTTTTTGAACCAATATCTATCTATCCGTTAGAGTGATTTTGTGAGTGATATGTCTCAAACACCAATGCACGTAACAGTAAAAAGTTCATATTTCATGTCATGAGACCTTGTCTTAAATGATTCTAATTAGATTTCGGTGCATATTGCTTAATAGATAGCTTTGCTATGTTGTATATTATAGCACCTCAAAATTAACGAATTTCAACTACACCAAAATCTTTCCGTGTGCTGGAGAAATCCGGCGTAATGTGTATTAACGTATTTTATATTCTAGCTTATGTTATCCCTTTATAGGTAAATTTAGATATTTTAAGAAATAGCGAAAATTTTTTAAAGGTTTATTAATGAAAACTTATGCATAAATCTAGGATTAGCAGCATACAGTGATTGTTCAAGTATACATTGATTGCTGCAGTATACACTAATTGTTGCAGTATACACTGGTAAGCCCCTCTTGGTTTCTTCTGCAGACTTATTGAGAATCATTCCTATTATATCTCATAGGTGTTTTCCTTAAATACTTACAAGGCATGTCAGGAAAATGCAACTAGATTTGATTATAGGATTGGTTGTAGAATGAGACCGTGTTCCCGAATGACTTCACATTTTAAAAATTGCGGTTAATAAGAAGAGGCATTTAACATTAAACTTTAAAATCAAATTGTTGCACAGAAATGTAATGTAAACAAACCTGAATTAGAATACTGTAGATCAGATGCTTTTGTAACAATGTGACCGCTTTTGAAGTTGATGCTCCTGCTCACTCACAGGAATATTAGTTCATTTTCTTTTTTTTTTTTTTTTTTTACTACGAATAACTTTTATTAACTATAAATTTTTCACATTGAAACAATGAGAAAAAAGGTATAAACATATGGTATGAATTAAATAATTATAGAAAATTAATGTTAGGTTTAATAAAATAAAAATGCAATTTATACTCAAATTGATCACCCCTACATCCAGGATTTGCAGCATTTTTTAGGTAGCTTTCATTACAAAAAGCTACCTATTGCAGCCATTCGGAGGAAAGCGATTTCAAAAAAATTTGGTATATTTTCATCGATCATAACCCCCAGAGCCCGAAACCACCCTCCGTTCAAAATTGATACATAATATATATATATATATATCTGACCTATGTCACACTCTAACTCAAGTAATTATGAACCGATTTCGATGTAATTCGGTGTGTACATAGTACATACCAATGTCTCGACCGAGTTCGTTGGCCAGCTTCATCCGTCGCACAGTGGGGCAAGAAGCCTTCAAATCTGGCAAAAAATCGAAAAAATGAAATTCTAGTTTGAACTTCCGACATACGTCAATTTAATAGAGCAGATATCAGTAAACATCTGCTTAGTATTAAAAAGTGTGCAAAGTTATCTTGGTCGTCACTAAAGTAAGAAGTTAAACTGCATATCGTACGATGATAATAAATGAAAAAAAAAATCAATAATTTTGTTCCAAATTCGTTATTTAATTTCGCTGTAATAATTTAAAAATAATATTTTTTGACTATGAAACCTTCAACTTCAGGTATCTAACAAAAATACAATAACTTTTACTTTTTTTATATATGATTTTTATAGACAAAGTGACACTTAAAATATATAGTAGTCAAATTTTTTAAAAAAAAATTAACAGTGTCTACAAACATTGAAGGTTTTAGTTATGAGTTAAAGCGGGTTAAGTGTCAACTATAATTTTTTCTACTAGGTTTGAGTTTTAGGATGGTAAATATGTCGTAAAATCTTGCTCCTTTTTGCCCCTTTTTTAATTGTATGGTCCTTTTTATAGTTAATCATCCTCAATTTTTAGTTAGTGTACATACATAAACATGATTACAAATTGTTTTTTTTTAGAGACTAATTTAAATACATTATATATTACCAGAAGAGAACTTCTGAATACTATGAAACGAATGACCTTCGTAAAAGACCCCCAGAATAGGACAAACTGCGAACGTAGTAGTTCTATAGACTTAAAAAAGAAGCTAAAATATTTTAAATTTCAATATAAATTCCAATGGGCAAAAGCCTGTCGAGACAAGGATAATGCAGTCGGTAAAGGAAAAGATTTTTAGAATTAATAATGAGTGGCTTCACAAATCGCTTTCATTTCCTCGATTTGAAAAACAAACAGAAGCGGCATTGAAAAGCAAACGTGGCTGGCCTCATATGAAATGTGTTCTTGAAATGTGTTCTGAACAATCAGAAAGATTAAGAGCAAAATGATTATGCGATTCTAGTTCGACATCTTCTTTAGTGTACGCGACATATATGAGTTTAAGATCTGAAGGACAGATTCAGGCCTCAAACGTTTTAAAATATATAACTGCAAATCCAAAGCGAGCTATCAAATATCAAAATGCTTATACAAAATCTGTAAAATCACAACATCATTTGTCAGGAGAAGATGCTCTGACTGTATTAAGAGACGCGAAATTATTTCGCGAACAGTTTAGTGTCATTAGAAGTCCCCAGAAAAAATTTCCCGCTTACAAAATTGTGCAAGAGGCAAAAAAAGAATGTTATCCTAAAAACATCGCAGTAACAGAAATTAGTGCATCAGTTGCATTACAGGCTCTTCTAGATCATACTTCAGTGCGCTTGTTACAAATACCAGAGCCGGTTATCGCTTGAAAATTAATAATTAAAGCAGTTGTGCGTTATATCAAAGTGGGGTTTTGACGGGTCTTCGTGACATAGCTCATACAAACAATCTTTCTGTGACTCGGAAGCCAGTGATTCAGTCGTATTTATTACGTCTCTAGTTCCACTTCGAATGATATCTGAAAAAAGAGTTATACCAGTTTTTTTACATTTTTAAGGCGATATTATGAATGATTTATAAATATTTAACTTGTAAGAATCTATCTTAATTTCTTGTTTTTAACTTATTTTTGTACAGAAAATATTTGAAAAAGCTTTGTAAATTAATTAACCCTTTAGTGGCTTTGCATAGATGCAAACAACAGTGTTTTGAATTTAATAGATATTTTTATTCGTATATACCTAATTCACACTAGAAAATTAAAATAGCTATATCTGCTTTAATTAATAACAGGCATTCCCTATTTAAAAAGTCCTTCCGGCCAGTGCCGGGAGGAAGAGGTAGCTTTCAAATACCTTATTTTAAAAAAGCCAACTTATATTATTCAAACACACGAAACTCAATTTAGTGGAAACCGAATATAGGAGATTCAATACTAATTTTTATCAATACTAAATCATTATGAATGAGAATTTCACAAAATTAGTCAGCTTTATCCAACCTGCTTTTATTTAAAGTAACTTATATTTGGCTGAGATGTTGATGTATACTATCCACATGCTTTCTCACATGGAAATAGGCGAATACGTGTGTTATCGCGTGACAAATACAAGATCGTTTCAAAATGTTAGCCATACTAGAAATTCAAAGTGCTATAATTCAACCATTTTTAAGATATAAACAAAAAAACAAATTTTCAGAAACAAAATCTGCTCCGGAATCTTTGTATCAAGGCCAAACACATAAAAAAATCTTTTTCATTTTCCAATTTTTTAATACCTCATTTTAAATTTTAAATTTAATTTTTTTTAAATGGCAACCCTTTTGAAACAAGATGGCGAATAAAGCTGGCCAACGAACTCGGTCGAGACATCGGCATGTACTATGTACAGACCAAGTAACATCCAAATCGGTTCGTAAATACGCTTGTTATCGCGTGACAAAAATCAGGTCGTTTTAAAATGTCAGCCACAATAGAAATTCAAAACGCTATAACTCAGCCATTTTTTTAGATATAGACGAAACAAAAACTGTTCCGGGATCTTTGTATTAAGGTCAAACACATACAAAAAAAAAATCTTTTTCATTTTCTAATATTTTGGTATCTCATTTTAAATTTTAAATTTTTAAAATTTTTTTAAATGGCCGCCATTTTGAAACAAAATGGCGGAAGAAGCTGACCAACTAACTCGGTCGAGATATTTGTATGTACTATGTACACACCAAAGTACATCCAAATCGGTTCATAAATACGCCTGTTATCACGTGACAAATATCAGGACGTTTCAAAATGTCAGCCACGCTAGAAATTCAAAATGCTATAACTCAGCCATTTTTTGAGATATAGACGAAACAAAAACTGCTCCCGAATCTTTGTATCAAGGTCAAATACATAAAAAAAAATATTTTTTCAATTTTCAATTTTTTGGTACCACATTTCAAATTTAAATTTTTCTTAAAAATTTAAATGGCTGCCATTTTTAAACAAGATGGCGGATGAAGCGGGCCAACGAACTCCGTCAAGACATTGGTATGTACTATGTACATACGAAGTTACATCCAAATCGGTTAATAAATACGCCTTTTATCGCGTGACAAATTTCAGGACTTTTCAAAATGTCAGGCACGCTAGAAATTCAAAATGCTATAACTCAGCCATTGTTTAAGATATAGACGAAACAAAAACTGCTCTGGAATCTTTGTATAAAGGTTAAATACATAAGAAAAAAATATTTTTCCATTTTCAATTCTTTGGTACCACATTTCAACTTTAAAAATTTTAAGAAAATTTTAAATGGCCGCCATTTTGAAACAAACTGGTGGATGAAGCTAGCCAACGAACTCGGTCGAAACATTGGTATGTACTATGTACATACCGAATTACATCCAAATCGGTTCATAAATTCGAGAGTTACAGTATGACAAAGGTCAGATATATATATATATATATATATATGGATATATATATATATATATATATATATATATATATCAACTTTTGAACGGAGGGTGGTTTCGGGGTCTGGGGGTCATGATCGATGAAAATATACCAAAATTTTTTGAAATCGCTTTCCTCCGAACGGCTGCAATAGGTAGCTTTTTGTAATGAAAGCTACCTAATAAAGGGAAATTAACCATTGAAACTTTTCTGGTGTAAAGTCAGATTTTCTGAACTACGTAATTTCTAGAACGTGTTCTATCACGGGAATTAAAGGGTTAAAAGTTAGGTTTTATAAAATAAATAATTATATAGAATAAGGTATTTGGAGACATACGTAATAAAATATTTACTAATTTGCAATATTTCTGATGTGCAACAGAAGAAAAGATTGACGTATTATATGAAAAACGTATCTCTAATTTTTTCATTATTTTTCCTGTGTAATAAACCTTTCAGATATATAATTTTTTCGAAACAAAATAAAAAATCGCGCATTTAAGGGTTAATAAATTACTCTATAGCTTATGTAAAAGTTTTAAGTTTCACTACGTAAAATATATAAAAGAATGCATGATGTGCTTTTTTGTTCAAAGTAAATTTTATTTATTGCCAACTTTGGTGGTTCCCTGCCCCACTGTGCGTCGTTTTGTTTCAAAATGGCGGCCCTTTAAATTTTTTACAAAAATTTAAAATTTGAAATGTGATACCAAAAAATTAAAAATGGAAAAATATTTTTTTCTTATGTATTTCACCTTTATACAAAGATTCTGGAGCAGTTTTTGTTTCGTCTATATCTTAAAAAATGGCTGAGTTATAGTATTTTGAATTTCTAGCGTGGCTGGCATTTTGAAACGTCCTGAATTTTGTCACGCGATAAAAGGTGTATTTATGGACCGATTTGGAACTAACTTCGTTTATACATAGTACATACCAATGTCTCGACCGGGTTCGTTGGCCAACTTCATCCGCCATCTTGTTTAAAAATGGCGGCCATTTAAATTTTTAAGAAAAATTTAAATTTGAAATGTGGTACCAAAAAATTGAAAATTGAAAAAATATTTTCTTCTTATGTGTTTGACCTTGATAAAAAGATTCGGGAGCAGTTTTTGTTTCGTCTCTATCTTAAGAAATTTCTGAGTTATAGCATTTTGAATTTCTAGCGTGGCTGACATTTTGAAACATCCTGATTTTTGTCACGTAATAACAGGCGTATTTATGAACCGATTTGGATGTACCTTGGTGTTACATAGTACGTACAAATATCTCGACCGAGTTCGTTGGCCAGCTTCATCCGCCATCTTGTTTCAAAATGGCGGCCATTTAAAAAAATTTAAAAAATAAAAAAATTAAAATGAGATACCAAAAAATTGGAAAATGAAAAAGATTTTTTTTGTATGTGATTGACCTTAATACAAAGATTTCGAAACAGTTTTTGTTTCGTCTACATCTAAAAAAATGGCTGAGTAATAGCATTTTGAGTTTCTATTGTGGCTGACATTTTAAAACGACCTGATTTTTGTCACGCGATAACAGGCGTATTTATGAACCGATTTGGATGTAACTTGGTCTGTACATAGTACATACCAATGTCTCGACCGAGTTCGTTGGCCAGCTTCATTCGCCATCGTGTTTCAAAAGGGTTGCCATTTAAAAATAAATTAAATTTAAAATTCAAAATGGCGGCCATTTAAAAAAATTTAAAAAATAAAAAAAATAAAATGAGATACCAAAAAATTGGAAAATGAAAAAGATTTTTTTTGTATGTGTTTGACCTTAATACAAAGATTTCGAAACAGTTTTTGTTTCGTCTACATCTAAAAAAATGGCTGAGTAATAGCATTTTGAATTTCTATTGTGGCTGACATTTTAAAACGACCTGATTTTTGTCACGCGATAACAGGCGTATTTATGAACCGATTTGGATGTAACTTGGTCTGTACATAGTACATACCAATGTCTCGACCGAGCTCGTTGGCCAGCTGCATTCGCCATCGTGTTTCAAAAGGGTTGCCATTTAAAAATAAATTAAATTTAAAATTTAAAATGAGGTATTAAAAAATTGGAAAATGAAAAAGATTTTTTTTTTTTGTGTGTGTGTTTGGCCTTGATACAAAGATTCCGGAGCAGTTTTTGTTTCTGAAAATTTGTTCTTATGTTTATATCTTAAAAAATGTTTGAATTATAGCACTTTGAATTTCTAGTATGGCTAACATTTTGAAACGATCTTGTATTTGTCACGCGATAACACACGTATTCGCCTATTTCGATGTAAGAAGCCATGTGGATAGTATACATCAATACCTCGACTAAGTTCGCTGGCCAGATTCATCAGCCATCTTGTTTCAAAATGGCGGCCATTAAATGAAAAAATATATATATATTTAAAGTGAGGTGCAAAAAAATTAGAAATTGAAAAAGGTTTCTTTCTTAAGTATTTGACCTTGATATAAGGATTCAGGAGCTTTTTTTGTTTGTCTTTACTTTAAAAAATGGCTCAGATATAGCAGTTTCAATTGCTATTGTGCGTGACATTTTGAAAAATCTGATTTTTTGCATGCGACAGCACTCGTATATATCAACCGATTCCGATGTGAGTGAGCATGTGCATTGCAATTACTAAGGTCTCGACCAAGTTCACTGGTTATCCTCATCCACCATGTTGTCTTAAAATGGCAGGCACTTTAAGAAATCGCCGAATTTGGCAGCCAAATATAAGTTACTTGAAATAAAAGCAGCTTGGATAAAGCTGACTAATTTCACGAAATTATCATTCATTATATTGATAAAAATTAGTATTGAATCTCCTATATTCGGTTTCCACTAAATTGAGCTTCGTGTGTTTGAATGATATAAGTTGGCTGTTTTAAAATAAGGAATATGAAATCTACCTCTTTCTCCCGGAACTGGCCGGAAGGACATTTTTGCTGTTCGTAATTTCCGGAAACATTTCCGAGTATCTTTCACAATGCATTCATTAGTTCTCACTATCTGGAAAATCGGTTTTTGTGGATGATATCCGTACTCAAGTGAACATTTTCAGCTGCATAACTGAATTTATACATGCAATTGTAACACAATAATGTTAATGTTAACGCTAATGTTAATGCTGTTAATTTTGCAGGTTTATCTGTTAAAGGTGTTTTCTGAACATGAAAAAATTTCCTTGAGACTTGATAGAATCTGAAAAAGTGATATTCCGATTTGAAAAAACTGAAAACGTTACTGAAAATTAAGGGCAGTAATATATATATGCTTCTTTAAATTTCAAAAATCTATTCAATTTTGGTTTTTCTAAAGATAAAGAAATGTCTTTCCAAATCGCGGGTGCCTCGAAGATTTTATATTATGTGTTCATTCGGGGTTTTTTTATATTTTTATAGATTAAAAAAACATTTATCTTTTTTTTTTTTACATTGCAATTTTTTTAAAGATTTTTTTTTTCATATAAAAGTTTAACCCTTAAATGCCTGATTTGTTCAAAAACCTTTGTAATAATCTTTTTCGGCTTTCATTTTTTAAATAAAACATGGGAAAAATACTTTAAAAAAATCATATTTTGTTTTAAGTATAGTTTACGGCTAAAAAACAGTTTGTTACTAATCGGCAATACTGGTGTTTAATTGAAAAAATAATTTCCCTTAATAAAATTCTATAATATTAAACAAACAAGAATTTTAGGCACTATAATAAGAAACAAATTTTACTTGCTCACTGCAGGTCAAAATAGGGTATTTCGCAAGCTCCCAAACAAAACAAAACGAACAAGTAGCAACAATTGAAAAAATAAATCTATCTTTATTCTTAAACATCACAAGTGTTGCCATCTACATGTTGAAAATCGATTTAATAATATTTTCAGAATGTATTTTATTGGCAACATTAGGCATTATAGCTTCAATATTATTCTAATAGTATTTTAGAGCCTAAATTGGGTATGTTGCCGAAAAGCAACACCCGGCATTTAAGGATATACAAAACAATTTCTGATGCACATACTCAAGCTTAATGACAGTAAAAATATGCTTGATATAAAAATATTTTCCTGTGAATTTTAAAAATAAAAAACTACAAAGCTATGTTTGATCTACTCGCTCTTAATCTTTCTTTATATTTTATTTGTTGAGGTTAAGTTAAAGTGCATCCTTAACGCTTTTAGCCGGAAAGACTTCCCTCTCCATCACTTCCGGTCGCTTCCTTCTCGATATCTTCTATCATCCATCATTTTGAGCACAGTAAAAATATTTTTAGAAGATATTTTCACTTATATTTTTACTGTTTTTTATCTTTACTTGATAAAGTAAACTTAATACTGAATCAAGAGTTAGCTTTTACTTTTATGTTGAAAATGATGAACTTAAAATATAAAAAATGAAAAATATTTTCTTTTATTCTCTTTTATTAAACTCAACATGGTTTTATTATGTAACGGTGTAATTTTTTAATCAATTTCTCTGTTTCTTTTTGATAGGCTAAAATTATAAAAAATATCTTTACAGCTATGTTTCCGATGACAATACAACATTTAATTAATTTTAGAACTTAATTATAAGTTAATAAGTTAATTTTAATGTGAATAATATCATAAAACGAAACGTAATTTTTCACCTTGATTTAACATAAGATAAATAATGTGAAATTTAAAAATGTCCACAATCTTACTTAAAATGCGACTAATGTAATGAATAAGATGTTACAAGTTTAAAATATACATTTTATTTAAAACTTCTTAGTACTTTCAACCCTTTCAGGCTCATCATCAGAGAATATCTTAATAACTAAATGTTGTTTATTTATACAAATTCGTCACTTTGTTTTGAAAATAAGAGAGCCAATAATTATTAGAGTTGAAAGTAGAAGTAGCAGTAGCAATTCCTTGGATTTAATTTAATTAGAGGAAATATATATTATTATTATTAATTGCAGTTTTATGACATCATTTTGTTTGTCATACGTCACTTTCCATGGGTAGAAGAAAATATTTAACTTCTGTACTTTAAATTATTAATATGTCACTTTGCTTAGGTTTTCAGGATTTATTTTCAGGATATTGTACCACAAACTGGGGATATTGTACGATTGGACGTCGTTACATACTTGATTGCTTTTACACAGGATTTCTATTGATTCTCTTATAGTGGATGCGTAGTAATTGCATGTTGGGAATATGATTTTTGCTTGATCAAAATTTGTATAAATATTTGTATTTGTATAAATAAGCAACATTTAGTTATTAAGATATTCTCCGATGATGAGCCTGGAAGGCTTGAAAGTACTAAGAAGTTTTGAATAAAATGTATATTTTAAACTTGTAACAACTTTTTCATTACATTATTCGCCTTTTAAGTAAGATAGTGCACCTTTTCAATGTTCACATTATTTATTTTATTTTATTTTTCATGCATTTAAATTCTGTTTTAGGCATTTTTTTCTGTTAAACGGTCTGACGTGATAAATCCCTCCAGCTCTGATTTCGAGAAAAATGCTTTCCAAAATGCATATAATTTCTTGTTAAACTCGTCTATGCCAGTTCTGCCAGTGCCAGAAGAGACTAAGGTTCTTTAGCAAGCATATGGTGGTTAAATTGACAGTGCCACAATGAATCAAGCAATTCTATCCACTATTGCATTGAAAACATGATATACAAGTTACGTTGGGCCATTTGATAAACAATCTGTATCCCCTGAATAGTTTTGAAATTAATAAATTTATACAGCCAATAGATTACATGAGATACAATACTTTGAAATTTAACACTCATTATGCACAAACATGCAGGATAGTTCTTAACGTTTGATATACAATACACTGACTTCGATCTAATAGAGATTCTAAAACGTTATAGTGGCAGCTTGTGAGAGTAAAAAAGAAATTCTTAAGAAGTATTTCAGATTTCAGAAAACACGTTAGTGATATATGAAGGTATAATTGAAAAATACAATACATCTATGAAATTCAACAGCATCAAAAATGCTACGAAGTTGGTGAGATAGATATATTCCAAATCGAATTATTATGTGTGGTGATAAGTGTTTTCTTATTGTATATTTAATTTTCTATTCTTAATCACTGCCAACAGAATTCTCTGAATCATACGCGTGCAGAACCATATGTATTTTGGTTTCAACCGTGGGCTCTACACTAGTGCAAATTCTCAACGACTAAACTTTCAAGTGGTGGCGGATTTTTTTAAACATGCTTTTATTAATTTGCCTTTTTTATTAAGAAAATAATTTTAAAAAAGATATTAGTATCGAGCGTTGATTCCTCATTACATTTCACATAGGAATCAAGTGTCACCTTTCATGATCACTGTATTAACAACAAAGCTGTACGCAGTTAAAGTTGCGGAATCCCAAATCACACTATCACTAGATTAATTTTTAACACAATTATACTAATTGGTAAACAAATGATATTAGATGTAAATTTCCAACTGGGCGAAAATTGTCCGGACCAGGATTCGAACCAGGGACCTCCTGGCTGAAGCCGCCAGTGCTCTGCCATCTGAGCTATCTCGGACGAATCTGGTGGAACTGTTTCACCCAGCTAACCTTAATGATCATTATAAGATGGTGAAATCTTCCTCCAAGGTTTAGAGCTCCGGTTGAAACATAGCTCGAAATGTTAGATCAAGATTTCACCATCTTATGCTTGTAAATACTGGAGCACCAGAAATTGGTTCAACCTATCACAAAATTTTTAACAGTGTGGCGTGGAGTGAGTGGGTGTTGAATCGAAGTGTGGAATCTACGAGTTAAGGGGGCTGGTCACTCAGCTTCCAATTTCCCCTCACTAATGTAAAGTCTATGGATATTTGATGCATTCATACATTTAAAATATCTCCTCGGGAAATTAATATTTTTAACTTATATTTTTTGTGTACACTTCCTAAAAGAGGTCTCTTTTTTTCTTAGTTTTCAAAATATTTCTATAGTATAGACCTAATGTTGTAGGAAGTGTTCAAATCTTACTCACAGTTCGCCCGCTTTTAACACATAAAATATTAAATTCAGCATAGATTTTAGAAATATTTTGAAAGCTAAGAAAAAAAAAGACATTCTTTAAAAAGAGTATACACACACACACACACACACACACAAAAAAAAAAAAAAAAAAAAAAAAGAAAAAAAAAAGGCGTTAAAAATTTGAATTTCCGGAGAAGATATTTTAAATATATGAATGCATCAAAAGTCCATAGACTTAACATTACGGGGGGAGAATTCCGAAGCTGAGTGACCAGCCCTCTTAAACGTTTTTCATAATATACCAGGAGGCTTCACCCGTTGTGCTTGTTGGTTTCTGTAAAGAACCTTAAATTACACGGAATATAACGGGGAATTCGACCTTGTGTTTTAATGGAATATGAAAAATTATCTAACAATGCAAATCCTATCAAAATCCACTCAACAGAACTCAAGTTATAAGCGACAAGAACGAAATTCCCCTCTTCATGATATAGCGTAGATTACTTATATTATATCAGTGTAAACTTAATTATTAGGGATTTTCGCTTACTAAAATTTTGACCTTCAGTTCTGTAACGTATTTTCTGAAAACGGAAATTCATTTATATATTCTGAGCGAGCCTAGAAACACATCTATCTAAAGACAGATATTTCTCTGATTAGTTCATGGGTAATGTGCTGCGGGGGATAAACACTATCCCATGGGGATTTCAGAATGTTCGCTTTGCGCAGATTTAAATGCCGAGATTTAAATACCGATTTAGAGGGTGCTATTTCAGATAATTCCATGGAATAATTCCATATTGCTCATACAACGCACGATTTGCATACAAAAATAGTGTACAAGCAGTATTATCTCATGCTATTACATCCAAAGCTTTCGTTGAGTGAAAATTTTGGAGTGATTCCATGGAATTATGTGCAGTAGCGCTCTCTGTTGTCGAGATTTTGAACTAATTTTTGTGTTAGTGTCATACAAAATCCCGCACCACGTTGAATATTTACTTGCAAAAACATGTCTCTCCTACCCATAGAACTTTTTTTTTATCGCGTTTCCTTTCGCACAGCACTTTTGAAAGACCCGGTATAGTTTGTTACATTCAAAAGGATGGTAATTAAGTGCACTTCCTGTATACTGACATCTGTTGAATAGAGATACTGAATAATGTTGTCACATGTTATTAAACAAAACACATGAGTGATAAATAAAGGAAAATTCGAATAATATATGAATGAAATAATAATGGATACTAATATGACAAAAATTCAACGAAGTTACCGAAAAGGGTACTATGTCAAATCGGTTACTTCTTTGTGAAGTTGTACCATAAAAACTGTTATTTTATATTTTGAAACAAATGGTTAAAAATAGCAATATAAATGTCTACGCTATATTTAATCGGGCAGCAAAGCCTTCGAAAATCTATTACTTTTTATATCGAAACTATGTGTTTTACTGGTCAATTTCCTGGAACGCTGAGTTACAAAGTTATTTATTTGTTCTGTGAAACATGTGGATCTAAACAGAGATATTCCTTCGAATGGGCCGTGGGTAATGCGATCTGAGACAAATACTCTGCCATGGAGACTTTAGGATTTGCGCTATGGGTGAATATGAATTGCCGATTCTGTTACTATGTCTGTGTGCAGATAAAAAATATCGATGTCTGCCAAATAGAGATTAAGAGTGTTATAAGTTGTAAGACACAACAAGAATTTGTAGAAGGATTTCAAATTTCAAAGAAGATATTTGTAGTATATGAAGATAAATTGAATAATGTATGAAAGAAATAATAATGGATAAAAATATGACAAAAATACAACGCAGTTGGTGAAAAATGTATTATGTCAAATCGATTACTTCTTTTTGAAACTGTACTATGAAAAACGGCTTTTTTACATATTGGAACAAATGGTGAAAAGTAGAAAAATAAATGTCTACACTATACTTAATCGGGCAGCAAAGCCTTCGAAATTCTATTACGTTTTATATCGAAACCATGTGTTTTACTGGTCAATTTCGTGGAACGCTGAGTTACAAAGTTATTTATTTCTTCTGCGCAACCTGTGGATCTAAACAGATATACTCCTCCGAATGGATCACGGGTAACGCGATCTGAGATAAACACTGTGCCATGGGGACTTTAGGATTTGCGCTATGGGTGAATATAAATTGCCGATCCTGTTACTAGGACTGTGTGTAGATAAAAAATATTTATGTCTGTCAAAGAGAGATTAAGAATGTTATAAATTGTAAGACACAACGAAAATTTGTAGAAGGATTGCAAATTTCAAAGAAGATATTCGTAGTATATGAAGATAAATTGAATGATGTATGAAAGAAATTCCGATGGATATAGATCTGACAAAAATGATACGATCTTACTGTGCACAGGGTTATATCAAATTCATTTTTATGGTATATGTTCTGTGTTTTTATATTGTCTGTCCGAGAGTCGATACTTTAATGAGTTATTGGAATCAAACACTGTACCATGGGGACTTAAAGATTTGCACGCTGGGTAGTATGAACGCTCAACGATACTATGCGCATGTGTGTGTATAAACTATGCATGAATATATATAATATATTGACGTTTGCAAAATAGAGATTCTAAGCTTTATAAGAACGAATTGTAAAATGTATCAGAATTTCATAAAAGGATTTCAGATATCAAAGATATCATTAATGACACAAGAACGTAAAATTGAAAGCTTAGATAAATAAAATTCAACATGATTTATTCTTGCATAAATACTTTGGATTTGCTGAAATAGAATTATGTTAGGTCGATAATTTGTAGGTGCTGTTTGGTGATTTCGTATTTTCTGTTTGTAAGTTGTTTCTTCAATCTGATGTGGGAAATGAGTAAGCGTACCATAGGGAGTTAGAGATTTTCCATTTGGGTAGATGTAATTGCTCGATATTCTGACTATATATATCCGTATATATCTATTATATTAAAATCTGTCAGCTTGTTTGTATTTCACAGCTATTTTGCCAAGAATACTTCAAATTTGGCTGTTAACCTGTAAACAGTTATCCGCAAGGATTTTGAGATGTAACAATAACTAACTAAATTTTAAAATACCTATAGATATTTGATACTTTAAAATGTGATCTCGCGTACCCAAAATAAGACGTACTTCTCAGCTTGGTGTAGCAGAAAATAACAATTCTCGCAGTGTTAGTAATTTATAATGTATTCTTTATCTATGATCTGGCTGTGACAGGCAAATCAGCGTCCAAGCACCTTGTTTGCCTTTCTACTGAGAACCAACAGATTCTGAGGTAGGTGGAGTTCTCCCCAGAATATAGACCTCAAACATGTAGAAAAAATAAGCAAGTTCTCGTCTGCGGATGTAAAGTCAAATGAAAGAACTATTTTATAAAGAACTGTATTAGAAATTTTCGAACATCAGGCATAGAGTAAAAAGAAAGAATAGAGATGAAGTGTGGTGGCTGGAGGTGACGCCAAAAATGTAACCCTAAAATCCGCTACGTTCGGCCTTAACACAATCACGTGTTTCGGGAAAAAAGAAGAAAACTTCTATTAATACAGTTTTTAATTCATAATACAATGAAATGCTACTTTAGAATACTTAAATATAAGCAGATCATTTTCATTTAGAGAAAAACATGCGCAGGAGATGTCAAAGAATTCGGTCTCTGTTCCACGTTCTTGAATTTTTTGGGCCGAATGATGGCATTTAATTTAATCGATAATGCGCATCATATTACGAACCGTTTTTACGGCATACTGTATCTCCATCTATCTCTATCCTCCATGAACATTAGGGATACAAAGCCGCCAAGCGAAGCGAAGCTAAAAACCCCATTATCGAACCTAAGTTCCGATTTATGTCAATCGATCAATAAACGTATTCTTTCCTGCATATAATACAATATATTATAACTACGTGAAAATTACGAGCATTTTAGCATAATTTCAAGCAATTTAGTTCAAATTTTTGCCTACAACAAGTTGAGTAGTCACACAGCAAGCCAGTTTGTTGACAAACATGCACTTTATCTGTTAGTTTTCGAATTCTTCTTATTATTTAATTTGCATTGCAATTTTAGTAATGGCAACACGTTATTGCGAAAAATGGGCTGAAAAAGAAAAGAAATGCGGGATTATTATATGTTAATGTCACTTTGTTAATATTTTTATTAATATTTAAAAAAAAATGATAGCATTTAACATTTTCCACACTGTCCTAAAAGTGGTTTGTTTTAAACAAGTAAAAAATTTTTACACAAGTAAAAAATAAAATAGTTTTTAAAAGAAAGGAGGTTCTTAAAATCTTAAACTTAAATATTGTGCCTAAATGACGTTCATTATTATTACACAAATTCAAAAATTAAAGACTTTCAGCGTTGTTCTGATATAATATCTATATAATTGGTATCGGAGACAATAATAGGGGACAGTATTATTGCCATGGAACCAAAGAATTCTTCAATATCGAAATTTATTACGTCGGCATTCCGAAACGGGGTCTAAATCTTACGACCGATTCTACAGGAAAATTGACTCAGGAAATGTGACATAATATAAGTGAGAAATATTGCGACGATTTCGCCAAGGATTGGTTGTACAGAGGTAACATCTCCGGTTGCAAAACGAGTGGTCTCGAGTTCGAATCCAGCTGATTCCATTGTGTGAGAGATTTATAAATATCCTCCCTCATTTTTTTTTCTTTTAAAGTCGAATGGATTCAATCCAGGTTGTTTTCTTTATATTATAGGGATTTTTATTTCTAACTTAATTTCCTTTTTTATTTAATGACATATAAAACAAAGAAAATTTTTTAATTTTACACTTTACCTCAACAATTCGTTTGAAACTAACTTTAAACAAAAAGAAGTAAATGCAAAATATCCAGGTACTTAAACGAACATCGTAAATCATAAAATGGAATTTATTTTTTCAGCATATAAAGACGGCATGCTACATAATTTCTTTGTTCCATCTGGTTAATTCTTATTATTGAAAATACTCAAAATTACAAAAATAGCATTACCTTTGTCTAAATATATATTAAGATGCTTTTGTTCTTATTAAAATCTCCATTTACATAACAATTACTGTAAAATTAAACAGTAATGGGAAAGAAAGGAGAAAATATTTCAAAACTAGATGGCACATAATGGCAATATTTACACAAATGAAATTTACCTTCTTGAATTTTTTTTTTTTTTCAGAATGTAAGAATAGTAACTTTTATATTGAGAAAAACGAAGTTTTACTTACTATGTATCCAACAAACGTATCTTTTCCCTGTAAAGTGAGGATTTACTTAAAATGTCTTTTAAATATATTTCGCATTTAAGGATTTTTAAGGGAAAAATTTGAACTTATAAGTTTACATATGCCAGAAACATTCTATGTAGCTCAAATGAAATTTTAAGAGTTATAATCTGTCCGTATACAAAGATTTTTTTTTCGTTTTTAGGAAAAAAAATCTGAAGTTAAGCTGAAAAAAAAAAAAAGACTGAAAAATTCATTCAAATGCACTGAATAAAGTTACTAAACTTACTTACTTAATTGAAATTTTTAACGTAGTCAATCAAATTTGCTGGCAGAAATATTCAATTTCTCATATATGGGACATTCGCACAATCTTTTGACTTTCGGGAATAAAAATCTGGTGAAATTAAACTTGCTAAAATAACATTTTAATCTGATAGACGAATGCCTTAGTGATTCAAAATAAAGAAAAAATGGTCAGCAGTGAAAATTTTTTTATTTAACTGAGGTTTATGTTAAACTTGCAAGTTTAATTTTCCTTACCATTTTCGCACTATAACTTTCTATTTTCTTCGAAATTTTTACTTATAATGAATTTGCATAGTACCCACAGGACATTCAAATAAGAAGTAATAACATTTTATTATTTTTAGTACAAAATTTTGGTATAACATTGTCTTAAACGGGTTTTAAAGAAGGGACGGAAGGTAAAAAAGGTGATGGTATAGAAAAAAAGGGATGGTAAGGATACGGTAAGGAAAATTACCACTATTTTTAGGCAAATCATGTTGAGACTAAGTGACAGCCACAATGTTAATTGATTTTTAGAAACAGTTGCTAACATTGGATTAAATAATAAAAAAAATAACTTACCTCGAAAAGTTCAGGAATAAACCTTGGGGACGGTAAGACCAATAAAGCCACGATGCTTGAAATTTATATTTAAATGCTGATTTAAATTCTGCAGTAAATTTCCTGTCAAAGAATTTTAGACATTCTTTCCCTAGCATACTTCTGCATGAGAAAAAACTAGAAAAAAATTCTGTGTCTGCATCTGAAGTGATTTTCTGTATAAGTTTAGCAAGAGGGATGGTAAGGAATCTAAAACCTAGATACAGAGTTAAAAAAAATAATATCAACCGTAAAAATGTGTGCAGGTTAATTTTTTGCTACGTATTTCTATAAAACAATAGTCCCATTTCCGGAAAAAAATTACATCGAATTACTTTTATGGAAACAATTTTATACAGACAGCTCCAAATTTCAAAATCAGCATCAGGGACACGGGACGGTATAGGAGTTTTCCAGGTGTTTGGACCCCCAATATCGCCCAAAACATATTTATCTGGTTAATATTGTTATGCAATCATGCAATGGTGTGTTCCCCAGTATATGAAATAAAAAAAACATAAGAATATGTACTGAAATAAAAATTATTATTCGGGAACTTAAAAATCAAAAGATTGAGAGAATGCCCATATTTAGATTATTATTCCTCATTTAATTTACCACCAATTATCGTCCTATAAAAATATAGGATATATTGTTTTCTTAATTATAGTAGAACATTCAGTTTAAAACTGACTGCCAACAAAAAGAAGTAAATCCTAAAAACCTCACGAAGAGGTATTCCAAAACATTCGCAGTCATTAAATATAACGCTTACAGGTATATAAAGACAATTACTCTATGCTTCTCTACATATTGTCTTCTTTTTCTCATTAATATTTCGTTTTATTTCAAACGCCGAAAATTACACCACTCATAACACTTTTATCTAAATTGATATTAAGACGTTTTTAATCTTTTAAAAGTTTCTAGTTTTCCTAACATCCCTTTAAAACTAAATTGTAATGGTAGGAATAGAAAAAAAAATGCTCCCAACTCATATAATAGTTTTGCGAATGCATATTACCTTCTTTAAGTATGCTTCTTTCCGAAGAGTAGTAATATTTGCGACGATAACAATAGTTAGCACTTGCTATTCTGAAAACAATAGTTACTACGCACTCAATCTGATACATTTTTACTTGTGTTATTTTATTTTATTTCTTTTTTTCCCCTTTAAAGTGGGGATTTTTTGAAAAATATTTTAAGATAATATCCACATTTAAGCCTTTTTTAACCAAAGTATTCAGACTTATAAGATTAAAACGTTTTATGTAGTTCATTTGAAGCTAAAGAGTTAGGATTTTGTCCACACAAAGAAATTTATTGCACTTATCTGATAAATTTTTATTTTGTTTTATTTCATTTTATTTCTTTATTTTTCCTTTAAAATGGGGATTTTTTTTAAACATATTTTAAAATAATATTCACATTTAGGCCTTTTTTAAGCAAAATTTTCTAACTTATAAGTTTAAAACTTTTTATTTCACTTGAAGCTAAAACGTTAGAATTTGACCACACAAAGATTTTTTTTTGCACTCATCTGATACATTTTTAGTTTGTGTTAATTTATGTTATTTCTTTATTTTTCCATTAAAGTGAGGATTTTTTGAAAACATATTTTAAAATAATATCCATATTTAAGCCTTTTTTAATCAAAATATTCAAACTTATAAGATTAAACCTTTTTATGTGGTTCAGTTAAAGCTAAAGAGTTAGAATTTTGTTCACACAAAGAAATTTTTTGCACTCATCTGATACATTTTTAATTAGTTTTATTTTATTTTATTTCTTTATTTTTCCTTTAAAGTGGGGATTTTTTGAAAATATATTTTAAAATACTATCCACATTTAAGCCTTTTTTAACCAAAATATTCAAACATAAGTTTAAAACATTTTATGAAGTTCATTTGAAGCTAAAGAGTTAGAATTTTGTTCACACAAAGGAATTTTTTGCGCTCATCTGGTACATTTTTACTTTCTTTATTTTATTTTATTTCTTTATTTTTCCTTTAAAGTGGGGATTTTTTGAAAATATATTTTAAAATAATAGCCATATTTAAGCCTTTTTTAACCAAAATATTCAGACTTATAAGATTGAAACTTTTTATGTAGTTTGTTTGAAGTTAAAAAGTTAGAATTTTGTCCACACAAAGAAATATTTTGCACTCATCTGAAACATTACTGATACTTTGTTTTATTTTATGTTATTTCTTTATTTTTCCATTAAAGTGAGGATTTTTTGAAAACATATTTTAAAATAATATCCATATTTATGCCTTTTTTAACCAAAATATTCAAATTTATAAGATTAAAACTTTTTATGTAGTTCATTTGAACCTAAAGAGTTTGATTTTTGTCCACACAAAGAAATTTTTTGCACTCATCTGATGCATTTTTACTTTGTATTATATTATTTTATTTCTTTATTTTTCCTTTACAGTGGGGATTTTTTGAAAATATATTTTAAAATAAATCCACATTTAAGCCTTTTTTAACCAAAATATTCAAACTTATATGTTTAAAACTTTTTATGTAGTTCACTTGAAGCTAAAGAGAAGAGTTAGAATTTTGTCCACACAAAGAAATTTTTATTGTGGTAGTTTTCGGTGAAAATTTTAAGTTAATTAAAACAAAGAGGCTTCTAAAATCAGTAAAACCACTGAATAAGATTGCTTGATTAATTTTGAATCTTTATACAGTTAATTGAACTGCCGGCGAAATATGTAATTTCTCGTATGTGATCATCTCTCATTTCTTATTTCATGTACAACTTTTTAATAACACGTAAAAATTGAAAGATTCGATCTATGTATTACGCTATCGTACGTGGCACAGAAATCGCGATAATTTGTTAATTATTTAATGCCAACGCCCGAATGAAACGCATCTCATTTGTTATTGAACAGTATTTAATGCATATCCAAACCTATAAGGGGGTTACCATAGAGGGGACCCTGTTCTGTCGCCAAATACCGCCAAGTCTGTAGCCAACTTGATGATGTACTGCCAAATTTGGCGACCAAAATTAGTCTCCAAAAGTGACGTCAACTTGGCGATATCTCAAAATATTTCGCCATATTCCCATAGGCTTCCATTGTAAACAAATAGGGTTTACTTTCTTACAAAAAATCAACAAATTGAGGTATTTTAATGCAATAAAAACTAATATTAGCTTAAGGGATGATATTAATTATATTTAAGGGAGTACAAGTAAATTAAATTATGAATAAAAGTAACATGATACAATGCTTAGCATACTTTCCCAAACAAAAGTTTTAAGGGAGACCAAACTGGTGGCCAACGGCGACTACTTATTGTTATTTTAACAGTATAGGAACTTATAATTTGAAATTCACTGAAAACAAATACGAGTAAATGAAAAAATCCTCAAGAAGGGGTATTTCAAAAACATTTGTAGTCATAAAATAGAAATTATTCATTCAGATACATAAAGGCTATAATACATTTTTAGTGTTTTTTTTCTTAAAGTGTCTTTTTTAACAACATTTACTTTAAGCACTTTTTAACAAAAATTTCGAAATTGCATGTGGTAGTATTCCAAAATATTTTAGTGATATACTTGAAGTTTTAGAGTTAGAATTTTTTTCTCTACAAAACATTTTTAGCTCTACAAAGGATTTTTTATTGTTTTGAAGGGAAAAAAAAAGTTATGCAGAACAAAAAATATAATATACCAAGAAAATGAACGAAATGCACTATGTAAAATCTAATTGATTAAAATTATTAATCCAACTATCCAAGTTCATGGCTGAAATATTAAATGTAACTTTTCTCTTTTATATTTAAATCGTTATGTTTCATTTAATTTTTCATCAATTAACGTCAGTTTAAAACTCACAGTAATTAAAAAGAAATAGTGCAAAATAAATAAATAAATAAATACTCGAGAAGCTATACCTAATAAAAATTTGTACAGTCGTGGAAAAAGAAAAGTAAGCGCCCTCTACTAACTCCTCAGCAAATTATCGCAGACGAAAGTTACTGGTACCGAACGGTTGGAAATAAAGTCGACTTTTAAATGATGTATATAAAATTTGGTTAGGGTGTCATCTACAAATTAAAATGAATCCAAACTTCATTTTTTTCAATGGCAATACCCAATTTTAACAAGATATTTCAAATCTCCGGTTCAAATTATGCCTAGACACCAAATTTCAAGTCATTTGAATGATAAGTTTTTGAATTATAAACATTCAAAATTTAGTGCTTATAATGTTAAATTACATTTTCATATTTTTATTTATATCTCTTGAAATTATGCTCCTAATGAGTTAATTTTTTGTGTAGCAATAATACTAAAATACCCAAACATAAATATTTCGAATTTGCAATTTTTATAATTTTATGATATGAATTATGAAATTAATATTCGAAAAAAATATGAATTGCAACCTACTATTTTTTTATGGATTTAGATTTATTAAGTCCTGCTTTATGGAAATCCAAAATTTCACATTTTTCTTCAAAGTAATTTTCAAATTATGCTTAAAAAACGGCAAAATTCGTCTATGATAGAAGTGACTAGATATTTTGACATTTCTTCTGCTATCCTTTATTCTATCTGTGTTCAATGACTGCTTGAGTGTCGTTTACGATGCCTTGATCAAGAAGGAAGCTCTCTCGGTCAACAATCGAGTACCGAACATCAATTTGGATACAACCCTTAAAATACGCTCGTTTTAAAATAATTAATTTCTCGGAAACTTATGGTGCGAATTGCATAAAAAAATTATTTTTAGGCTAATTGAAAGGTGTAGACTTCATTTATGCTGTCAGAATTGTGTACTGCTATTGAAAAAAATAAAATTATGGCTCGTTTTAATATGTATATGGCCTCCTAAGCAAATTTTATTTACATCATTTAAAAGTAAATTTTATTTCCAATCGTTCGGTACCAGTAACTTTCTTCTACGATAATTTGTTGAGGAATTAGTAGGGGGTGTTTACTTTTTTTTTCTTCCCAAACTGTAAATAACAGAAATTATTCTTCCAGATGTATAAAGTTTCAAAGTATTTTGAAAGTATCAAATTTCGTTCTACTTCAAAGATTCAAAATTACACCTCTAATGACACTTATTTAAAAATTTATTTTAAGATGTTTTTAATCTTATTAAAATTTCAAGTTTCCTAACGACCTCTTTAAAAATAAACGATGATGGTAAAAGGAAAAAAATAAAAAAAGACGCCAGCGCAACTTAATAATAGTTACTTGAATGAAGTTTACCTCCTTGAAACATGTTTCTCTGGAGAGGGCACTCATATTTCCGAAGATAAGGATAGTAACTTTCTATTGGAAAAAAGAAAGTTTGAGCAGTTAAATCCAATTGATGCATCTTTTCCTTTTAAGTGTGGTTTAGCTGAAAATTTCTTTTTAAACATCATTCACAACTTTTAACGGAAAAATATACTTAAAAATATTTCTTGCCCTATAGAATTTTAAGAGCTCAAGTTTTTTCACGACAAAAGTTTTTTTAAGTGTTATTTTTTCCTTTAACAATAACGATTAAAATAAATATAAATCTAAATATAGTTTTTTAAAACACTCTTTTTAACACCATAGTTGAAAAATGTTTAGTAAACCGGTTTATCTGATCATTTTGAAATTTGGCCGCGATTTTTCTTGCCTAAATATAATGGGTAATGTTATTTAAATATGTTCTTGAGATATACCATATAAAGTTCGATATTAGAAGTGAAGAGTGTAGCATATATAGTTCACTTACAGGAGCACCTAAAAGATTGTTGTTACCTTATGTTCTATGGTAGAAAATCATCTGCTATGTGTTTTAATGATCTTACATTATTTCAAACATACATATTTCAGCTCATATACATTAACGTTGTTCACTATACGATGCTTTCTGTAGAATAAGGTGTGCATAGCATTTATTATTTATAGGGGCACACAAAATAATTCGGTTACACAAAATATTTCGGTAATGTATAAGCAGTAATTTCTTGAAGTGCGTTTTCAGATGTAGCATTCATTTTTAAATTTAAGTAATTTTTTGCACTATTACTTGGTCCGCATAAAGTTTCCTATACAAAAGGTTTATTAATGTGTTGAAGGGAAAATTATAAAGTTAATGAAAATACAACACGAAATGCATTCAGTAAAATTATATAATTACTAGATTAAATTTATGGATAAAATCAATCAAGATGTTGACTGAAATATTCAGTATCTCATTTGGTATCTTATATGTTTAAATCATTATGTCGTATTTAATTTTTTTTTCTATTATCAATGCATAAAATTGAAAAAATACTCTTTACACATCAGGACATTAAGTGTAAAACTGACAGTTTATAAAAAAGAAATAAATGTAATAAACAAATAAATAAATGAAAACCTCCTGAAGCCATACCTAACAAAAACTCTGAGTCATAATTAGAAACTACTATTTCAAATATACAGTTTTAAAATATGAAATTTTGTTTTATTTCAAATATTCAAAATTACACCACTAATAACACTTTTGCGTAAGTGCATATTGAGATGTTTTAATCTTATTAAAATTTCCATTTTCATAAAACCTTCTTTAAAAATACACGGTAATGGTAAAAGGAAAAGTAGAAAAAAAAACAAGACGCGAGGCACATAATAATAACAGTTACGCGAATGAAGTTTTCCTCCTTGAAATATGTTTTTCTGGAGAGGGCACTAATATTTCTGAAGATAAGTGTAGTAACGCTCTATTGGAAAAAAAAGAAAAAAGTTTGAGCTTTGAATGCATCCAATTGATGCATATTTTTTTCGTTTAAGTATGGTTTAGTTGAAAATATCTATTTAAGCGTTATTCACAACTTTTAGCGGAAAAATACACTTCAAAAATATCTTTTGTCGTACAGAATTTTAAGAGCTTTAGTTTTTTCACGACAAGAGCTTTTTAAGGAGTTTTTTCCCATCAACGATAACGATTAATAAAAAATCTATAAATATAAAGATAGTTTCTTAAAACACCGTTTTTTTAAGTGAAAAATGTTGAGAAAATCGGTTTAATGTGGCTGTTTTATGGTCTGGCTATAATTTAACTCACCTAAATATAATGAGTAATTTAATTTATATACGTTATTGAGATATAATGCTAGGTATTGGAAGGGAAGAGTGTTGCATTTATAGTTCACTTACAGGGGCACTCAAAATATTGCCTTTACATTATGGTCTTTGAGGAAAAATCATTTGCTGTGTGTTTTAATGATGTTACACTATTTCAAAAATATTTAAAATCATGTACAGAAACGAAGTTCCTATGAGATTCTTTCTATAGGATAAGGCTTTCATAGTATTTTTTATTTACAGGGACACACAAAAGAATTCGATTACAGTACTGTATACGAGCAATAAATGCTCGCAGTGCGTTTTCATTTGTAGCATGTGTTTTTAAATTTCCTAATTTTTGGCACTATTACCTTGTGCGTATGCATTTTCTTTCATAAATGATTTTTTTTGTTTTGTTTTGAAGGGAAAATTCTAAATTTAATAAAAATATACCGCGGAAATAAACAAAACCCATTCAGTAAAATTATATAATTACTTGATTAAATTTATGAATCAAATAAATTATTTTGGCTAAAATATTGAATATATATATTTTTTATTATATATTTAAATCATTATGTCTTATTTAACTTTCCTTGGATTATGAATGCCTAACATTAAAATAATTACTGTTCTGTTTATTACAACAGGACATTAAATGTAAAACTGACATTTTATCGAAAGGAAATAAATGCAATAAATAAATAAATAAATAAATAAATAAAAATTAATACCTCCTGAAGGCATACCTAACAAAAATTCCTAGTCATAATTTGAAACTATCATTTCAAATACATGCAGTTTTAAAGAATTTTCAAATTATCACATTTTGTTTTATTTCAGATATTCAAAATTACACCACTAATAACACGTTTCCTTAAATTTATTTTGAGATGACTTTAATCTTATTAACATTTCTAGTTTCCTAACGACTCTTTTAAAAATAAATGATGATGCTAAAAGTAAAAGAAAAAAAAACTAAAATAAGTCTCGAGGCACATAATAATAACAGTTACGCGAATGAGCTTTACCTCCTTGAAATATGTTTCTCTGGAGAGGGTATTCATATTTCCGAAGATAAGGATAGCCACTTTCTATTGGAAAAAAAGAGAGAAAGTTTGAGCTATTGCATCTAATTGATGCATCTTTATCGTTTAAGTGTGGTTTAGCTGAAAATACCTTTTTAAACGTCATTCAAAACTTTTAACGTAAAAATATACTTCAAAAATATCTTTTGTCGTATAGAATTTTAAGAGCTTAAGTTTTTTCACGACAAGAGTTCTTTTTTTAAGTTTTTTTTCCCCCTTCAATGATAGCAATTAATAAAAAAAATATATAAATATAAATATAGTTTTTTAAAATACCCTTTTTAACACCATAATTGAAAAATGTTGAGAAAATGGGTTAATCTGGCCGTTTTATCGCCTGGCTGTAAATATAGTGGGTAGTTTAATTTATATACCTTATTGAGAAATAATATTCGGTATTGGAAGTGAAAAGTGTTGCATTTATAGTTACAGGGACACTTAAAAGCGCACTCAAAAGATTGCCGTTACATTATGGTTTATGGGGGGGGAAATCCATTGCTGTGAGTTTTAATGATGTTACACTATTTCAAACATATTTAAAGTTATATACATCAACGAGGATGCTTACTATAAAATATGCTGTGCATAGCATTTATTATTTACAGGGACACACAAAAGAATTCGTTTACAGTCCTGTCTGTGAGCAATAACTGCTCGAAGTGTGTTTTCCGTTGTAGCATACGTTTTTAAATGTAACAAATTTTTTGCACTGTTACTTGGTGCGCATACAGTTTCCTCCACAAAGTGTTTCTTAATTTTTTTAAGGTAAAATTCTAAAGTTGATTAAATATACACCACGAAAATCAACTATACACATTCAGTAAATTTATTTCGAGATGACTTTAATTTTATTAAAATTTCTAGTTTCCTAACGACCTCTTTAAAAATAAACAATGATGGTAAAAGGAAAAGAAAAAAAGGAAAACAAGACTCGAGGCACATAATAATAACAGTTACGCGAATGAACTTTACCTCCTTGAAATATGTTTCTCTGGAGAGGGTACTCATATTTCCGAAGATAAGGATAGTCACTTTCTATTGGAAAAAAAGAGAGAAAGTTTAAGCTATTGCATCCAATCGATGCATCTTTATCGTTTAAGTGTGGTTTAGCTGAAAAAGACTTTTTAAACGTCATTCAAAACATTTAAAGGAAAAATATACTTCAAAAATATCTTTTGCCGTATTGAATTTTTAGATCGGGAGTTTGTTCACACACACACACACACACACAAAAAAAAAAAAAAAAAAAAAAAAAAAAAAAAAAAAAATAGAGTTCTTTTCCTTGTCACGATAACAATTAAAATAAATAAAAAATTAAAGATTGTTTTTTAAAACACTCTTTTTAACATCATATTTGAAAAGTGTTTAGGAAATTGGTTTCTCTGGCCGTTTTGCTGTCTGTCAGCAATCTAACTCGCCTAAATATAATGGGTAATGCAATTTATATAATTTATTGAGATATACCATATAATATTCAGTATCGGAATCAAAGAATGTAGCATTTATTGTTCATTTACTGGTGCACTCAAAAGTTTGCCGTTACATTATGCTTTTTTGGGGAAAAATCGTTTGGTGTATGTTTTAATGATGTTACACTACTTCAAACACGTTTAAATTCATATACATCAACAAGGTTCACTACAAGATGCTCGGTACATAATAGGATGTACATAAGATTGATTATTTACAGGGACAACCAAAATAATTAGGTTACATTACTGTTTATGAGCAATAAACGCTTGGAGTGCGTTTTCAGTTGTAGCATGCGTATTTAAATTTAACCCTTAAATGCCTGGTGTTGCTTTTCGGCAACATACCCAATTTAGGCTCTAAAATACTATTAGGATAATATTGAAGCTATAATGCCTAATGTTGCCAATAAAATACATTCTGAAAATATTATTAAATCGATTTTCAACATGTAGATTTCAACACTTGTGCTGTTTAAGAATAAAGATAGATTTAGTTTTTCAATTGTTGCTACTTGTTCTTTCTGTTTTGTTTGGAAGCTTGCGAAATATCCTATTTTGACCTGCAGTGAGCAAGTAAAATTTATTTCTTATTATAGTTCCTGAAATTCTTGTGTGTTTAATATTATAGAATTTATCAAGGCAAATTATTTTTTAAATTAAACACCAGTATTGCCGATTAGTAACAAACTGTTTTTTAGCCTTAAACTATACTTAAAACAAAATATGAATTTTTTAAGTATTTTTCCATGATTTATTTAAAAAATGAAAGCCGAAAAATATTATTATAATGACTTTTGAAAACTCAGGCATTTAAGGGTTAAATAATTTTTGCATTTTTATTTGGTGCGTGTACATTTTACTCTTCAAAGGTTTTTTTATGTTTTAAGGGAAAATTCTAAAACTACTAATATTATATCAAGAAAATCAACAAAGCGCATCCTGTAAAATTATACAGGGTGTTCGGTCTAAAAGTATCCAAACGTTATGGCTTATTTTTACGGATCTGTCCATTAGAATTCTAAAATAAAAATTATTTAAATAGAAAGAACATCTCACGAAGTTTTAATACCAATAGATTTCGATGAATTTTGTAGGATGAGAAACGTCTAAACAGTAATCCAGTTCTCTCCAAGTGTTTCGTAGCATATCAGGAGTTATTAGACGAATTGATTGAGTGATACATTTCTTCAAGTCATCCAAAGTAATTATTTTTTTTTTGTTTATACACAACGGATTTAATAAATACCCAAGCAAAAAAGTCTAATGGAGCTAAAACCAGAGACCTCGGAGGCCAGGCAATTGGGCCCTGTCTTCCAATCCAACTTCCAAGAAATGCCATATTCAAAAACGCGGTATATAGTATGGTGGAGTCCTAAAAAATTTCGGAGGTTTTTCCAATCCACAGAGGATCAATTTATTATATTCTAATGGATAGTTCTATAACAATAAGCCATAACTTATGGAAAATTTTTGCTTGGACTACCTGTATAATTACTTGAATAAATTTATGAATAAAACCAATCAAGACGTTGATTCAAATATTCAGTATCTCATTTTTTTTCTTATACAGGGTGTTTCCGAATTCATGGGCCAAACTATAAGAGAAGGCAAAGTATACATAAACAAGTAATATAAAAATTTTGTTTTTAAAGTCAATTCCTACTTAGGTCATCGAAGAAAAATTTAATATAATCCCTTAAGCTAACATTAGTTTTTGTTGCATTAAAATATCTTAATTTGTTGATTTTCTATAAGCAAGTAGGTTTACAATGGAACGCTATGGGAATTTGACAAAATATTAGAGATATCGCCAAGTTGGCGTCACTTTTGGCGACTCATTTTGGCCGCCAAATTGGGCGATATATCGCCAAGTTGGCGACAAACTTAGCGGTATTGGGAGGTAGAACAGGGTCCCCCCTATGGTCACCCCTTATTGAAAATACCTTCATTGATCTTCAATAACCAATGGCCGCCATTTTGTTTCCCATGCAAAACTAAATTTAACTAATTAATTAATATTTGAAAAAACAGTATTAACATCAATTGTCATCCAGTACAAGTTTTAAAAAAATTATTTCAACTTGATACGATGAATAATGGGTATTTTATTAACGATTGAAAATTTGAACACGATAAATATATAAATAAATATCAGGAGAGTGTGAGTTAATAGTAGGAATTGAAAAAGCAATTTTGGTATTGGGTTAGAATTGGGTTAGATTGTTAGTGGATTGGGTTAGAAATGAAAAGTTTTGGCGAAAAACAAGAAATGCGGAGAGAATGAAAACGAGCGATTTACGGACATAACAATTACAGTAAGTGCTCAAATGGGCCACCACCAACATCGATACATACCTGGCAACATCTATCAAGCTGTTGGCGTATCCTTTGGAAGGTTCAAGTGTCACCTCTATGATATAAACAGTAAACACCCAACCGGAGCTCCAACCATTCGGTTTATGGATTAATGCCCATGTAGTAAGAACCCCATCAACATGTAGCAAACCCCAACTGCAGAAAAGAGCCCGAAAAACGGGCATTAATTTTTTTAAAAATTAAAAAATAAAAAAGAAACGCAACATGCCCTACATCCATCGTACAGCATGGTAAAATAAACATAAATTTTCTCGCCGCTGTCGACAGATATAAGAAAAAAATCATAAGAAAAGCTGCATTAAATGCAATTAAAACATAAGAACAATGCAACAATTTGCAATTCAACGTGATATAGAAGAAATTCTTTTAAGTAACAAAACAACTTTGAGTTTTACGTAGCAGTTCAAAATCAGAGAACACATAATTAGAAGAATTTGGATAAGACAGTATCCGATGAATATTATAGTTACATAAGCAGAAGAATAAAATCAAAACCTGTATTGAATAAAACTGTAGAGCTCATTTAGTTTGTTGTAAATCTGACATAACTTATGATAATTTGTTGGTGCAAATAAAACTCGTTATCTTTTTTCTTTATCTTAAATAGGAACATTTGGAAACTCCCATGTCCCGTCTGGATATATGCTATGATTTGCTTATTACATATAAAGTCTAAGTTAACTCTGAAAATAATTAGGCATGGGTCTCTTCCATTAAGGACGTTTCCCAATAATTTTGCCATTCCAGAAGTATATTATTCTTAAAATGACTTTTAATATGAGGAATGGGAATTTTAATGATTGCTTCCATGTCAAATGTACCGTCTATAATTACTAATTTCGCCAATAGGTCTGCCCTTTCATTACCTAAAAGTACAGCATGTGTTTTAATCCGAGCAATTTCAAAATTTCTTGCATGTTTATTCTTTAATTCATCTATGAGACACCAGTTGACTCTGATGAGGACCTCATTGCAGGACTTTTAATCGTTGCTGGAAATTTTCATCTAACACTTGGTATCCGCGAAAAGGTACGTCAATCACTTGCTAGATCGTTTCAGCACTTATTGTAATTGTTATGTCAATAAAACACTTCTTTTTATTTCCTCCGCATTTGTCGTTTTTCGCCAAAACTTTTCATTTCCGACCCCACATTGCTATACCAAAATTACTTCTTTATGTGTACTCTATCTTCTCTTACATTTCGGCCCATGAATTCGTAGATACCCTGTATATTTAAATCATTATGTCTTATTTATTTTTCCTTCTATTATCAATGCATAACATTAAAAGAATTACTGTCCTGTTAATTACAACAGGACATTAAGTGTAAAGCTGACATTTTGTGAAAAAGAAATATAGTAGGGCTCCGCTAATCTGAATCCTGCTGATCCGAAATTCCGGATAATCCGAACCGATTTTATTTTCGAAAATTCTACTTGAACATATTTAAAAAAATAACAGAAAAAAAATCTCAATAATTTAAAAGTAGAGCATTGTACAGGAATATAAAATGAAAACGTGCACTTTAGGCCCACTCGTTGAAACCATCTTGAAAAAAATCTCGACTATCTCTTTGTTTGACAGCCACTATAAAATTATTTTCTAAAATGCAAAAAGTATTTAATTCAGATGATAAAAATTTATTTTTCCTTTCAATAGTCTGATTTCGCAAATTATCTACGGTAATATTTTTTCTTCCCCACCCGTCGTCGACGTGGTCATTGAGCTATTTATAAATTCGTGATTTTGAACCGTTTGTAATGGGTTGTTACGTAATTCCTCATTCTGAAGTTCCATTGGATTATTATAAACACCGGGAGTGAATAAACGGGAAAAGTACTTTTTCCGAAAGTCGTGCCGGATAATCCGTCATGCCGGAACTTAGGATGCCAGATTACAGGATATTTACTATACTACTGAATACTTATAAATTACATTTTTTAATGCATGCAACTTTTCTTTTCTATTTTTATCAGAATTTCGGGTAATCCGAATTTTTTGTTATCCGAACTGGTACCGGTCCCATTTAGTTCAGATTAACGGGGTTCTACTGTAAATGCAATGAATAAATAAATGATCAAAAAACCCCTAAAGACATACTTAACAAAAATTACCTGTCATAATTTGAAACTTTTATTTTAAATATATACAGTTTCAAATTATTTTTTAAGTATAAAATTTTTATTTCAATACAGTAGAACCTCGATTATTAGAAGTAATTTGGACCGACCCTCTTTCGGAAAATCGAGAATACTTCAATTTTAAGATTAAGGAGATATATATGCAATATTTCTTATTATGATAACAAGTGCTTAATAAAAATAAAGCAATAGCAAAATCGAAACAAGAATAAATTACCTGAATTTTAATTTCGAAATTAAGTACATTTTACATATATTACAAGAGTTTGAAAAAATGTTTTGTTTGTAGCAGTTTCGATTGCCTTTGCTTTTAAGCTCTGTCACTGAGTTTTTTAATATTATTAGTTCACCAGCATCACAGTCTTTCTGCTGCTCCAGCCATGCTAAACCTTTTGCAATACATTTAAAAGCTTCAGACTTGCTAATTTGCCCGTTTTCTTGTTTCTTTGTCCCACTCCGCAGCTTATCGGAGCTCAAGTTAAATTCAAAGGAACTCTAAGAAAGTGGATAAAAAATATTTATATATACTCGTAGTTCGAAAAGGACCGTTTGCACGCAAGAAATATGATAGTTAAAAAAAAAAAAAGAAAAAGAAAAAGAAAAAGAAGAAGCTCTCAAAATGGATTTTGCACACAAGGGATGTGATAGTAAAAAAAAAGCTTTAAAAATGAATTTCGGTTAACCGAGAGTTTCGGGTAAAAGATGTTCTACTGTAATTCAAAATTACACCACTAACACGTTTGCTTAAATGTGTATTGAGATGTTTTTAATCTTATAAAAATTTTCACATTGATAAAACCTTCTTTAAAAATAAACGGTAATGGTAAAAGGAAAAGAGAAAAAACAAAAGATGCGAGGTACAGTCGTGGAAAAAAAAAGTAAACACCCCCTACTAACTCCTCAACAAATTATCGTAGACGAAAGCTACTGGTACCGAACGATTGAAAATAAAGTCTACTTTTAAGTGATGTATATAAAATTTGCTTAGGGGGCCATCTAGATATTAAAACGAACCATAACTTTGTTTTTTTCAATAGCAGTACACAATTCTGACAGCATAAATGAACTCTACACCCTTCAATTAGTCTAAAAACAAATTTTCACGCAATTCGTACCATAAGTTTCCGAGAAATTAATTATTTTAAAACGAGTTTATTTTAAGGGCTGTATCCAAATTGAAGTTCGGTATTCGATTGTTGACCGAGAGAGCTCCCTTCTTGATCAAGGCACCTTAAGCAGTCAATTAAGCCAGTTTGATTACAGAATAGCGTATGAAATTTCAAAATATTTAGTCACTTCTATCATAGACGGCCCCTTAAAACATCATTTTGCCGTTTTTAAGCATAATTTGAAAACAACTTGGTAGAAAATGTGAAATTTTGGATTTCCATAAAGCAGGACTTAATAAATCTGAATCCATCAAAAAATTGTAGGTTGCAATTCATAATTTTTTGAATATTAATTTCATAATTCATAATTCATATCAGAAAATTATAAAAATTGCAAATTCAACGTATTTAGGTTTGGGTATATTAGTATCATTGCTACACAGAAAATTAGAACATTAAGATCATAATTTCAGAAGTTATAAATAAAAATATGAAAATGTAATTTAACATTAGAAGCACTTAATTTTGAATGTTTATAATTCAAAAACTTATCATTCAAATGACTTGAAATTTGGTGTCTGGGCATAGTTTGAACCACAGATTTGAAATATCTCATTAAAATTGGGTATTGCTATTGAAAAAAAATGAAGTTTGGATTCGTTTTAATACGTAGACGGCCCCCTAAGCACATTTTATATACGTCATTTAAAAGTAGACTTTATTTTTAATCGTTCGTTACCAGTAACTTTCGTCTACTATAATTTGTTGAGGAGTTAGTTGGGGTTGTTTACATTTTTTTTTTCCACGACTGTACATAATAATAATAGTTACGAGATTGAAGTTTATCTCCTTGAAATATGTTTCCTTCGAGAGGGCATTCATATTTCCTTTGAAAAAAAGAAAGAAACTTTGATCTTTTGCATTCAGTTGATGCATCTTTTCCGTTTAACTGTGGTTTAGTTGAAAACTTTTTTTTTTTAAGCATCTTTCACAATTTTTAGCGGAAAATACACTTTAAAAAATATCCTTTGCCGTATAGAATTTTAAGAGCTTTAGTTTTTCACTATACAAGTTTTTCAAGAGTTTTTGCTCTGCAACGATAGCAAATTAAATATATATATATATAAATATAAAGATAGTTTTTTAAAACTCTCTTTTTAACACCATAATTGAAAAATGTTGAGAAAATCGGTTTACCTGTTCGTTTTATCGCCTGGTTGCAATTTAACTCACCTAAATATAATAGTTGAAAAATGTTGAGAAAATCGGTTTACCTGTTCGTTTTATCGTCTGGTTGCAATTTAACTCACCTAAATATAATAGATAGTTTAATTTATATACCTTATTGAAATATAATGTTCGGAAATAGTGAAGAGTGTTGCATTTATAGTTCACTTACAGGGGCACTCAAAAGATTGCCTTTACGTTATGGCTTATGCGGAAAAATAATTTGCTGTGTGTTTTAATGATGTTACACTATTTCAAACATATTTAAATTCATATACATAAACGAGGTTCACTATAAGATTCTTACTATAGAATAAGGCGTGGATAGCATTTATTATTTACAGGGACGCACAAAATAATTCGCTTACAGTACTGTATATGAACAACAATTGCTTGAAGTGCGTTTTCAGTTGTAGCATGCGTTTTTAAATGTAACTAATTTTTTGCACTATTTCCGTGTGTGCAGTGCATGCATTCCTTTCCATAAATGATTTTTTAAGGGAAAATTCTAAATTTAATAAAAATGTACCGCGGAAATCAACAAAACCCATTCAGTAAAATTTGATAATTGCTTGATTAAATTTATGAATCAAAGCAATTACGATTTTGGCTAAAATATTCAATGTATCATTTTTTTCTTATATATTTAAATCATTATGTCTTATTTAATTTTCGTTCTATTATCAATCCATAACATCAAAGGAATAACTGTTCTGTTAATTACAACAGGACATTAAGCATAAAACTGACATTTTATCAAAAAGAAATAAGTGCAATAATGACTGAAGACATACCTAACAAAAATTACCAGTCGTAATCTGAAACTCTTATTTCAAATATATAGAGTTTCAAATTATTTTTAAAGTATAAAATTTTTATTTCAAATATTCAAAATTACACCACTAATAGCACTTTTGCTTAAATGTGTATTTAGATGTTTTTAATCTTATTAAAATTTTCATTTTGCTAAAATCTTCTTTAAAAATAAACGGTAATGCTAAAAGGAAAAGAGAAATAAGAAACAAGATGCGAGGCACATAATAATAACAGTTACGAGAATGAAGTTTATCTCCTTCAAATATGTTTCTCTCGAGAGGGCACTCATATTTCCGGAGATTAGGATAGTAAATTCTATTTGAAAAAAGAAAGAAAGTTTGAGCTCTTACATCAAATTGATGCATCTTTTCCGTTTAAGTGTAGTTAGTTGAAAATGTCTTTTTAAACGTCATTCACAACTTTTAACGCAAAAATTCGAATTTATAAGTTGAAAATATCCGTCAAAAATATCTTTAGTCGTACAAAATTTAAAGAGCTTAAAGTTTTCCACGACAAAAGTTTTTTAAGTGTTACTTTTTCTTCGACAATCACGCATTAAAATAAATGTGAAAATGAAAACAGCGTTTTTAAAGCATGCTTTTTAACACTTTCCAGTATAGTTGATTTTTTTTAAAATAAATTATGATATGTCTTTCCGTTTGTCCAAAATCTCTGTCCGAAATCTACTTTACGTAAATATATTCGGATTGCTATGTAAGTTATGCTTACGTAATATAACGTAACGTACGTAATATTAAATAAATATAAGGCATTGCTATGTTATTGTGTTTTTACATTGACACCAAGGACACTTAAAAGATTTTCGCGACATTATGGTCTATGGAAGACATATTTTAGTGATGTTATTTAATTTCAAACATTATAAAATTATTATGTGTCACTGACATGTGCTACAAGATACTTACTGCACTGTAAAAAAAAATCTGTAATTTTTACAGAAAATAACTGCTTTAAAGAAAAACAATTTTTTTCTATAAAAAATTTTGAATTTTGTAATTTTTACAGAAAAAGCCTATTTTGTTTACAGAAAGAAAACTGTTTTAATGAAAAATACAGATATTTTCTATAAATTAAGCAGTTTTCGTCTAGCGCCAAAATTTGAGGGATTCTTTCTTACAGTGTGTGTAATATCGGATTTTGGGCCGAAAACGAAAACGAAACCAAATTTTCGGTCTATCTCTAGTTACTATGGTTCATCAAAATGTTCAGTTTCTACAGATTACGTTCTCGAAATAGCACAAGCTACCGAGTGCGCAAAAATATACAGGAGAGAAAAATCAATCCCCTCACGCCTAAGTACTTTCATCTCTCGACCTGTTAAACTCTTGACAGGAGGACCTTCTTCAAATACTTACTCCGACCTAATTGGCTTCACTTGAGAGCAAATCAGTTGCTATTGATTGGATAATGATCATAATAATAAATATTTCCTTCTTTTTCTGAATCTGTAGTTGATATGAAAAAAACGAGGAAACACAAAAAGTTAGATATCCGAATGTTTTCTTTAAACACTTTTATAGGGAAGGGAATGTTGGATTATAAATTTAATACTTAAATTAGACTACATTTATTTCGCATATACTTTTTTCAACATTGTTTTTCCTTCTCGAATGACAATTGCAATTTGACGAACAGACATACAGTAACAAAGACAGAAATCGTAACCCTTTGTAAAATAAATTGGTAGGAGCATTCAAAAGATGTATCGAGAGTAGCATACCTTATTTAAATAAAAATATTTGAAATAAAAATAGAATTATGTAAAAATGCTTAAAAATCGATTTTCAGGTGATTAAACATCTGTTCAGAAGCTTTTTTTGACCGAATCTTCTGCGTTTACGAAAAAGTTGCGACTCAACAACTCGGGTTGGGAAAATATTTATTCCGATATTAGAAAAGCCCGTAAAAAAGCCCGCATTTAAGCCCGTAAAAAATAATTAAAAAAACAGAACATAAAAAAATAAAGATTAGTGACCAAATGTACTTTTTAGATATCTACAATAAACAGAAAACTACATCTAATTAATATTGTCTATTTTCTAATACAAATTTGTATACAAACTCATTTTTATAAAAAAATCTATTTTTGGACGACTCCTGCATTATTAATTTTACAAAATTTGCGAAGTTCATTTCAGCAATAACGATGCAAAACTACTCAAATGATAAAAAAAAAAAAAAAAAAAAAAAAAAAAAACTTTCGCATGAAAAATGAACTCAGTATCTCCGTCTTTTGAGAATTCTGTGAAAAAATCACATTTACTGCTCCGTTGGAAAACAGCAGCAATAAATAAAATTTTCGTTTAAAGCCCACTTTATATGTAACATTGAATTTTTGTGCATGTTTTTATATATGCGAAGCGGTGATTCAAAGGGTGAGATAATTAACAGGTATCAGGACTGTTAGAGCTTCAAAATTTTCGAAATTGTAAATTTCTTAGATGTTAAACTATCTTTTTAGAAAATTTTCATATAATTGTTTCTTTGAAATTATCATTAGAACAAAAGTTATGGTCTTTTAAATTATACTCTCTCAATAGCTGAAGCGGCGTTTCCGAAACTTTGAAATCATTTTTTCGCAAATGACGTTTTTGGGCATAAAAGCGCACTATATCTTAAAAACTTCTAAATATTTTTTCATAAAATTTTCAAAACATATGTTTCATGTTAATCTCTAAAACATGAACCTAAAATTTCCCTTTTATTGTTAAAGATATATATATATATATATATATATATATATATATATTAGGAGTTTATTTTAGGTTATATTTATGTTATTCAAATTTCCAAAATTTTGTATTAGTTAAATACAATTTTGTATTAAAAATAGAAATATTCTTTAAATACAAATTTATTTAAGTTCAGGGTAATTACTACAATCTGATGTAGTAGGCACAAAAATTTTCTTTCTAGTTGTAATATTTATTTTGTAATCGTGCGCACAATCCATTATAACAATTTTCTGCTCGTCAATTATCTAGCAGTTTGGAGCACCCTGTAAATGCTAATTCTGTATCTTGCATTTTTTATAAACATAAATGAAACAACGTACTTATATCTTTCATCTCGATAAAAATTATGTTTTAAAACCGTATACATTTTAAGATACTAAAAATTGAAAATGGTCTCTTTCTTTTCATTTTTTTCGATTTTAAGAGTCCTGAGACACTTTAAAGATTCCTAAGTACTTGCTTCTCTTGACTTAAACTCTTGTCATGAGGGTCTTTATCAGGTACTTACGCCGACCCTGATTTCCTACATTTGAGAGTAAGTAAGCTGCTGTTACTCCGAGAAATTAAAAAAAAAATCTTATTCTAATAAAATTTACATTATTATTTTTACAAGGTAATATTTTTCGAAAATGCACTTTTAACCTTGTATGTCCCAAATTAAGAATTCATGAAAATTTCATATTCTAAAGCATTTTTCGTGAATTTTTTAGACTACATTAGAAGATTTACACAATCATTTAATGCATTTTAGAAGCATTTTCCCAATAAGAAATTAATTAATTAAATTTCAATTTATAGGGATTTTGTGAATTATTTATAAACTCCACTCAAATGTTTAATTTAAAATAATTTTTTAGTATTTTGTGGAATTAGGAAATGTAAAAATAGAATGTTCTTACAATAGAAGTACAGAAATATTTCCGAGCTGAAACTTTCCTCCCCCACCCCCTACTCTAGTAATGTCAAAAAAGCTGAAAAGATGCAAAGGCAAAAAAAAAAAAAAAAAAAAAAAAAAAAAAAAAAAAAAAAAAAATCATACTTTTAAAATTTTTGTTTTGTGTAATCAATAATGCTTTTGGAACAAGATAAAGTAAAGTATCTATTACTCATTCTAAACTGTATTACTACTAATCAATGAATTAAATTAATTTTATAACAAGTTATTTTAATGGTACTTATAAGTACCGTCGGGGTATAAATGGTTAAAGCAAAACCGATACATATCTATTAGCCGAATTGAGTTATTCTTCTTTTTTAAAACCCGATAACAAAAGAAGTGCTCCAAAATCGATTTTGAGTCGAATAAAACAGAATTTCAATTCAAAAGTTTTCTGAAATTTACTATCCTTTCCATATCCTTTTCAAGAAAATGTTTAATTTGCAAAGATTAGTTTTTCGACGCAACACAAGATGATATCAATTTAAAACAAAGTTAAAAACGCCAGAATATGTAGACTTTAAGCAGACGAGTTTTGGTAGCATTTAGCAGATGCTCCTCAGTGCAAAGAATAACGGAAACTTGAGAGAAGCGGATTCAAGTGAGAAGTTCATTGACCAATAGGAAAGCAGGAAACACAGGAGAAATCGGATATCATCCAATAGGAGAATAGTATATGTAATGTGACCAAAGGTGTGAAAATTAAGAAAAAGCGGATTTTATGTAATATTTGCAACAACTATTCTCCTATTGGCTGATATTAGATTTTTCCTGTTTTTCTTGCTTTCCTATTGGTCAATGAACTTCTCACTTGAATCTGTTTCCCTCCTATATAATTGAGCAAGTTTCTTTTATTCTTTGCACGGAGGTAGAACGCTAAATGCTACCGAAACTAGTCTGCTTAAAGCCTACATATTCTGTCGTTTTTAACGTTGTTTTAAATTTATATTATACTTCGCCAAGTTGCATCTTAATAATTATTAATAACACAAGATAACGACTGCCGAAAAATTTATAATAGTAAAAAGCATCCTCCTCAGTCCTAAGTACTTTCTTCTTTCTGGACCTATTAAACTCATGTCAGGAGAGCACATTTTCAGATACTTACCCCCGCTAATTGCCCTCATTTGAGAGTAAGTCAGCTGCTGTTCCTCCGATAAAGGACAATGCTTTAAATTTGTAGTTAGTTTTTCTAGGAAACATAATGGAAAAAATATTTGGAAAAGTAAAAGATGAGGCTGGTACCTTTAACTACTCTTGCAGAAAAGATAATGATGGCCCTAAAATAAATGATCATGTTTTAAAACAAGTTGGAAATTGCTCGTCAAACGTGGCAAATGAGGTGCGTTCGTACTATAACTAGTTTTATAATTATTTTTTGCACCCCATATTGTACTGAATGTATACTTTTTTGCACTTCATAAAGCGCATAGTCTGATACATCATTAAAATGCACTTCCAATATTTTTTTTCCATTCCCCGTAATGTAACGGAACAATTTTGACTGTTCCTGTAATTAAACTATACATCCGATTTTCCTAAAATTTGAAATAGCTCAACAAAACTTTGCAACAATTATATCTTTAAAATTTCAGACCATTCCGAAGGCTGTAATATCATTAAAATGCACTTGCAATAATTTTTCCCATTCCCCGTAATGTAACGGAACTCTTTCGACTGTCCCTGTAATTAAACTATACATCCGATTTTCCTAAAATTTGAAATAGCTCAACAAAACTTTGCAACAATTATATCTTTAAAATTTCAGACCATTCGGAAGGCTGTAATATCATTAAAATGCACTTGCAATAATTTTTCCCACTGGCCGTAATGTAAAGAAAAACTTTTGACTGTCCCTGTAATTAAACTATACATCCGATTTTCATAAAATTTGAAATGGCTCGACAAAATTTTGCAACAATCATATATTTGAAATTTCAGACCATTCGGTTGGGTAGTTTTTGCTCTGCTACATGCGGACAGACGGACGGACGGACAGACGGACGGACAGACGGACGGACGGACTGAACGACGACTATAGGTGCTACGTATTTATATAATTACGAACGCACCTAAAAAGACAAGATTACTGTAATCGGGTTAGACTATTTTCTTATAACACACATTTTTCTTAAAAAAATAATAAGCGGAACATTAAACACATAAAAGCAGAAGCCCTGATCATTTTCTAGAAAGTCATATGTTGTTGCCATCAAAAAACTTTCTTCTATATAAATCAAATTAACTAAATAATTTAAATTAACCCTTTATGTACTGAATTATGAATTCATGAAAATTTTATCTTTTAAAGCAATTTTCGTGAATTGTTGAAACTACATTAGAAGATTTACATAATCATTTGATAAATTCTAGGAGGATTTTAGAAGGATTGAAGAATTTAGAAGGATTAATTAAATTTTAATTTATATGGATTTTGTGCACTATTTATAACCCCACTCAAATCTTTCATTTTAAATATATTTTTAGCATTTTGTAGAATTAGGAAAGGTACAAGTAGAATGTTCTTACAATAGAAATATAGAAATGTTTCCGAACTGAAAAATCCCCCCCTCACAACGCCGAGAAAGCTGAAAATATCCAAAGGCAACACAAAATCATCCTTTTAAAAATATTTTTGTTTTGTGAAACCAATAATGCTATTGGATCAAGATATTGTAATGTATCTATAACTCATTCTGAACTGTATTACAACATAATTGATGTATTAAATGCATTTTATAAAAAGTTATTTTAATGATACTTATATGTACCGTCAGTAGATAAAGGGTTAATGTATCAGGATTCTCCATCATATTAACAAGCATGTAAGATAAAAAATGAAGTCAACATTGTCAGCTTTGAAATTTTAATGAAGTAGTACGAAAAAAGTACCGTTGGTAGATAAAGGGTCATCCAGTGGCGTAGTGATCATACGCCTGTCTGCCAAGCTACAGATCACCAGTTCGACTCCTGACTGGGCAAGCTTCACTCAACCTTTCATCTCTTAGGTGTCGATAAAATGAGTACTAAGCTTGCTTGGAATTTAAACAACGAGGGTCCCGCGTTAGGCTGACAACTTAACCGGGAAATAGGGCTTACAGCATCTCCGAATCCAGGTTCAAGTAAATAGGGTTGGGCATTGTTTGCCCTGATCCTTCATGGATCGTAAAGCCACAGGTTTAGATAAGTTCTTAAAATAATTTAAATAGTATAAGAAATTGTATCAATCTAGAAAATGGGTTTTTTACACAACATATTCCCGTATTCAGGATACTAAGCACGAAATTTCGTTGAACTCTGTGAATTTTAACGGTTGGTAGAATCATAGCCTATTTCGAACAAATATGATTAAAATATCCCTATATCATTAAGTTTTGCCCTCACATAGAAATAATTGAGTGAAATTTATGAAATTGTTACATTGTATTAGTCCTTTTCTATGTAGTCACAGTGCATAGTAACACATTTCTGCAAACGGTATTTCAAGGAGAGGGGGGAGGATGTATTCCAGGAGTCGCGACAGTAGACCCAAAGGAGGTCAGTTTTCTAAAGTTTGCTGACCCCCCAGATGTGACATATTTTTGGAAAGCCCTGTGACCACTTATTCATGCTATTCACCTCCAGAGACCCTCCATCCATTAAAATTTCAAGAAAAGTATAATTATGAAAGATATGCTATGTATGTGCTATACACTTTTCTAAATTTTGCGACATCATTCATAACCCTGGGGGACAAATTTGGGGGGAGGGGCTTGGGAGATGCATAACAGGAATAAGTGTTCACAGGCTTTTCCAACCATATGCCAGATGTGGGGATCGGCAGAGGTTAGAAAAATGCCCCTCTTTGGGTCTACTATCGCGCCTCCTGGAATACCCCCCCCCCTCTCTTTGAAATACCGTTTGCAGAAATGTGTTACTGTGTACACTGAATATATAGAAAAGGACTCATAAAATGTAGTATTTTCATAAATTTCACTCAGTTATTTCTATGTTAGGGTAAAAACTTATTGATGCACCCTCCTAGTCGAATTTTGGCACAACCTCGTAGATGAGCGCAACCAAAATCGAATGACAATCTGTTTGTATCATGAGGTTTATACATTTGATGTTTTGTTAAATCCTGTGCACATAAATAGCAAAAATAATCGATTTGTTGCACCTCCTCTTGCTGAATCTTACCCAAAAGCTAATCAGCTAATCAGCACCAATTTACACAAGAATAGAACTTCATATTAAATTATATCCTATTCTACTAGTAATTCGAGAGTTAGAGCGCCAACAAAATTTGTGTCATATACAGACAGACCGACACACACTCTTACGAACAGGCATTTTCTAATCGTGTTCAAGGCATTCTAAACTGTACACTGCAAAAAAAAAAAATTCTGTAAAGTTATTAAAAATTTTCTTGGAAACTGGGATTCCCAGAACATTTTATGTAACGGCAACAACAAAAATTCATGTAACAGATAAACTTTTGCACCGTAAATCAAAAAATCTGTAGGGTTACTAAGAATTTTTTTAGGAAACTGTGATGTCTAGAGGTTATTAAGTAACTGCAACCCGGATAACAGATAAAATTTTAGTGAGACTTACTATAATTTGAGTAGATTCTTTTGTAAAGCTACAGAAATCTGTAGCTTTACAAAAACTAGTTTTGTAGATTTACATTTTATTTTGTACAGTGTACAGATAAAATTTTAGTAAGCATACAGATTTCTGTAACTTTACATCTGTAGAACTAGAGATTTTTTTTTTTTTTTTTTTTTTTTTTTTTTTTACAGTGTAAAAGCGGGAGTCGAATTTCTTTAAGAACCTAAAACTTTCTTATTCTACAGCTAAAAGAAATTAAAAAAATAATCAGATGAAAGAAACATTTCCTGTTTTTAATATCAACTGTTGTAAAATTTTATCGAATAAAACGGCTTTTATAATAAATGTATGCTTTTAAATTGCATATTTTCTGGATAGTTACGGGGACCAAGATTGGAACAGACAGACAGATAGATAGAGAAACACGCAGACTTACGCACAGACATACACAAAGACTCACGGACATACATTATCTAAAGACAATGTAATCATTTTCAGAACCTCATAAAACGTATAAATCGTTCGAAAACAGAATGTCGAATTTTTTCGCAAATCCAAGATGCTCTTCACTGTAAAAAAAAAAAAAAAAAAAAAAAAAAAAAAAAAAAATCTGTACTTCTACAGATGTAAAGTTACATGCTTACTAAACTTTCATCTGTAACTGTACAAAAAAAGCTGCAAATTTACAAAACTAATTTTTGTAAAGTTACAGAAATCTGTAAGTTTACAAACGAATCTACTAAAATCAGAGTAATCTTACTAAACTTTTATCTGAAACCATGGTTGCAGTTACATGAAAAGTTCTAGGCATTCCAGTTTCCTAAAAAATTCTTAGTAATCTTACAGATTTTTTGATTTTCGGCGCAAAAGTGCGTCTGTTACATGAATTTTTGTTGTTGCCGTTACATAAAAAGCTCTAAGAATCCCAGTTTCCTAAAAAAACTTTAGTAACTTTACAGAATTTTTTTTACAGTGTTCTTGAATAGATAAAGGAAAGTAATAACTACGGGAACTCATGTACAAAACATGTAACCTCAAGAAAAAACTTGCGATTTTTTTGTTTTTATGTATGACGAAACTAGAAGCATGTGAAAATGCTCGAAAATCGATTGAGAAAGGGAACAAAATAAAGTTGTTTTCCAGCATTTTATGTATGTTCAATAATTCACACAGATGTTCAGCTCGCAATGATTACGGTCTAGAAATAACACACTAGCTAATGAGTACGTAGAAAAGATGCAGGAGTGGAAAATAACCTCTCTCAGTCGTAAGTACCTCCTTCTTTCGATCTATTAAACTCATGTAAGGAGGACTCTTCTTCAGATCCTTACTCCGACCCTAATTGCGCTCATTTCAGAGTAAGTCAGTTGCCATTATTTCGATAAATTACAGGTTTCTCCTTTCTCTGAATCTGCAGTTGCTGCGGGAAAATATGAAGAAATATAATGTAAAAAATAAGTGGAAGAAGTTCGAGTTGCGGATGCTTTCTTTTTAATACTTTTTCAGGGAAGATAATGATTGGAGTAAAGTGAATGATTATATTTAAAAAAAGATTAGATAAGTGTTTTTGTCCTAGCCATCTTTATTCCTATAAAAGTATTTTCCCGAAAAAAAGTGAACGACAAACATATTTTTTATAGTAGTTGATTTTTTTTTCTTTTTTTTAAATGATTACAAATCAAGAAGTAACAGACTCGAAATCCATAAAATTGGTGGGAACATGCTGCCTCCAATTTTATAGAAAAAATTTAACTTATATAATGGTGTAATTTAAACTGATATAATTGGTGTAATATTACACGTCAATGTAACGTAACACCAGTTATATAGGTTAAATCACTCAAAAAAAGGTGGAAGTACAGCTGCCACAATTTTTAAGGAGTAACGTTACATATATGTTTTACAGTTTATTTAATATAAACAGCTATAAAACAGCTTTACGATAAATGTATGCTTTTAAATTGTATAATTTCTGTATAGTTACGGGAGACGAAGACTGGAACATACAGATAGATAGACACACAGACTTATAGGATAGCACACATACTCACGAACTGACATTTTCTAAAGGCAATCAAATCATTTTCAGAATCCTCATTCAACGCATAAATCTATAGAAAACCGGAAGACTAAGTTTTTCACGAATCCAATATATTCTTCATGTAAATATAAAATAATGTAATAATTATGAGAATCATGTAAAAAAATAACCCCAAACTGTAGAAATTGATCGAAAATCGATTGGCAAAGGAAACAAAAGGAAGCTTCTTACTAGCATTCTATATATGTCCTACAATTCACGGAGATGTTCAGCTCGCAATGATTACGGTCTAGAAATAACACACAAGCTAACGAGTACGTAGAAAAGATGCAGGAGAGGAAAATAACCCCTTTCAGTCGTAAGTGCCTCCTTCTCTCGACCTATTAAACTCTTGTCAGGAGGACTTTTCCTCAGATCCTTACTCCGACCCTAATTGCCCTAATTTCGGAGTAAGTCAGTTGCCATTACTTCGATAAATTACAGGGTTCTCCTTTCTCTAAATCTGTAGTTGCTATGGAAAATATGAGGAAATATAATGTAAAAAATAAGTGGAAAAACTTCGAGTTGCGGATGCTTCATTTAAATACTTTCGCAGGGAAGATAACGATGGAAGTGAAAGCGAATGCTTATACTTAAAAAAAGATTAGATCAGGTTTTATTTTTTTACCCTAGCACTTTTTCTTCCTAAAAAACTTTTTCCTTCCAAAAAACAAACAAAGGATAAACGATTTTTTATAGTAGTTGATTTTTTTTCGTTTCTAAAAACATTACAAATCAAGAAGTGACAGACTTGAAATCCATAAAATTGTTGGCAAAATGCCGCCCCACATTTTATGGAGTATCTTAACTTGTATAATGGTGTAATTTAAACTGATATAACGCGTGTAATATTACACATTAGTGTAACGTAACACCAGTTATATCCATTAAATTACTCAATGAAAAATGTGGCAGCACGGCTTCCACAAATTTTATGGAGTACCACTACATGTATTTTTTACAGTGTTATTGAATATAAACTGGTATAAAACTTTATCGAATAAAACAGCTTTTTCTATAAATGCATGCTTTTAAATTGTATACTTTCCGTATAGTTACGGGGAGCAAAGGACTGGAACGTACAGACTGATAGAATAGTACACATCAAATCATTTTCAGAACCTCATTCAACGTATAAATCCGTACAACACCGGAAGACGAAGTTTTTCACGAATCCAATATATTCTTCCTGCAAAGATAAAATAATGTAATAATTATGAGAATCATGTAAAAAAAAAATAACCCCAAGCTGTTGAAAAGGTTCGAAAACTGATTGGGAAAGGGAACAAAATAAAGTTGTTTTCCAGCATTTTATGTATGTTCAATAATTCACACAGATGTTCAGCTCGCAAAGATTACGGTCTCTAAATAACACACTAGCTATAGAGTAGGTAGAAAAGATGCAGGAGAGGAAAATAACCTTTCACAGTTGTAAGTACCCCTTCTCTCGATCTATTAAACTCTTCTCAGGAGGACTCTTCTTCAGATCCTTACTCCGACCTTAATTATCCTCATTTCGAAGTAAGTCAGTTGCCATTACTTCGATAAATTACAGGTTTCTCCTTTCTTTGAATCTGTAATTGCTACGGGAAAATATGAGGAAAAATAATGTAAAACATAAGTGGAAAAAGGTTCGAGTTGCGGATGCTTTCTTTAAATACTTTCGCAGTGAAGATAATGATGGAAGTGAAAGTGAATGATTATGTTGAAAAAGATGATTAGATCAGTATTTTTTCTCTAACCATCTTTCTTTCTAAAAAAATCACCCCCCCCCCCCCTTCCTGCCGGAGAAAAAAAAATGATTGAAATGATTTCTTATAGCAATTGATTTTTCTTTTCTTTTCGAAAAAGATTACTAATAAAGAATTGGCAGACTTGATTTTCGGTTTGAGCTCACATTTCTATGTTCACTGTTAAAAATGTGTAACTTTTGCTGCATCGCCATTCCACAGCTTATATTGAAAACGGTTACTTGACTATATTATCCAGCATTCTCATTGGTCAGAATAGAGATATTCTATAAAAGTGGTGGAGTGACTATGCAGCAAATGCCGCAGATTTTTAACAGTGTTGGTTTGAATTTTTTTTTTAAATCTTGGAGCTTTGATTTTTTCCCAAACAATACATACATTGACCATTTTCAATCAGTCTACCAAACATAAAAATATAAAGGTATATATAAATATTATACAGACATACAAACAATAAATACAATAAACCCAACTGGAGTGAAAAATTAGCCAGAGCCAGGAATCGAACCCGGGACCACACCCCAGTTTCCACTCCAGTTGGGTTTATTGTATTTATTGTTTGTATGTCTGTATAATATTTATATATACCTTTAACTGTTGAATGCAGGCGTTATTTATGTGTGTATGTGTGTTTTAATATATATTGTAGTATGAGTGTTTTATTATAAAAAATATAGTTTGAAAATTGATAGTGAATATTTGAGGACGTGAGTTTCAAAAATCGCCTTATCCAGAAAATCAAATTTATGGAAATCGCGAGAAACCTCTGACTGCATCCATTGATGTTCATTTTAAACCAAAATTTTACAATGCCAGAAATATACGATAAAACTAGTTTTTTTTTTTTTGTTTTTTTTTTTTCAGATTATAATGTTTTTTCTATTCGGGTTCTCCAATACAATAGACTGATTAAAAAAAAAAAAGCTATTTAAATTTTGGATAAGACGAGTTTTGAAAATCGCGTCCGCATTTGAAAATTGATGGTATGCATTAATTTTTTTTGTTTGTATTGCATCGTTCCTGATCAAACTCTTGTGTGGTTTTTAAATACAGTGAAACTTCCAATTAACGAAGTCTCACCGTTCCACTTAAACACTTCGTTATGAAGAAAATTCGTTAAATAGAAATGAACTCAATTTATGAAATTTTTATAATAAAATACTCATGCATAAAATAAAAAATACACCTAAAATGGAAATATGGGAATATTTTAATTCGGGAAGAAACTTTTGTTTTATGTAATGTAGATATATGAGAAAAATGTAATTAGAATAATGTCTATAAAAACACATAATAAACAGAGGTAAACAAGTAAAAATTAAATTTAAAAAGTCAAAAAGCCCGACGGCAAAAAAGCGAACTAATTAATTATTTCTCATCAATGTGAAGCTATTTTTTATAATACTTACCTATTTTTTTATTTACTTGTACTGATGACTTTTAAGTTGCGTTTAATTGTTAGTTCCTATATATAAACACTGTTTTGGGGAGGCCTATAGATGTCTATGAAGGTGAGAGTGGTAGTAAAGCTAGAGATCCTACCTACACAACTTCCAGGTTGTGTAATATTTAAACGGATCTTCTGACTGTAAAATAGTCAATAAAACATCGTCTTCATATTGAAAGACCTATCTGATGATATGCCACTTAGTATGGTGGGTAAATCTTCTTTTCGTCTTTACCGCCATTTTGAATTTATAAAGACAAAGCCTAGCCTATAACCATCGGACTGTTAAAACGAATCGAAAGAGACCTCATTCATTAAAATCCATCCATTCATTGGGATGTTTCGAGGGTATAAAGAATACCAATTACCCAGATACGCGTGAAACACATAACTCTTCTTGGCAGTCGGGTAAGAAGAACTGAAACGCAATGTATTTTTCTCTTTTTTTTCTCAGTATTTCAAATTCTTAACTTTAAAAAGTCTGTAATATTACTTTGTACAGGTTTCTTATAAAAAATACACTGTTTGTAAAATTTTTCGCACTATTGTACGTATCCGAACAATTCATCTGTAACATTTTCGTGAAACTGGAATCTTTTACGGCGAAACCACCTATAGCCGGTATCACCAAATAGGGTTATTTCATCTTCAAATGTGAGCTAACTGTTATGGGTCGAACAACATTCAAAAGTACGGACGATACGAGCTAAAAGTGGCTTCGCCGTAAAAAGGACATTGTACTCTGATTTTGATTTCGAATTACTTTAATTCATCTTTTAACTGATCCCTCGATGAAAGACAAAATCATGTGCAAAAATCTCAAACATTGAAATTTAATAACTGGGTCAATTTTTGTAGTACAAATGTCAAACTTTTTGTGTTACATCTGTTATGATAAGTGTAAACTTTTACTAAATATAACTATAGGGACTGGGGAACCGTATAAAAAGTTAGTTTTCGTAATTTTTATCAAATTGATTTTTACTTTAAATAATGCCGCAACATGAATATTTAGCTCATTTGAAACGTTTTTGTAATTGGAACTATATGTCAACGACCAACGGTTGAGAAATTAAAGGTCGGCGATAGATAACTTATTGCACCCTGTATATATTGTTTCATGCTCATAGATAAATCATTTGTATTAAAAAGTTTTTTATGAAATAATTTACACTTTATGGTTTATTAAAGATTATTGCTTATCGTTGTCGAAAAATAATTGTTAAAGCTATGATCCAGATTAATAAATACAGTAATTAGGAAAGTTTTACGAAAACTAAAAGAAAAAAAAATTGCGTTCGATTTTCACATGTTATATTTTAAAGAACTGTTATCACAAAAACATTCTCCAAAACTAAAGAAGTGATACCATTATGACTACTTTTGTTTATCTAAAAATGGAAATTGTTTCTTATCGTATTCTTTAAAAAATAATTTAAAATAATTCCAAAATTATCACATCTGAGATTATAATTTTTTCTCAAGTTTTTTTTATTTTCTTGATATTGAAAATACAAAACATTTAACGCTTTATATTCGCATTATTCGCAAAATATAAAATAATAAAAAAAATTTCCTTTGTGCGTATTTAGATGTGCCACAAACATGTCGCTTTCAATAAATTTTCATCCTAAAGTTTGTTAATGTTTATAGGGAACAAGTCAGCTGTATAAATTGAGCGTCCACTTTTCTCAGAAATCTAGACTATTGTACGATGGAAGAGAAAAGAACACGCCAAAAAAATTTTTAAAACTCCTAAAACTGTTAAACATTCAGAATCGCCTTCTCGACAGAAAATCTCACACCAACTTCCGAATATCATCATCTTTTAATGCTCCGATTACATCATAAAAAGCCAAATATTTAACGCTTTCCATCCGAATATCTTTTGTATTATTTTTTCACGACATTTAAAAACCTACATGCCAAAAACTTTATGGTAATTGATTTTTCAATTTTCTCTTCACTTGTCAACATTTAAAAATCTTTCTTTCTTTTTTAACACGTCGTTTGTATTGAATATCACTTTTCTGATGTTCTGATTCACTTTTTTGTCACATATATCGATCGATAAGGGATTTTTTTAAATTTTTGTTTGTTTTTATTTCTTCAAAGCAGAATGTATTTTCTATTTAATTTTATTTATATCTGTTTTATGATTTTGTTTTTCGTTTTTCTTTTTATCCGATGACCCCTCCTCCTCTCAAATTTAAGCGTAATTAATTTTTCATTCAACCAGCCGTAAAGCGTTTTTTTATATATATATTTGCGCTATCTCATGAGGAGATGTAAACACAAGATTAAAAAAAAAAAAAATACGTTAATATTTGTTCTGATTAGTAATTTTTTATTCACGGAAATATATACTTGCTGTTGTTTTTTTTCCCTTGTGTGTTTGTTTTATATGTTTCTTAATTATTTTTCCATTATATTACAAAATAGTATTTTTTATTATTTTAGTTGTCAAACTTAACATTAAAAATGTATTAAAAATTGAATTATGTAATTAATTTATAATTTCATGTGTTAAAACTCCAGCGATTTTACGTAAGATTTTAACATTTCTAATAAAATTAAGTATATATTGTTAAAATATTTTGACAGCTAATGATAATAATAACAATAATAAACAGTACACAGGAAATAAAAAGAAAAGTGCCAGTTAAGCTGATAGCATTGAGCCCACAGGCTATTCACACTAATTGTATATTATAGTTTTATATCAAAGAATAATGCCTCCCAAAAAATAAATTGAAGGGGATTAGCTTCCGTCCCCCCCCCCTTCCTTTATACTTAACCAATGAACTTCCAAACCTAATAAAAGAAGCTCCTTAACATAATAAACCAGTATGCCAAATTTGAAGCAAACAAGATAATTCTGCATGAAAAAACCATCACTAAATTAAGGGGGGGGGGTGTTTAAACCCCCTTTCCCCCTTTATACTTAACTAATGAACCTCGAAATCTAATAAGGAAAGCTCCTCATCAGAATGAACATAGACAAAAAGTGAAAATAAATTGGATAATTCTGCATGAAAATCCATTTATCTAAATTAAGGAGGGATAGCGCCCGCCCCTTTTATACTTAACCAATAAACCTCAAATTTAATCAAGGCAGTTCCTTAACATAATAAACGGGTATACCAAATTTGGAGCAAATCGAATAATTCTGCATGAAAAACCCATTTATCTAAATTAAGGTGAGGGGATTGCTCCCCCTTTTCCCATCTTTATACTTAACTAATTAACCTCCAAATTTAATCAGGGAAGCTCCTTAACATAAACCGGTATACCAAATTTAGAGGAAATCAAATAATTCTGCATGAAAAACTCATTTATCTAAATTAAGGGGGTAGAAGACCCCTTTTCCCCCTTTTATACTTAACCAATGAACCCCTAAAACTAATCAAGGAAGCGTTTTATCAGAATTAACCTAGAAAAAAAATTGAAGCAAATCGGATGTTTATATCAAGAGCTATCGCGTTACGTACATACATACATACGTACATACACACAGAACCGGAGGGCACATTAGCTCTCAGACTTTGATAGCCTGTGAGCTGAAAAGTTAAAAATATTAATGTAAAAGATATTTTAAAAATGCGAATCATTCCACGTGAAAATGTTTAACATTAGCGTAGAAAATTTGAAATTACACTGACTAACACTCTTAATAAATCAACATAAGAAAAACATGACTTTATATGAGCATATAGGATGATTTTCTATAAGCATAAGTATAAATAAGTTTTTACAACACTTCGCGTTTCTAGAAAGGGGTTTAAAAATTTTCAAAGAGCCTTAAATTTTACATTATCAAAGTAATGTTACTGTTTAATTCAATAGTTGTCACTTGAAATCTTTCATCAAAATGATTAGCATACACTGTAAAAAAAAATCTGTAGTTCTACAGATGTAAAGTTACATGCTTACTAAACTTTCACCTGTAACTGTACGAAAAAAGCTGCAAATCTACAAAACTAGTTTTTGTAAAGCTACAAAAATCTGTAAATTTATAAATGAATTTGCTAAAATTTCAGTAATCTTACTAAACTTTTATTTGTAACCCTGGCTGCAGTTACATAAAAAGTTCTCGGAATCCCAGTTTCCAAAAACATTCTTAGTAACCTTACAGATTTTTTGATTTTCGGCACAAAAGTGTGTCTGTTACATGAAATTTTGTTGTTGCCGTTACATGAAAAGTTCTAGGAATCCCAGTTTCCTAGAAAAACTTTAGTAACTTCACAGATTTTTTTTTACAGTGTACAATATCGGGCGACGAAGTGTGTAGTATTGTTGTGCCAGTAGAACTTTTTTTACAACGGAAAGAGTGTTATCGCGCAAAACCCAAATGATTGCATTGGGTTATTTTCTAGTATAACGTACCTTTCAGAAAATGAAAACAGTTCTTTTTGTAAAACATTAAACTTAGAGAACCACGGTTTTCTATGCATACATTATAAATATGTAACTATAGATACAGATATAGAAATAATAATACATTATAAATATGCATAAATAAAATTTTTATGTACATATGTATTTTAAACACGCTTTTATATGCATTTAATGCTTATCATAAACATCGCATTCATAAATATAATTCATGTTGTTTCAAAAAATGACCGTTAGAATGGGTTTCAATATCGCGGGTTCAAATTTTAGAAAATTAAACGTTTTTTTTTTATGTGAGTAGAAAGCGCGAACTAGTGAATTTGTTAACAAAAGGTATAATCTTTCCTCCGTTTCTTCTTTAAAGTATGGCAACAGGAATGTAAAAAAGTGTTATTTAAACTATCTATTCGTGATCTGTAAATTGTTTTCATAACTAAAAATTATAATTTATTTAATATTTTATTAATCTATAAAAGCGTATTTTAAAAAATATATTACAGTGTATATTTTTTATTTATACTTTATTTTTTACTCTAAATGTTTAAAATATTTATTTTTTGCAGTTTCACATCCAATTGGCCTGTATTAGTGATCGTGTTTTCGTGCATCATTAGCTCCGCAATTTTCGTAACTTGTATACAGTTGAATACGAGTACATAAAGTCTAATTGATGACTTATAGCCTGCGCCTGGCTAACGAAAAAATGCTTTAAAGCTAATTAATTTTCTAATTAAGTTTTAAAAGTATTAAAATGTCTCGTTAGCATCGTAAACACACCTGATTATATAATTTTTATACTTTTGTACGCTAGGAAGTGGGTCGAAAATTGATGACAAAATTCCGTCTTTACATACATGGACAAAATGATAATAAATAAAAGAATTCAAGTACACTGTAAAAAGAAAAAAAAATCTGTAAAGTTACTAAAGTTTTTCTAGAAATTTTTATGTAACGGCAACAAGAAAAATTCCTGTAACAGACGCTATTATCGTAACAGATCGCTGTTACCTTTATCGAATAAAACAGCTTTTTCTAGTTTAAATATACATGAAAAAAGTAATCTTAAGAAAAAGAATTCAATACAGTGAGCGATCATATTATTAGAGCCACTTAAAATGATCGTTAACTTTTCATTTTAGAAATGTATAATTAAGTAAAGATTATAATTATTTTTATTTTGATACGTAAAAATAATACTTACTGTTTATAAACATGTGGTGAGAAATGTTTTTGATATCATATTTAGCCGTATATGGGAGCTATGAAGCTATTTTGTATGGATGCTCCCAAATGCCGCTTCACAACCAGTTGTTCATTTATTGTTGTTTTTAGGTTTCTAAGTTCTAGGTTCTGATTTTAGATTCTTAGTTTTGGGGCTCAGATTTTGAGAAAACCAAGAAAATTTGATCTGAAATCTTAATTTCCAATTTTCAACTTAATTGCTCAAAAGGCGCAAAGGCCAACCTAGTGGAAAAGATTCCATGCCGGGATTCGAACCCGGGTCATCTGTATAGCGCACTGACGTTCACCGACTAAACCACATGGAACGATACCCAGCCTGGAACTTCTCACTATTACAGGTTGGCAAGGTTAGTAACGCAGCACAAGATGGAATATTTTCCGTGACCTGTAATAGTGAGAAGTTCCAGGCTGGGTATCGTTCCATGTGGTTTAGTCGGTAGAACGTCAGTGCGCTATACTGATGGCACGGGTTCGAGTCCCGGCATGGAATCTTTTTCACTAGGTTGACCTTTACGCCTTTTAAACAATTAAGTTGAAATTTGATTTTCATTTGAAATATTATATGGAAGGCGAATGTTTCTCTCTAGAAAAATTTCCAAATATTAATCTTAATTTCCGTTCTAAAATCTACCCCACCAGTGGCCGAGAGGTTCTGCTCTCGAAGCTGGTAGGCGGGTGGTGCTGGGTTCGAACCCAATCGCGCCCGTCGGCCTAATCGTTCGGAGTTTTCGTGGTTTTCTTCGAGCCGTGGATTTTCCAAACGTAAATACGGATTAGGTTCATTAGAAAGACCCCCACGGAGGGCACTTCCCCCCCGGGCCTATATCCCTCGTGTAAATAATTGGCCGTCAAAAAATCAGCTCAGCTCAGCCGTTCTAAAATCTTAATTTTTATATGGATACAATACATAATAACCAAACAAATTTATTAAATGAAGTTTTGCAGGATCTGGAGAGAATACTTAGATGAATAGATCTTGTTTCCATGCGAATTTAATATATGTCTTTATTTTACATTCAGAAGTGACGTTTTAAGTTACTTGTCTTTCGTTGTGTGAGGTTTTACGTTAATAAAATTTGGATTCAATCAAAATATTTCAAGTTTTTGTGAAAACTACTATTAATAGACAAGCACAGGTACGGAAACGGTAAAGGTCGTAGACCAGAGTAAAAGTCACAGACGTTGGATCTTCAAAAGGCGCAAATATTTTAACGAACTCAAGGCAGTTCGCGTGCCTGGGCAGCATCTGACATTACAAATGCGCGAAGCGCATTTAACATATTCACACAGCATGATCTATAGAAATGGCTTGTTACTGTATCTCCTGTTATGGATAGAAGATGCCGCTGTATTCCCCGTGTATGTTACAAAGTCCATAAAATAAATTTGCTACGCAATTTTCTGCAAGCAAATCATATGATATTCATACATTTCGGAAAATTGAAGAGATGTTACTAACCCTCCGAGCGTCTTGATGGCTTTCCTGATTTTCATAAAAATGCTTATAAAAATAATCTTAATTTAAATTTTCTTTCCCTGTTTGTTTCTAAAATACACTTCATGTCCCTTTATTTGGCATACATTTTAAAATAAAATTCTTTTTTAAATATTTTTTCTACAACAGATTTAAGTTATTTTTGGAATACGAGCAAACCGTTCAGAGGCTTGAAGAAGATTAATAAATACCAACATTAAATTAAGACTTCCTATTTTATTATTTTCTATCGTCGATGGTAAACTAATGAGCTTCAGCTCCTCGCCTACTTTGTCTTATAAGTTGACTGTTGGTTGGTCCGGCGTCTAGTATTGCGTTTAAACCAACGATAGTTGTAATAAGTATCTGAGTTCCTATTTTCACAATTGGTTGCATTTACCGGCAATCGGTTTTTGAAAACATAATGCATGCTTTTACAATGCAACTTTTTTAGAAGCATTTTGTATACATAATTTAATCCTAGTAGCATTATATATCCCTTAAAATCTTATTTTTAGCACTTTCCTTGTAAATTAATTGTTTTAATATTTTTAGGATATTAATTCACTTCAGAAGCTGAGATTTTCGTCAAATTCATTTTTTCTAGTTTAAACTCGGTCACAGTGCAGCACATACCGCACGAAAGATTAATGGATTTTGGTGCAAGGGAAGCACTAACGTAAGCCAAGTTCAGCTTTGGTATAAAAAATTTCATCAAGGAGATTTCGATCTTCAAGACAAGGGTGGTTGCGGTCGTCCTTCTGTTATTGATGATGATCCTCTTAATTCAATAGTCGAAGTTGATCCAACCAAAACAACTCCAGAAATTGCGGTTGAACTCAAAGTTGGCTATTTTAGTATCATTAGCTACTTAGAGCATACACTGCTCAAAAAAAAATAGGGAAGTAAGCAAAAAAGTGAAGAGAACAGTGCAAGACAGCCATGTATGGGCATAAAATGGATGGTACACGTGTATCAATGCGCAATACAGAAATAAAGACTCAAAAACATTTGTAAGGGATCTTTTATTCTTTGAAAAGATTGAAAGAACATAAAAAGATGGTTTAGGGCAGCAATGTGGTTTCAGGTAAATGATAAAAAAAAGTATTGTTTAGAAGTCCTGGACAGTAAAAGGAGGATTTGGTCTCGCAGCAATGCGCCGTCTGAGTATGTCTCAAACATATTCGATCGGATTTAGGTCAGGAGAGCATGTTGGTTATTCCATACGCTGTATTGATTTAGCTTCAAGCATGTTTTTCACAAGACGAACTGTATGAGATCTGGCATTATCATGCATGCAAAAAAAGAAATTACTAATTGCTGCATCATAAAACACGACATAAGATCTCAGTATCTCGTCTGTATAACTTCGGACCGTCAAAGTGCCACTCCGAATGATATGTAAACCCGTATGTCCACCTATGCTGATTCCAGCCAATAGCATCAACCAACTTCGTCTATAATGTGAGCTTTCACGAAAGAATATGGGATTATATTGAAAGCATCTTTCTCTCCATGCCAAAACACATCAGATGTCACATCCAGACTGAATCCGGACTCGTCTGTAAACAGAATTTGACTCCAACAACGTTGCCTTCAAACTCGATGTTCAGTTGCCCACATTCTTTGGGCCGCACATTTGCTTGAGATCAACGGAATACAGACCATTGGCTTACGTGCACAGAGACCACCCTGATGAAGTCTGCTTCGGACTGTTTGGCTGGACACCCTTCGTCTTGTGGCCAAGAACAACTGTGTTTGCAGCAGAGTAGCACTGCTTGTTCCGTCTGAACGAGTTGTTAACAGGATATATCGGTCACCAGTTTCTGTGGTAGCACACGGGCGACCATGCCCTTGTCAACGTCTACCATTCCAAGTGTCTTGGAATCGATTGCACAACCTTGCATTGAAACTTCATGCGACTCCAACGGCGTCCACTGCACTATGTTGTTTTTCCCCAGACTCAACTGTCCCGATAACACGCCAAGCCATGGATTCCGGTAAATCACATTGTTCCGACATTGTTAAGTCACCTTTTCTCACAACACCAGCTGAGCAATTGAATTTTACAACTGAGACAGTGAAACAGACATTTCTGGAAAATTCCGATTTTTGCTCTTATCTCCTTTTTCTAGTTTTTGACGTCATAAACTTTAATTTGCATGTGAAGTTTTATTTATCTGTTTTCTACTACGCTTTAAATTATGGATGTTTTATTTTACGTCCCTTATCGGTGTAAACATTTGCGTAATTCCGTTAAAACCATGTGCTCCCCTAATTGTTTTGAGCAGTATATTAGGAATGTGAGGAAACTCGATTAGTGCAAAAAAATCATGCATTAATTTTGCACCTATCTATAATGATAATAATAATGATAAACTAATATCATCGCCTCAGAGCAACAGTAAGACATCTAGTAATAATAAAAGATGAGATGTCTGACTTATCGTTATGAATAACTGTATTTGCATTAGTGGAACAACTTCTGAAACACAAAGTTATGTTTAATACTATAACTCAGATGCGTTTAATAAAAATTCCCTTCTGTTCCACTAGACGCAGAGACAGTTTTTCATAGCAGTAAGTCAGACATCTCCTCTTTTATTATTACTAGATGTCTTACTGTTGCTCTGAGGCGATGATATGTAATAAATAATAATGTACTGACATTTGATTCTAGTTTAGTAATTAGAAACTTTAAGTGATTTGTTGACTTTTAATCAAAAATTTTACAATTAATTATATCTCCGGCATTATTGATTTAAATTATTTATAATTTGCTTTCTTCAGTTAAAATGTGTCACCATTTTTTGTTTTAACAATTAATTGCTAAATCTCTTACGTAAATATATTTTACTTTTATGACTATAAAGATACAAGATTATAAGTGTTAAGAGTTCTAACATCAAATAAAAGTTACTTGAAAGCCAAAAACAAAATATAAAGCTTCACATACGAAATTGTTAGCTGGAAAAATTTCCCTTTCCCTTTAAATTACAAAAGCGTACAATGTATCTTTCCTCTTGTTTTCAGCCCTGACAAATGATGTTTCTTGTCAAGTAGCAGCTGTCGTCAAAATGGATGGTTGCTCTCCGAATGCAAGGTCATACTGACATGCTGTCTTGTTTAATATAAATCAACGGGTATAGAGAGAGAATAGTTTTTATTTGCTATTAGTGCGAAAGAGCGAGTCACAGATAATAGAGATGTCAAGTTTTTCAGCGTGCAGAGAATTATGAAGAAGTAGTTGCCGGTTTTGAATAATTAATTGTGCAATATCTCTGAATTTCATTTAATAAAGTTATCATTCTGTTTGGAAATATGTAATTTAAAGATAATAATACAATATATTTTCAAAAAGTAAAGAAGGACGCTTCCATATCTCTTGTCTTGGAATACAAAGTTTAAAATTTCTAACCACCTAAAAATATTCCCGCCGTATTTTTGCTTATTTGAATTACATGTCTAATATTACAAGAGCTGACATGCTTTAATATGACAAATCAAAGATTTTTTTTATCGTGATAAAAGTAAAGATGTTTCATACTACGTAATATATATATATATATACAGTAGAACCCCGGTTATCCGAAAATCGGCTTAACCGAAAGACCTTAAAATTCCTTAAAGCCCCTTTTAAATGTGAAAAAATTTATTATCAACACTATTTTTACCGATATTAAATGACACCTTTCAACATATTTTGATTTATTATTACTAAGTTTTACATCAAAATAATTCCGAATCGTTTTTAATACATTGAAGAGTTGTTTTAATAGTTATTAGCTTTAAAAATTAGAAGCAAAATAAGTAAAAATCAAAACTTTGAAAGGTGTTATTGGACACTGGTAGAAATAGTGCTAAAAAAGCATGTTCTTTATGAAATAAATAACCAGAGTCAACTTACTTATTTGGCCCATTACGTAATTTCGGGCACTTTATTAGATAAACGCGTACACTTCATTTTTTTTTTACAAAATATGTTGTGATTTTCTTTTGTTTTTCAACTTTACATCGTTTCAATGCTGTTTTTTCACGTCACCTTTTAAATAACAACACATGTGATGCTGTTGAATCTTCTTGTACTTCAACATATCGAAGTCGAAGTGCCGCATCTAAGATCTTAGTAGCTTCAATGAGTGTAATCCTGCACTGTAAAAATAATACGACCAGTTTTCCTGTAGGAATCGGAAAAATAGTTGCCCTTATCGTACCGGAAAAATTTCCGACCCAGCTCTGAATAAAATCCGTAAAATACCTTTTTTTGACTATTTCCCTTTTTTTACGGATTTTATTCCGAGCTGGGTCGGAAAAATTTCCGGTACAATAAGGGTAACCATTTTCTCGATTCCTACAGGAAATCTGGTCGGATTTTTTTTACAGTGTGGCATTGTCAATCTCTTTAGGCTCTTCTTCTTCACTATCAGCATCTTCTCGATTCACCGTAGCAACTATTTCCACATAAGTCAAATCTCGCTCATCAGTGGTTTGGATCAAGCCATGCTTCAATTTCTTTCAACTTCTAATATTTCTCCGGGAAGTTGATTGAACATGCGAAAAAACACTTTGGTGTTAGCATCGTCACCATTTCTGCCCACAATTCCAATGACATCAGTTTCTGCAGAGTCTTGTGTTTCAAAGTCTAGTGATTCAATCTTAGGTCATAACTTACGCCAAGATTTCACTAACGTTTTGCTTTGAATTTCATCCCAAGAAGAAGCTATCCAGTAGCCAACTTTCTTCATATCTGCAAGTTTCAAATGTTGAACAACTTGTGCTCCATCAGAAAGTCCTTCAATCAAAAATCCTATCAGATTTTTCTGTAATGTCTTTTAATGTACTCAATAACTCCTTGATCCATTGGTTGAATCAGAGAAGCGACATTTGGACGCAAGAAAATAGCTCTAATCCCATCCACTTTCTGATGGGTGAGATTGAGCATTATCCAACAGAAGAACAGCCTTCTGAGAAAGTTTCATTTTTTTCCCTCTGGAAAAAATTCATTGAGAAACCATTCACTGAAAATGTCACACGTCATCTACGATTTTTTTTTTTCTGATCGGTATTTTACTGGAAAAGATCTCATGTTGAGAATCTTGAATGCTCTGGGCTTGGGCAGACATTGAACCAGTTTTCACCATAAGCCTCCCGATTATTCGAAAAATCCTATGGAACCCCGGTTATCCGAAAATTCCTATGGAACGTCGGTTAACCAAAAATGCTTTGGTCCCATGCTTTTCGGATAACCGGGGTTTTACTGTATATCATAGAAGTTAGGAATAATAATTTACAGTTAATCATTTTTATTTTAAATTATTCATTTCATTTAAAATTTATATTTAAACTGTAACATAAGCTTCTGACCGCAGATAAATCGAACAGTATAATTAATTATCTGTACTTCTATTTAAAGAGCATTTAAGAGTCCTGTCCCTGCCGGCGAAGACACTCGCGAGATAATGCTAATCCTATGGGGAGGGATTTTTCTAATATCTCGTTTGCATTTCGACATTTTTAAATAATTTTTTTTTTTTTTCAAAACCGGTTCTGAAAATGAAAGTGTCACTGTAAAAAATATCTGCAACCAAAATCGAAAAAGTAACCAAGGTTCGCTGTAGAGACGGACCTCGGCTATCCAATGCAAAAAAAATATTTAAAAATGTCGAAATGCAAACGAAATATTAGAAAAATCCCTCCCCATACGATTAGCATTAGCTCGTGAATGTCTTCGCCGGCAGGGACAGGACCCTTAATAAAACAGATTTTTTTTACAAACGCTGTAGCAGTATCGTATATTACTTATTTAAAAAAAGGAGATAATTCTTTGCTATATGTTTGAAGATAGTGGCTGATATGTCTTAGCAAAATGGAAGTTCTTCCCAACCATGGACTTCGAAAGGCATTTGCCATACAAAAGACTTCTATTTCCCTATCCCGCCTACAGGACAAACTAGTAAAAGATTACACGTCACTCAAGAGGATGGCAAAAAACACCTGTTGGAACATTTTTAGCGTACGCTGGAAAACTAGAGCAAGATTTTATTGAAGAACGTTACCTCTTACCCGTCATAACTTTTTGAAGGAGAAAAATGAATTTACTTCTTCCGCTTAAAGGGTTAATCGCTACTATAACCGCATAAAGGATGACATGGAATTTTTATTTTATTGATTAATAATAATGGAATGGTGGGTAATAATAGATAATAGTTCCATTTATGCAATTATAGATAATAAAAAAGTCTAATTTCATTTACGTCATGAATTGAATTGATGAGAATAAATGTTTTATGCGAAATATTTAAAAAGAAAACCTTAGCCTATTTTCTTTCTTTTTTAACTCTTTGGGGAAGAAGGTCACGTATGCGTGCCGCATAAGTTTCTCAGAATCCTGGATTATTCCCACCAGTTATTTTTTATTGTAAATTTTGCCTTATTTAATCAAAGCTTTTTCCCTATTAAATTCGGCAACAATTTCTGTTTTGAAAAACCGGTGATAAAAATGAAAAAAAAAAAAAATCTCTAAAAGAAGCTCTTCGCGAAGGGGTTAATATGTACAATTTGATATGGTGCTAATATTTAGATTAATTGAAAACACAGAGAAATAATTAAGTTTTACATATCGAATTGTCAGCTGGAATATGTCACTTTTCTCTTTAATTTATTAAAGCGCAGAAATTTATCAAACGTCGGTCACCTCTCTTGTTTTAAGCCCTGACAAATGGTGTTTCATGACAAAATGGATTGTCGTACTCCAAATCCAAGGTTTTTGACATGCTGTCTTGTTTAATATAAATCATCGGGTATATAGAGAGAATAGTTTTTATTTGCTATTAGTGCTTATGCTATTATTTGCTAATAAGGATGTGAAGGTTTTCAATTGTGAAGAGGTAGTTACTGGTTTTGAGTAATGAGTATTGCAATACCGCTGAATTTCATTTAATCGTTGTTACTGCCACACAAAGGATGGCATTGAATTTTTATTGGATTGTTTAATAATAATTTCAATTAAGGAATATAGAATATAATAAAAATTAATTTCATTTAAGCAGTGATCGATAATAATAAAGAACAATTTCATTTATCACATAAATTTAATTAAAAAGAATAAATCTTTTATGCGAAATATTTAAAAAGAAAACCTTAGCCTATTTTCTTTTTTTTTTTTTTTTTTTTTTTTTTAATACCTTCAACTAGATATGATACCAATATTTAGATTAATTGAAAACACAGAGAAATAATTAAATTTGACATATCGTATTGTCAGCTGGAATATGTTACTTTTCTCTTTAATTTACCAAAGCGCACAAATTTATCAAACGCCGGTCACCTCTCTTGTTTTAAGCCCTGACAAATGATGTTTCTTGTCAAGTAGTATTTTTCGTCAAAATGGATTGTCGTACTCCAAAGATTTTTGACATGCTGTCTTTTTGAAAATAAATCTATGGAGACACACCGAATGCCTTTTATTTGATGTTAGTGCGAATGAGTACAACAGAGATAATGGGGATATCAAAATTGAAACATTCTAAAAATTCCAGAGGGAGTGTTATTGATTTTAAATAATGAGTGGTGCAGTACGACTGAGTCTCTTTTAATCGTTGTAACTCTCACATACATGACGATTTGGAATTTTTATTGGATGGATGTATATATTAATACATTTTAATAATAGTTTCATTTAGATAATAATAAACAATAATCTAATTTATGCGATAAATATAATAAATAAGAATAAAAAATTGATATATATATTTAGCAAATATTAGCCTGGGTTTTTTTTGTTTGTTTTTTAATATATACAATTAGATATTATACCATTATTAGGTGCTTTCGTAATTATTTAAATACGCAGCACCTATAGTCCTCGTCTGGACAGTCAGTCTGTCTGTCCGTGTATCAAAGCACAAAAACAACCCAACCGAATTGTTTGAAATTTAATATATAGAATCGTTGCAGAATTTTGTGATTTCAAATGTGATGATAATCGAATCAAAACTTCAAAAGATATTCATAAAAGTTTTCTTCCTTCTATTAAATCCTATCATACATAATTAATTCAATGATATGCCATGATAGGAAATAATTTTAGGTTTCCATGTGGTGATGACATCCTATTTAAGATGTGATCACACTGTAAAAAAAAAAAAAATGGTAACGTTCCATGTAAAATCCAGGAACGTTTCGCCTTTTCTCAAGTTTTCAGAATAATTTAGCTCTTTCCTGTGAAATTCTGGTTTTCTTATCTGAAACGTTCCTGAACAAAAGTTGGAAACAGCAAAACGCTGAGGCCGCCATTTATTATTTTTTTGCTATAATCATTTTTGCTATAATAATTTTGCTATATTAATAGCTGTATTAATTGCTATAATATATTAATTGCTATAATAATTTTGCTATATGCGAGTGTCTAAAACGAATTCCTTAAATGAATGTAAAAAAAATCAATATGGAATGCAAATAAATCAATAGACGACATAATCCTTTACGTCCTTATTGTCAAGACAATTCAGATGAAAATACAATACCGCTGTGACATCGCTAAGAGATTATCTCTCGTACTTGTCTGTGGAATGTTTAACGAGCAGACCGTGTAAAAAAAAAAAAAAAAATACACCTATTATTTGGATCTCCATTAACCAGGGGATCATCAAACATGATTCTCACCGATTTTGATTAATTTAAAGTATGTTTTAGAGTTCTTATCTCTAATTATTCTTGCGAAAGGATTTCTTCAAATGGGCCTTAGATTTTCAGAAATTAGATGCCGAGGTTTAGCATACGTTTCAAATACCCATTAGTTTGCAGCTCTCAACGTGCCTTTCGTGGTGTGGACGCAGAAGACTCGCACGCCACCCGTACGGCCCGAGTTCGATGCTACCTCTTGACTTTTTTATTTTTTTAATTAATTTTATATTTTAACACTTTATTACAATTTGATTTAAATTTGATATATATTTGACACTTTGAATTGCTGCAAATTTGAATTTTTTTTTTATTTTCGGAAAAAATATACAATTACGTTTAGGTTTTTTTTTTTTTCATGAAAATGTATATGTATTTTATCTAACTTGTAAACTAACATAATTACTGACGAAAATCCAAAATATTTTATGTCTAGATTTTTTTTCTAATTATTATTTACATTTATATATTTTTATATTTTAAGCAAAGTTCAGAAACAATATATCATATATATATTTACTTTATTGAATTTTAACTGAAAATTTATTTTTTCGTGTAAATTATAAATAATAATTTTGATGTCAATTTCAAAATGTTTTTTTCATTCTAACAAATAATGATTATAAAGCGAAAATTGTCAACTGGAAATGTAAAAATCGTCTGCGGATCCCGCATGCTGTGCTATGTCAGTAATGTTTTGCTGTCAACAGAAATATTCCTGGTATTTCGCAGGAAACTTACTGGCATTTCTGTAGAAAGATTTTAACATATACAGTAAAGTTCCAGTCATTTTCAAGAAATGTTTCTTGGAAATAATGGGCAACTCAGCTGCCCATTTTTTCCCAGGAACGTTGCGGAATTTTTTTTACAGTGCATATTATTTCCGTATTACTGAATTTAATGTATATAATAGCAATAAATTTTGTATTCATGCCTTTTCACATAAGAATGCAACAGCTATTGCACCAAGACCTGAATATTTATCAAACTAGGTATTCCACGAATGCACTTCATTTGTCACGTTTGACGTACAATTTCCGACTTGTTTATATTAAATGAAAACCCAAAAAGATTATTAAGTTTTAGCTATCGTTTTAGCTGGAATATGTTACATATCTCTTTAATTTACCAAAGCACACAAATTTATCAAACGCCGGTCACCTCTCTTGTTTTAAGCCCTGACAAATGATGTTTCTTGTCATGTCGTATCTGTCGTCAAAACGGATTGTCGTACTCCAAATGAAAGGTTTTTGACATGCTGTCTTGCTTAAAATAAATCTACGGAGATAGACTGAATGCCCTTTATTTGGTGTTAGTGCAAATGAGAAGAACAAAGATAATGGAGATATCAAATTTTAAACATTCTAAAAATTTCGGAGGGGTTTGTTATTGGTTTTGAATAATGAATGGTGCAGTACGACTGAGTCTCATTTAATCGCTGTAACTGTCGCATAAAAGATGACTTACTGGATGTTTTACTGGATAGAATATTATATATTATATATTTATATATAATATTAGATAATATATATATTGTATATATTAATATATTTTGATAATAATAAATAATAATTTAATTTATGACAAAAGTCTTATTAATAAAAATAAATTTTTGTAGGAAATATTTTTAACAAACACTTAGCCTATTTTCTTTTATTTGTGAATAAGTTTAATTATATATAATACAGTGGTGGAACAATGGCGCAACAGTTGAGCGATTGTCAACACTAAATTTTTATAGTGTTCTTCGCCTTCAAAAATCTCAGAAATTCTGTCCTGAAGTTAGATGAAGAATACTAATAAAATTTTGCGGTGTCAATTGATTCTCTGCTGCTACACTGCTCCATCACAGATAATATCATTATATAAATTATTTGAAGATCTATAGGCATTATTAAATTTATAAAACCATGCTGAATAGCAAGCTCGAAGATGTTTGTTTTATCTTTAAATTACTAAAACGCATGTATAATAATAAAACACACATACTACAATATATACTAAAACAGACATAAATTTTGTATTTATTTAGTGTCTGTCTTCTATGTTGTTTTCAATCCTGATAATATATGTTTATTGTCACGCAGGAGCATCGTCAAAATGGATTGTTGTAATTCAAATGCAAGGTCACATTGTAACGCTGTGTTTCTCTATTCTTAATAAAAGTAACTAATGCTTTCATCGTCTGCCGCTTCCCGAAATGAATTTTTCCTGGTCTGGAAGTCTTTCTTCGCTAATATTAAGAAAACTACTACGTACAAAAATATGAAATTGGTTAGTATTACAGAGAAATGTTTGATAAACACGCTGAAGCAGACAGTTTCTAAATCGAAGAATTATTTTAAGGGCTATTTAATATTAAAATCGGTCAAAATGTTTCCATTAAAATGTTTTATAGGAACAAAAACTATACATAGGAATTTACTTCACGGGCTAACGGTGTGCAAACTGCGCTTGCTTTTTTCAGTTCGATTAAATTTTTAGTTTTTTTTTTTTTTTTTTTTTTTAAATTTCACGTATATTTCAACATTTATATATTTCATCACTGGATGCATCACAAATACAGGTAAATGCATGCGCAAAATACTTTCGCTTTATTTTGTACAAATTACTATTTGTAACACCCTAAAACGTTATAATGTGTTAATCTGTTAAAAATTAAATTAAAACCCAGGACAATGTTTAATCAAAATTTTATTATCTTTCCAAATAAAAATATGACAGATTGTAGTTTCACTTCTGCCAACTTTTGCCAACATAACTGCCAATTTAGTATATTATAAATACATGTTAGAAAATTAGTATACACTTATTATTAAAATAAACAATTTTAATTTTAAAAATAACATGAAAATATGTATGATGGTGCCTTAAAACAGGGGGAAAATTCATGAATAAGCAGTATTTGTTCCTGAAAATATCTAAAACTCGATCAAATCATAAAATACATGCGTAAAACTTCAAAACACAGTACTATTCAACACCGTGGCTCTAAATGTTATTCCCAAGCAGACGATGTTTTTTAACCTCGAACCCAAAGAGATAATATTGTCCATAGTGACGTTATAAAAGTCCGCGAGGCAGCAACAATTTTAACCACACCATTTTATATAAACTGATTTTCAAATGTATAGTTGATCTTACCGATCAGAAAAATAGCCGTCAGTGCATGAGGCCATGATAACCGAAAAATGCCCCTTTCAAACGAAAAAGCATGGCAACCTGGTCACAGAATACAGTTGCCATTCGTGATAATATTCAGTCTTCGATAACTTTAAATAAACGTTTTAAAAATATTTTTAAAACGGCGCACATTACCATGTTCTTAGAGAATGCGAAGTCTGTACGAAGGTTGGCGGACGTAGTCCCCTAGTTGTTTAGTAGATCTACACATATAGATATAATGGCTTTTGTTTGTTATTAGTGCAAAGCGGTTTGGTAAAGAGAATGGAAATATCTTTTCAGCATACTTAAAATTTCGAAGGTAAGGTCATTGTTTCGAATCATGAGTAAATATAGCGTTAACTTCATTTTGTCGCTGTGACAGACAAGTAAAGAGGATTTGGAATTTTATTTGCCACGCATATATACATTACTATCCTTTAGTAACTGCAGTATGTGATTAAATAATCTGAAATTGCTATTCGGAAATAGTGGCATTCAAAGTCCATAATTCATGGGAACTAGATAGTTATAATGTATTGGTAGAAACCTAAAATGTTATAATGTGTTAATCTGTTTGAAAAAAAAAAACCTAGAACAAAGTTAAATAAAACTTTTATTAACATTCCAAATAAACATGTGACATATTGTATTTTCATTTTTGCCATCAATACCATTAAAAAAATAAAATCTTTATAGGAATTATTTCCTCAAGAAAGTCTTAGCCTTTATTTCATCTGTGAATTCATACCCTAACTATTAGGAGTGAGCATAAGAATTTTTATTTTTTATAATAGCAGTATTTAACATAATCGAAAACATAACAAAATACAAAGCTTCTTATACCAAATTGCTATCTAAAAAACTCCTTCTTTTCCCTTTAAATTACAAAAGCGTAGAATATATCTTTTCTCCTGTTTTCAACCCTGACAAACGATGTTTCTTGTCAACTAGCAGCTGTCGTCAAAATGGATCGGTGAACTCCGAAAGCAAGGTCATATTGACATGCTGTCTTGTTTAATATAAATCTCCGGGAGTAGAGAGAATGGTTTTTAATTGTCATTAGAGCGAAGGAATGGAGAGAAGGGTGCAGAATGTCTCTCTGTCCCATTATCTAGCAGAGAGAATGGGGATGTCAGGTTTTTCAGCATGCTGAGAATTTGGAAGGGGTTGAGAAATGGTTTTGAATAATGAATGGTGCAATAATTCTGAGTTGCATTGTAACTGTCACATAAAGGATGAGTTGAAAATTTATTGGCTTGATTCGTGTATGCACATGTGAAACATGTGAAACTATATGTGAAACATATTGAAACATACATGTGAAACATGTGAAACATAATAATACATGCACACCATGTATTATTATGTTTCAATAATAGTTTCATTTATGGAATAGTAGATAATAATAAATAATAGCTCTGTTTATATGTATTTTAAATACAAATAACATGAGTAAAGTTTTTATAGAGAATATTTTTCTACAAACTCTTAATCTGTTTTCTTCTTCTATTTTGGGAATATGCGCAATTACGTATGATACCATTATTCAGCTTAATTGAAAACCTAACAAAATCAGTAAGTTCATCTCATTGAATTCTCAGCTCGAATATTTTCTCATCAAGTTACTAAATTCTATTTGCGTAGATTCGTCGTTCGACTAACGGTATCGACTTGTGAAATAAAATTTCCAGTCATCTTTTTATAAAAGTAAAAGCGCTTCCCTATTTTCGCTTTTTATGTGACTTGGCATATTTCATCCTTAAGAAAATGGAGTTACTTGTTAAATATTATAAACTTCGTAAAAATTAATAACGCTAATAGAAAATTTTAGTCTGGGTGTAGCTTCTTTTTTTTTCAGCTCGCATGACTTGTCTTTTATAATTTTTTTTTTGGGCGGGGGGGTAAATGTTCCAGAATGTTTTTTTTTTTTACATTTATATCCAGTAAAACAAATCTTGAAGCGTTTTATGACAGAAAGTTATGTTTGTAAGAAATTTCAGAAAATAGTCATAATAAGCTATTTTATGTTCGAAAATAAAAGTCTTCTGCAGGTGCAATATAATCTGTTACAATAAAAGCAAAGCATGTCAAACTTATTTAACGGTTCTAAAATATGTTTAAGACGTTCTGAACAATAAATTTGAGTGCGTATACGCTGCCAGATGTGCTTTATTACATGGAGTATTCATGCATATATTAAATAAATTGTTTTTGAATGTGTGTATTTAACGGTATAAATATTGAATAATTTGCTTGCGCGTTCGATACATCCATAGCTATTTCGGAAAGATTAAATAGTTTCTTCTCATAAAACCTTTATTTTAACAGTTATTTCCAAATTCTGCGAATAAAATCATACAAACAATTAAAAAACCTGAAACAAACCTCAGGATACTTTAGGAATGGCTGAAAGTATTTCAGTATTATTTAAGGTTCGCATAAGTTTTATATTTGTCAACATATTTAATTAATGTTTTTTAATGTGCACAAAAGAAATTTAGAGTTGTAATGTTGTAAGGCTATCAGCAATCTAGTTTTTTGTGCAGGTACTTCTTTATTAGCACACCAATCGCTTACAAAAAATATTTTACAATTATAAACACTAAAATACTAAAGTAAAACTATTACGCTCATCTAACAAAAAATCTATGGGGCATTCTCACAATCTTTTGACTTATAATTTAATTCTGATTAATAATTTTTATTTTATTACATATTCTTGTGTTTTTTTATTGCATATACTGGGGAATAGCCCATTGCATGATTGCATAACAATATTAACGAGATAAATAAGTTTTGGACGATGATGGGGGTCCAAATACTGGGAAAACTCCTATACCGTCCCGTGTCCCTTATGCTGATTTTTAAGTTTGTAGCTGTCTGTATAAACTTTTTTCAATAAAAGTAATTCGATGTAATTTTTTTTCAAAACTGGGACAATTTTTTATATAAATATGTAGCAAAAAATTAACCTGGACACATTTTTACAGTTGATATTATTTTTTGAACTCTGTCCCTGGGTTTTTGATACCTTAACATCCCTATTGCTAAACTTATACAGAAAATCATTTCAGATGCAGCCACAGAAATTTTTTCAAGTTTTTTCTCATGCAGAAGTATGCAAGAGAAAGAATGTCCAAAATTCTTTGACAGGAAATTTACTGCAGCATTTAAATATCAATTTCAAGCATTGTAGTTTTATTGTTTAGACGCACCTTCCCCAAGGTTTATTCCTGCACTTTTCGAGGTAAATTATTATTATTTTTTTATTTATTCAAATGTAAATATTTTTTTCAAAAAAATCAATGAACATTGTGGCTATCACTTAGTCTTAACATGATTTGCCTAAAAATAGTGGTAATTTTCCTTACCCTCCATACTTACCATCCTTTTTTTTACCATTACTGTCCCTTTTTTCCTATACTATCTCCTTTTTTTTCTTCCGTCCCTTCTTTAACACCCCTTTAGCATAATGTTATACCAAAATTTTGTACTAAAAATACTACATTGTTATTATTTCTTATTTGAATGTCTTGTGGGTACTATGCAAATTCATTACAATAAAAAAATTAGAAGAAAATAGTAATTTATAGAGGTAAAATGATAAGGAAAATTAAACTCGCAAGTTCACCTTAAACCTCAGTTAAATAAAAAAATTTTCGCTTCTGACCATTTTTTCTTTATTTTGAATCATTAAGGCATTCGTCTATCAGATTAAAATGTTATTATAGCAAGTTTAATTTCACCAGATTTTTATTTCCGAAAGGCAAAAGATTGTGAGAATGCCCCAATATATTTAAAAGACAAGGCTGCTTTTTAAGCCATCAGCCCTGAGCTTTCCACTGAACTGATTTTGCTGATTATTTTTTAAATGAAAGCTATTAATTTGTAGGTGAGCCCGTACCAGCATTTTTTTAAATATTCCTTTTTTTATATTTTAATTTTAATTTTAATAGTTTTTTTAGGAAATTTCTTTATTGTCGTGGGAATAGGGTATTGTTTAGGAGAATAGGAAAATAGTGGAAATTTTTACTGATGCTATTTCCTTATTAGAATAAAATATATCTCAGGGTAAGTGCAATGCTTCGGTAAGTGAAAATGACGTCATAGTAAAAAGGGAACTAATATGTTTTTTGATTAAACTAAATATTTTACTACTATCAATACATCTAAAAGATTAAAGTTCTGGATTTCGCAGGTATTGAGATTAGATTTTTAAGTCAAGAGTACGAATGTTCCCGTGGTAAGTTGTAGCTTGGAAATATATTTACTAATCATCCGACTGCACGTTAAAATATTTTTAAAATAGTGAATATGAATGTGCGCATGTAAATTTTGCGACGGTGAACGTGATGTAATGTTTAGATTTCGTTGAAAAAAAAAAAAAAAACTGATTGTGTCACAGTAGCGCAGTTTTCGTGGATTTTTCATTCCGTAATACTAAAGATCAATGCCGAAATTGATAACTTCAATAAGTACTTTTACATGTTACTGATTACTTAAAGGAATAAAGTAATTAAAAAAGTTTAAGTTACTAGAAACAGCAGCTTGGTAACTTTAGTTTAAAATATTATTTGCTTTAATAGTTAGCCTAACGAATGTAAGATTGATATTTTATTGTAATTATTTTTTAAACTTTTTATAAATTCAATCTAAAAGTTTTTTAAACATTTCCATCACTCGAATTCGACAGGTTTCCACTCTTATGAAATAAAATATTTACCTAATATCAAAACAACCGAAGTAAAATTTTAGGAATAACGTCATAACATGTTTAGCTTAAAAATAAAGCATTTTATGCATTAAAATTTCTTCAAACCATTTATTATATCATTATACTTATAACAATTTTGATTGTTTCAAAAAAAACTATACAATTATAAACACTAAAATATTAAAGTAAGTCCATTACGCTCAGCTAACCAAAACTATAACAAAAATTATTTGACTGATATCAAAACAACGCAAATAAAATTTTATTTTACGAATAAAATGATAACATGTTTAGCTTCCAAAATAAAATATTTTATGTTTTAAAATAATCTTCAAAGCATTTTTTGAATCTTTATCGGTTTATAAGAAAAAATGCATTTCCTAAATCATTCATATGGTAGAATTACTTATTTATTCTGACTTTATTATAAAATTCAATTCACATACATGAACAAACAAGTATATAAAAGAAGTACAAAAAGTGCAAACTAAATAAACTTGGACAAAAATTGTAATGTCTTTCAGTTAAACATTGTAACATTCTAGTCTATGATTTTTACAACTGCATACTCTTACTATTTTTTTTCCTTTTTTAAAATAATTCTTGCGTTAATAAAAGTTTAAATCAACAAAAACTTAGATTCTCATAGCTTAATATAAACTCGCATCGATAAGTTTTTTAGTGTTATTAGGAACTTTTCAAAGAAAAAAAAAACATTTTACTTTACACGCATCTCTTACTTTTAAAACAATCCAAAATAAAAATACACACAGAACAGGAGAACGTTGAAAAAAAAGAGTTTTTTTATGACAAAATGCCAAAAAATAGAGAAATTGTTTTACAGTTTTTTGAATGGCCATTTTTCATCGTAATATATCTTAAAAAGTTCATGATTTTTTTTTCAACAAGGATTTTTACATAATGAAGGGAACGAATATTTTTTTCAACTGGTTTAAATTATATTCAAGGCTGGAGTAGCACAGTTGAAGTTTATTCAAACAGAGCGAAAAATGTCCAGACCAGGGATCGAACCTGGATACTTGGCGTGCCGTGCCAATGCCTTACCTGTTAGGCTATCCGGACCGATACCTGATTGACATAATTCACTCTTATTAGTTGGACTTGGCTGCGAACTGCAGCGCTAGTTTCATTCATCCGAGCTATAACTATAGCATTTACATGATGAAACTACTCTAACACGGAAACTCCTGTTTACCATGTAATTAGGTCATAATGAAGGGAACGAATATTTTTTTTTCAACTGGATTAAATTATATTCAAGGCTGGAGTAGCACAGTTGAAGTTTATTCCAACAGAGCGAAAAATGGCCAGACCAGGGATCGAACCTGGATACTTGGCGTGCCGTGCCAATGCCTTACCTGTTAGGCTATCCGGACCGATACCTGACTGACATAATTCATTCTTATTAGTTGGACTTGGCTGCGAACTGCAGCGCTAGTTTCATTCATCCGAGCTATAACTTCAACTGTGCTACTCCAGCCTTGAATATAATTTAATCCAGTTGAAAAAAATATTCGTTCCCTTCATTATGGCCTAATTACATGGTATACAGGAGTTTCCGTGTTAGAGTAGTTTCATCATGTAAATGCTATAGTTATAGCTCGGATGAATGAAACTAGCGCTGCAGTTCGCAGCCAAGTCCAACTAATAAGAGTGAATTATGTCAGTCAGGTATCGGTCCGGATAGCCTAACAGGCAAGGCATTGGCACGGCACGCCAAGTTATCCAGGTTCGATCCCTGGTCTGGCCATTTTTCGCTCTGTTGGAATAAACTTCAACCGTGCTACTCCAGCCTTGAATATAAGGATTTTTACATGTTCCTTAATATAAGTTATTATATTCTTAGGATTTCTTCTGAAAACATCTTTATTACATGTCATTGTTAAATTACGAAATGTGCTGAAGTCATGCTAGTATTTTATCTATAGTCGGTAGTTATAAATATTTCAATTACAAAGAAGTACTTTTTATTATTACATTATTTTATTAGGTTCATTCGTAATTATATAAATACGCAGCACCTTTAGTCATCGTCTGGCCTGACCGCATATAGCAGTGCAAAAACTACCCAACCGAATGGTTTGAAATTTAATATATGCAGAATGCCTTTGCAGAATTTTGTTGGGTCACTTAAAATTTTATGAAAATCGATTCAAAACTTAAAAAGATATTAATAAAAGTTTTCTCCAATCTATTAAATCCTACCATACGTAATTAATTCAATGATATCCCATGATAGGTAATGATTCTAGGTTGCTATGTCGATGACGTTCTATTTACGATGGAGTACTATTATTTCCGTATTATAGAATTTAATATACAGAATCGTAATAATTTTTCTGTTCTTGCATTTTTGAAAAGAGTGCAACAATTATTGCACCAAGATCTGAATATTTATAATACTAGTTATAGCAGGAACACATCTCATTTGTTACATTTGGCGTATGATTTTTTACTTGTTTAAATTCTTATCTGTTTATTAAAAAAATTGCATTTCCTAAATAATGCATAGGCTATATTTATTTTTTTATTCAGACTTTATTTTAAAATTGAATTCCCATAGAAGAACAAACATGTATACAAAAATACACAGAAAATTGAAAACTAAATAAACTTGGACGAAATTTTGAATGTCATTCGCTTAAATATTGTAAAGATTTTTACAGCTGCACACGCTTGCGATTTCGTTCCTTTTTTAAAATATTTCTTGCGTTAATAGAAGTTTAAATCAACAAAAACTTAGATTGTCATAACTTAATATAAACTCACATCGATAAGTTTATTAGTGTTATTAGAAACTTTTCAAAGAAAAAACATTTTACTGTACACACATCTCTTACTTTTAAAACAATCCAAAATAAAAAGACACACATAAAAAGAGAAAGTTGAAAAAAAGTTTCCTTTTTTTCCTGACAAAATGCCAAAATATAGAGAAATTGTTTTACAGTTTTTTGAACGACCATTTTTCATCGTAATATATCTTAAAGACTTCATGATTTTTTTTTTCAGCAAGGATTTTTATATTTTCCTTACATTCTTCAATGTTATTTTACTCTTAGAATTTTTTCTCAAGATATTTTTATTACATGTCATTTTTAAATTACGAAATGTACTGAAGTCATGCTAGTATTTTATATATTTATAGTCGGTAGATGTAATTTTTTCAACGACATAGAAGTTATTTTAATTATTCAATTCCTACTATTAGCTCACACTATCCCTATATATATTTATATATTTATGTATCTTGTTCAAATTTTCAATCGTTAATAAAATATTCATTATTCATCCTATCAAGTTGAAATAAATTTTTTTAAACTTGTACTGGATGACAATTGATGTTAATACAGTTTTTTCAAATATTAATTAATTAATTAAATTTTAATTAATTAATTTTAGTTTTGCATGGGAAACAAAATGGCGGCCATTGGTTATTGAAGATCAATTAAAGTATTTTCAATAAGGGGTTACCATTGGGGGGGGGGACCCTGTTCTGTCGCTAAATACCGCCAAGTTTGTCGCCAACTTGGCGATATATCGCCAAATTTGGTGGCCAAAATGAGTCGACAAAAGTGACGCCAACTTGGCGCTATCTCTAATATTTCGCCAAATTCCCATAGAGTTCCATTGTAAACCTACTTGCTTATAGAAAATCAACAAATTGAGATATTTTAATGTAACAAAAACTAATATTAGCTTAAGGGATTATATTAAATTTTTCTTTGATGACCTAAGTAGGAATTGACTTTAAAAACAAAATTTTTATATTACTTGTTAATTTTTCTTACTAAATGCGTTCGTAATTATATAAATACGTAACACCTATAATCGTCGTCATGGTCCGTCCGACTGCCTGTTTGTCCGTCTGTCCCCATATAACAGCCCAGAAACTACCCAATTGAATGGTTAAAATTTAATATATAGAAACGTTGCAGAATTTTGTCGAGTCACTTCAAATTTTATGGAAATCGAATCAAAACTTAAAAATATATTAATAAAAGTTTTCTTCCTTTTATTAAATCCTATCCTACGTAATAAATTCAATATTATCCCATGATAGGTTATGATTCTAGGTTGACATGGTGATGACGTCTTATTTAAGATGGAGCCCTATTTTTTCGCATTACCTATTTAACCTATAATTTAACCTGTAGAATCACAGTAAATTTTGTATTCATGCATTCTGGAATAAGATGCAACAGCTATTGCACCAAGATCTTAATATTTATAAAACTAGTTAGAATGCACCTCATTTGCCACGTTTGACGTACAATTTGCGAACTTGTATTATTACTTTCGTTTATTTTACTTACTTTGATTCATGTATGCAAATAGGAATGTCTTACGCATTTCATGATAGGGTAGAATTGTAAAAATCATCTACACACGTGCGCTTCTCAAGACAGTACAACATTTTAATATTTTTATAACTTAATTGAAAATTAATAAAGTAATTTTAAACCATTTTCCCGTTAGGCGAGCACAAGTTATAAATTCGAAAATTGTCTTTATAACTGTATGCGAGTTATAACAACAATGGAGTCACAATTATGTGCCAGCCCACGTTTGATAATGCATGCAAACTGGCTGTAAAACTAAAACAACGATATATTTTAACCCTTTAGTGCGCAGCTTTGCATATATGCAAACAACAGTGTTTTGAATTTAATAGATTTTTTTTAGTTCGTATATACCTAATTCACACCAGAAAATTAAAATCGCAATATCTGCTTTAATTAATAACAGACATTCCGTATTTAAATAAAGCGAAATTAACCATTGAAATTTTCTGGTGTAAAGTCAGATTCTCTGGACTACGTAATTTCCAGAATGTATTCTATTTTGAGAATTAAAGGGTAAAGGTTAAGTTTTATAAAATAAATAATTATATAAAAAAAGGTATTTGGAGACATGCTTATGAATATATTTACTAATTTGCACTATTTTAGCGTAAAACAGCCACACGACAGTAGTTTTTACTTCTATTGCAGATGTGCAACAGAAGAAAAGATTGACGTATTATATGAAAAATGTATCCCTGATTTTTTTCGTTATTTTTAATGCGTAATAAACCTTTCAGAAAATCATATATAATTTTTTAGAAACAAAATAAAAATCCCTCATTTAAGGGTTAAACAAATTGATAGTAAAAAAGTCATGCGAACAAAATGAGCTAGGTATGACTAGGTTTGACAAGCCAAAAATATGTTTAATTAAACTAATTATTATTAAATAGCTATGATGTTTTACCGTTATCGCGGATATTGATCCCTCTTAGAGCATTTTATAAAAACTTTTGTGCTCTTTCCGAGAAAATTGGTATGACAAATTTTATTAGAACATCACCGAAATTCGCGGAGAACGCGGCCGCTGATCCGTCAAACGCCCCCATACGCTTTTGCCGACACTTGACCAGTGTCCAGACGCGAAATAAAGATGCCACCGGTAAAAATTCAAAGTTAAATAACGGTGAAATTTTATCACCAGCCGCCTCCTTAAAATAGGTATAACAGACTTCTCCGGCAGAATAAAGTTTGTCATACCAAGTTTTCCTGAAATACCCTAATGTTTTCTATAAAATGCTCTAAGAGGGATCAATATCCGCGATCACGGTAAAACATTATAGCTTTTTAATAATAATTAATTTAATTAAACATATTTTCGGATTGTCAAACCTAGTCATACCCAGCTCAATTTGTTCGTATGACTATCGATATACACGTAGTACGTGAGTACGTAAATACTATCGATTTAGATTAAAAAAAATTAATTTCGCGATCACGGGGATTTCGATGACACCGGCTCCCTACCCATTACATTCACTGTTAAATATTTGCAGCATTCTGGCAGGTAATTTGACCGTTTTTTCCGAAAACGGTTACACAATCGTAATTTTAACACTATTCTGACCATATTATTGGCCATTTTATGGTCAGAATATAGTTAAATTATAGTTATGAAACCGTTTTTTTTTTAAAAAAAACGGTCGAATAACCTGCCAGAATGCTGCAAAAATTTTAACAGTGTTGGTTCATGTATCACACGGGATTGTTTTACCTAATTTCTCATACGATAGAATTATAAAAAAATCATCTACACATGTGTGCTTCACATGATAATACAACATTTTAATATTTTTATAGCGTAATTGAAAACTGATAACTTAATTTCAAACTAAGGGGTGTTTCTAAATGACTATCGGGATTTTAACGCTTGGTAGTATTTATTACATAAAATTTAAAATTATAATTAATACATAAAAGGAAAGAGCAACTCAAACAGCTACAAGCTTACAAGTGTTCAATATGAGCATCTTTCGTCACACTGCATACATCAAGTCGATAGCTCAGTTCTTCCCAAACGTTGATTAGTGTTGTTGGGGTCATTGTTGCAACAGCTGCAATGGTCAGCTGGTAGTGGAGACACATTAACACGATCCTTTACGAGCCTCCACAGGTAGAAATCACATGGCGTCAGATCGGGTGAGCGTCTGAACAGAACTTCTTTGTTAATCAATGTTTGGGAAGAACTGAGCTATCGAATTGATGTGTGCCGTGTGACGAAAAGTGCTCACATTGCACACTTGTAAGCTTTTAGGTAAAACTGTTTGAGTTGCTCTTTCATTTTATGTATTAATTATAATTTTAAGTTTTATGTAATAAATACTACCAAGCGTTAAATCCCCGATATTCACTTAGAAAAACCCCGTATTTTCCGTTGCCGAGCTCAGGGGATAAATTCTCAAATATTCTTTATAACTGTATGCGAGCAATGGAGTTAATTATGTGCCAGTCCACGTTTTCTAGTACATGCCAACTGACTGCAACAATGAAATATTTTAAACATTGAAAATTATAAAATATATTATTAAAAAAAATAACAAATGTAGCAAGAAAAAATTAAGCGAAATGTTTTCCATAATCGCTGCCCACGTCAAATTAAGGCATTGAAAGGATGGGATTTTTTGGAACAACATAAACTGAAGTCATGAAAATAGGTCCGATTTTAAAGGTCAATATTGAATGTTTATAAAAGAGAGTTTTTTAGAATTAAATTTAAAAAATCAAAAACCAGACTGCATAAAAAGCGAACTAATTAATTATTTCTCATCAATATGAAACTATTTTTTATATCACCTACCTATTTCTGTTATTTACTTGTATTGATGACTTTTAAGTTGTGTTTAATTTTTAGTTCCTATCTATAAACACTGTTTTGATGAGTCCTATAGATGCCTATGAAGGTTAGAGTTGCAGTAAGGCTAGAGATCCTACCTACAGAACTTCCAGGTTGTGTAATATTTAAACAGAGCTTCTGACTGTAAAATAGTCCATGCAACATCGTCTTCATTTTGAATGACCTAACGAAAGATATGCCACTCAATAGGGTGCGTAAAATTTTTTTTTCGTCTCTACCGCCATTTTGTATGTTACGGCCGCCCTTTTGAATTTATAAAAACAAAACCTAGTCTATAACCATCGGACGGTTAAGAAGAATCGATAGAGACCTCATTCATTAAAATCCATCCAGCCGTTGGGATGTTTCGAGGATATAAAGAAATCCACATACCCAGATACGCGTGAAACACATAACCCTTCTTGGAAGTCGGGTAAAAACTAATTTAACTTTTATTAAACTATGTATGAACATCACTTGAAACGTCAAAACTAACTTAGTATTTGCTAAAAGTGATAAAAATACATCTACAAGGCAAATTAATACCTTTATTTATTCAGATCGACATGTTTCATCGCTCTGACGGCGACATGCTCAAGATTTATACTGATACAAATATTTTCGCAAAGATTTTAAATTGATAAACGGGCAAAAAATTATCACGCGATCTCATGCATAATAAAATTAACTGCAATATTAAATAAACAATTAAATTTAAAAAATCAAAAAAACCCGACTGCGTAAAAAGCGATCTAATTAATTATTTCTCTATATTAACTAGTGAAACTATTTTTTTCAATTCCCACTATTAGCTGTACTCTCGCTATATATGTCGTAGGCTAATTGAGAAATCCGGCTCTTTGCAAACAGCCTAGGCTGTTTGCAAAGAGCCGGGCTAATTTCAGAATCATCTCTCTTTTTTCCAATTAGCCTGATATTTTTCAGGCTTATTGCAAACAGCCTAGACACTGTTAGGCTAATTGAAAAATGACCACTTATTTCCCAATCAGAATGCTTTTTTTAGGCTTAATTACCGATAACCCGACCCGAACCCGAAAAATAAATTACAACAGACCGTACTCCGATCCGAGCAAAACAAAATAATTTCAGTCTACAAGCAACCCGACCCGAACCTAAAAATTCCATTTTAAAAAACCGGAATCTGAACCGAACCAAATCTGAACCCGATAAAAATATTCCAATGAACCATAACCAATCCGAGCAAATCAAAATAATTTCCGAGGACATACAAGCCGACCCGAACCTAAAAATTCTATTTGAAAAAAAGCCGGAATCTGAACCCGACAAAAATATTCTAATGAACCATAACCGTTCCGTTCAAGACAAAATAATTTCTGAAGACATGCGACCCAACCAGAACCTAAAAATTCAATATGAGAAAAACTCCGAAATCTGACGCGAACCAAATCTGAACAAGACAAAATTATTCCAAAGAACCATAAACGCATCCGATCAACGCAAAATAATTACCGTGGACATGTTACCCGACACGAACCTAAAAATTCCATTTGAAGAAACCTCGGAATCTGAACCCGACAAAAATATTCTAATAAACCATAATCGATCCCAGCAAGACAAAATAATTTCTAAGGGCATGCAACCCGACCCAAACCTAAAAATTCTAATTGAAACAAAACCCGGAATCTGAACCCGACAAAAATATTCCAATGAACCATAACCGATCCGAGCAAGACAAAATAATTTCTTAGGACATACAACCAAACCAGAACTTAAAATTTCAATTTGAAAAAACCCCTAAATCTGACTTGAACCAAATCTGAACCCGAAAAAATTATTCCAAAGAAACATAAACGGATACGAGCAACACAAATTAATTTCTGTGGACATGTTACCCGACACGAACCTAAAAATTCCATTTGAAAAAAAAACTCCGAATCTGAACCGAACCAAATCTGAACCCGATAAAATTATTCCAATGAACCATAACCGATCCGAGCAAGAGAAAATAATTTCTGAGGACATGCAACCCGACCCGAACCTAAAAATTCTAATTGAAAACCCGGAATCTGAACCCGACAAAAATATTCCAATGAACCATAACCGATCCGAGGAAGAAAAAATAGTTTCTGAGGACATACAACCAAACCAGAACTTAAAAATTCAATTTGAAAAAACCCCTAAATCTGACTTGAAACAAATCTGAACCCGATAAAATTATTCCAAAGAAACATAAACGGATCCGAGCAAAACAAAATAATTTCCATGGACATGTTACCCGACGTGAACCTAAAAATTCCATTTGAAAATAAATCGAAATCTGACCCGAACCAGATCTGGACCCGCTAAAAATTTTCCAATGAACCATAACCCGATCCGAGCAAGACAAAATATTTTCTGTCGACAGACAACGCAATCCGAGCAAGACAAAACTATGTCCATGGACACGCACCCCAACCGGAACCTAAAATTTCATTTGAAAAAAAAACGACATTTGAACCCGTCAAAAATATTCCAAAGATCAATAATCCTATACGGGCAAGACAAAATAATTTCCGTGGACGCGCACCCCGAGCCGAACTAAAAATTCCATTTGAAAAAACCCGAATCAAATCAGAACCCGACAAAAATATTCCAAAGAACCATAACCGGATCGGAGCAAGGCAAATTAATTTCCGTGGACAGGCAACACGACCAGAACCTAAAAATTCCATTTGAAGTCAACCTGCAACCCGACCCGAACCAAATTTTAACCCGACAAAAATATTCCAAAGCACCATAACTCGATCCGAGCAAGACAAAATAATTTCTGTCGACAGGCAACCCGATTCGAACCTGAAAGTTCTAGTTAAACTCAATCCGAATTTTGACCCGAACGCGGGTTATGGAAGGTTTTCGGGTTGACTTCAAATGAAACTTTTAGGTTCGAATCCGGTTGTATGTCGAAGAAAATTATATTGTCTTTCTCAGATCGGGTTACGGTTCTTTGAAATATGTTTGTCGTGTTCCGATCGGGTTCGTGTCGGGTTTCAGGTTGACGTCCAGTGGAATTTTTAGATTCTGGTCGTACTGTGTGTACGCGAAAAATAATTTGCATTTGGTATACGGCCTGATGTATTTTAATTTCGGGTTCTGGTCAGGTTTCGGGTTAACTTCAAGTAGAACTTTCAGGTTCGGATCGGGTTTCATGCCGACTGAAATTATTTTGTCTTGCTCGGATCCGGTTATGGTTTTTTGGAATATTTTTGACGGATTCAGATTTGGTTCGGTTCAGATTTCGGGGGTTTTCTAATGGGATTTTTAGGTTCGGGTCTGGTTGCGTGTCCAGGAAAATTATTTTTTCTTTCTCGGATCTGGTTATGGTTTTGGGGGATATTTTTGTCGGATTCAGATTTGGTTCAGGTCAGATTTCAGGGTTTTTTCAAATGGAATTTTTAGGTTCGGGTCCGGTTGCGTGTCCACGGAAATTACTGTCTTGCTCGGATCGGGTTATGGTTCATTAGAATATTTTTGTCGGTTATCATATTTGGTTCGGGTAATATTTCGCGTTTTTGTAAACAAAATTTTTAGGCTCGGATCGGGTTGCGTGTCCATGGAAGTTATTTTGTCTTTCTCCGATCGGGCTATGGTTCTTTGGATTATTTTTCTCGGGTTCAGATTTGATTCGCGTCAGATTTCGGGTTTTTTTTTCAAATAGAATTTTTAGGTTCGAGTCGGGTTGCGTGACCACGGAAATTATTTTGCCTTACTCGGATCTGTTTATGGCTCTTTGGAATAATTTTATTGGGTTCAAATTTGGTTCGCATCAGATTTCGGTTTTTTTTTTAATTGAATTTTTAGGTTCGAGTCGGCTGCGTGTCCACGGAAATAATTCTGCCTTGCTCTGATCCGGTAATGGTTCTTTGGAATAATTTTGTCGGGTTCAGATTTGGTTCGTGACAGATTTCGGTTTTTTAAACTGAATTTTTAGGTTCTGATTGTGTTGCATGTGCTCAGAAATTATTTTGTCTTGCTCGGATGGGTTATGGTTCATTGGTATATTTTTGTCGGGTTCAGATTCCGTTTTTTTTTCAAATAGAATTTTTAGGTTCGGATCGGGTTGCATGTCCTCAGAAATCAATTTGTCTTGCTCGGATCTGTTACGGTTCATTGGAATATTGTTGTCGGGTTCAGATTTGGTTCGGTTCAGATTCCGGGTTTTTTCAAATGAATTTTTAGGTTCGGGTCGGGTTGCGTGCAGACTGAAATTATTTTGTCTTCCTCAGATCGTGATACGGTCTGTTGTAATTTATTTTTCGGGTTCGGGCCGGGTTATGGGTTAATAAGCGTAAAAAATCATCGTGACTGGGATATAAGTGGTCATTTTTCAATTAGCCTAACGGTGTATAGGCTCTTTGCTATAAGCCTGAAAAATATCAGGCTAATTGGAAAAAGAAAGACGATTCTCCAATTAGCCCGGCTCTTTGCAAACAGCCTAGGCTCTTTGCAAAGAGCCTGATTTCTCAATTAGCCTACAACATATATATCTTATTCAAATTTTCAATCGTTAGTAAAACACTTATTATTCATCCAATCAAGCTCAGATAAATTTTTTTAAACTTGTAGTGGATGACACTTGATGTTAATCCAATTTTTTTTTAAATATTGATTAATTAATTAAATTAAATTAATTAATATCGAGAGAGCCCTCTTCTTGATCAACGTATTTTAAGACCGAGAGAGCCCTCTTCTTGATCAACGTATTTTAAGACCGAGAGAGCCCTCTTCTTGATCAACGTATTTTAAGACCGAGAGAGCCCTCTTCTTGATCAAGGCATTTTCCACCCAAGAGGAAAGAAGAATTGGAGGAAAAAAAAATTCACTTATTGACCTAAGTAGGAATTGATTTTAATTTTTATTTATTATATTAATTGTTTATATTACCTATTTTTTTATTTACTTGTATTGATGACTTTTAAGTTGTATTTAATTGTTAGTTCCTATCTATAAACACTGTTTTGATGAGGTCTATAGATGTCTATGATGGTTAGAGTTGCAGTAAAGCTAGACATCCTACATACACAACTTCCAGGTTGTATAATATTTTAACGGAGTTTCTGACTGTAAAATAGTCAATGAAACATCGTTTTCATTTTGAAAGACCTATCCAATGATATGCCACTCAATAGGGTGCGTAAATTTTTTGTTCGTCTCTATCGCCATTTTGTATTTTACGGCCTCCATTTTGAATTTATAAAAACAAAACCTAGCCTATAACTATCTGGCCGTTAAAACTAATTGATAGAGACCTCATTCATTATAATCCATCCAGCCGTTGGGAGGTTTCGAGGGTATAAAGAAATCCAGATACACAGATACGGGTGAAACACATAACCCTTCTTTTCAGTCAGGTAACTAGTCGTTGGGGTCACCGTAATACTTACCCGTCATGGATATGCATAATATAAAATATAAAGATAAAACATGTGTGTAAGCTATTAATAAAATGCATATATTTAAATATTTTTAACAAAACAAGACCCTGATTATATTACAATGGGAGTCTATGGGAATTTTGCGAAATACCGAAGATAGCGCCATGTTGGCGTAACTTTTGGCGAAATTTTTTTATCGCCAGATTTGGCGATATATCGCAAATTTGGCGGTTAACTTGGCGGCATTTAGCGATAGTTTGGCAATAGTTTTTTGGTCGACGGGATAACCGAGTAGTACCAAAATGTGTAAAAGAAATATCCTTTTAACTCGAAAAATTATAATAATATTAACTCAGAACAAACAATCTTCTTGAAACACCATCAAAAATTTGTAAATGCGCTAGGCCTTTCGAAAGATCTGAGTCTTTCTTCGTCAGGCGCAAAAAAGACGTCCTTCTACTATGAAAGCAGAGGCAAGACTGAAATGAGAGACAAGGGAAAGGAAACAAGCTGAAGAAACAGCCAATAGGAAGTTAGAAATCAACAGCCAATAGGAAAGTAAAAGACAACAGCCTATCACAGAAGAGAATAATCAAAACAAAAGAACACAAAGTAGGAGGGGCAAAAATGGGAGGGGGAAAAATACATATAATCCAATATGGGAACACATGAAATTAAAAATGAATAAATAAATGAATAATATAAATTAAAAAAAAAAGACAGACTAATAATAATACAAAAATAAATTAAATGGTAGTACTGAAAAGGTTTTTCCAAGCTGCAGAGAGCATTGTGGAATCAGATTTATCATTAACAATAACATCACGATTAAGATAAATAGCTAAATTTTCAAGAAAGTCCAATTCAGAGATACTATTGGCATTAGAGATAATTTTAGCATTTTGAAAATTAAAACTATGGCCGGAATCCCAAGAGTGCTTGGCAATAGAAGATTTAGAAAATTATTGATTGATTACATAACGCGAGTGTTCTTTTAAGCGGATTTCGAGATTCCTTTTAGTTTGACCAATATAAGATAAATCACAACCATTACAAGGAACTTTATAAATTCCCCATTTACGAAGATCAGGAACAGGAGATTTAGTGAAGGGGAATTTGAATTTATTGACAGGTTTAAAGATAATGTTAAAATTGAAACGCCGTAAAACTTTAGCTAACTTGAAACATAAAGGAGGATAAAAGGGGAGGACAACCAAATTATCAGGTTTGCTTTTGACAGATTTGGAAAGAGTAGAACTATTAGATGGTCTATTGAATTTCTTCACAGCATTATTGATAACAGAAGGATTAAAACCTCTTTTGACAGCAACGGTTTTTAAGTAATTAAGCTCTTCCTTAAGGGATACAGAATCGGAACAAATTTTGAGAGCACGATCTACATACGTGTAAAAAACACCGATTTTTTGGTTGACAGGATGATTTGAGAGAGCATGAGGTGGGTTAGAAACAGAAAAAGGTTTTCTATAAACACAAGTTTTGAAAGAAGAATCGCATTTGGTAACTAAAATATCAAGGAAAGGAAGTTTATTACAATTTTCTAATTCAAAAGTAAACTGAATATGTGGGTCGATAGAATTGACAGTATGAAGAATGGTAGATATATCAAAAGGATTATCAACTAAAACAAAAGTATCGTCGACATAACGCATCCAACATTTAAAATTAACCAGATTTAATAATTTTTCCTCAAAATAATGCATATAAATATCACAAAGAATTGGAGATAAAGGATTACCCATACTTAAGCCATCTGATTGTTTGAAAAATTTATTATCAAATTCAAAAGTAGTTTGAGTGATGCAAATTTTGGTTAAATTAACAAAATCTTGGACTTCAATATCAGAGAAATGAAATTCACGTAACCTTTTTTCTAAGCAAGAAAGAGCACCTTCAATTGGAACATTCGTAAATAAAGATTTGACATCAAGAGAAAGCATAGAACAATTGGATGGGTTAATATTTTTTAATTTACTAACAAAATCATAAGAATTTTTTATCGTATGAGTATTAGAAATGCATAACGGAGAAAAAATGGATGTTAAAAATTTGGCAAGAGGATAAGTAACAGTACCAATATTAGAGACGATAGGTCTTAAAGGGACATTGGTTTTATGAACTTTAGGCAAAGCATAAAAACGAGCACAAATGGCTGAAGAAGGAATAACACTATATTTAGTATTGTCATTTAAAATAACAGAATTCTTAACAGCTTTTTTGAGAGTGGAAAGATGCGAATTAGTAGGATCTTTTTTAACTTCAACATAAGGACCTTCAGATAAGAGAGCATAGACTTTATCAGAATAATCTTTTTTATCCATAAGAACAATTTGACCCCCTTTATCAGCTTTAGTAATAATAAGATTATCATTGGACTTAAGCTCATTCAGAGCGATATTTTGAGAACGAGAAAGATTAGGTTTAAATTTTGAATTATTAGAAGAAATAGTATCAGCAAGGATGTGACGAAGAGTTTCTTTTTGAAAAGGAGTGACTTTACTATGTTTAAAGGAAGACTCAATAGGAGCAATCAATTTAGTGAGAGAAGGTTTGCAAGACTGAGAAAAATTTAAACCAAGATCTAAAATGCTTTTTTGCTCAGGAGTTAACATGTGAGAGGAGAGATTAACGATGCAGTTCTCATTTGATAGGTTCTTATATGAAAATTGAGACTTATTTTGCTTATTGCACAACGAAGAAAACTTTTTATGAAGCTTATTTTGATGAGCAGTTTTGAAAGTAAGTAGAGAAGACCAACCTTTATTTTCAATATCACAGAAATTGTTAAAATTTTTACTGAGGAACAAATGAAGGTCATAAAGCTCTTCTTCAATTTTGGAGAGAGTATGCCGAACATCTTGAATACAGGCTCTTAAAATAATAAAATGTGAACGATCCATAGCTTTTGAAACTCTAACAGAGCTACTAACAGAACATTTAAGTTGAATAAAATTGGGAATAACATTATTTTTCTTGCAATTTTGAAGAAAATTTAAGTGGTTAAGAAATTTCACACGCTTACGTCTGAGTTTAGGAAATCTGTTAAATTGAGCAGTAAACATAATAGCAATCCAAAAATAAACAAATTTGGATAAATAAACAAAACCAAAATTGGATTGCTATTATGTTTGCTGCTCAATTTAACAGATTTACTAAACTCAGACGTAAGCGTGTGAAATTTCTTAACCACTTACATTTTCTTCAAAATTGCAAGAAAAATAATGTTATTCCCAATTTTATTCAACTTAAATGTTCTGTTAGTAGCTCTGTTAGAGTTTCAAAAGCTATGGTTCGTTCACATTTTATTATTTTAAGAGCCTGTATTCAAGATGTTCGGCATACTCTCTCCAAAATTGAAGAAGAGCTTTATGACCTTCATTTGTTCCTCAGTAAAAATCTTGACAATTTCTGTGATATTGAAAATAAAGGTTGGTCTTCTCTACTTACTTTCAAAACTGCTCATCAAAATAAGCTTCATAAAAAGTTTTCTTCGTTGTGCAATAAGCAAAATAAGTCTCAATTTTCATATAAGAACCTATCAAATGAGAACTGCATCGTTAATCTCTCCTCTCACATGTTAACTCCTGAGCAAAAAAGCATTTTAGATCTTGGTTTAAATTTTTCTCAGTCTTGCAAACCTTCTCTCACTAAATTGATTGCTCCTATTGAGTCTTCCTTTAAACATAGTAAAGTCACTCCTTTTCAAAAAGAAACTCTTCGTCACATCCTTGCTGATACTATTTCTTCTAATAATTCAAAATTTAAACCTAATCTTTCTCGTTCTCAAAATATCGCTCTGAATGAGCTTAAGTCCAATGATAATCTTATTATTACTAAAGCTGATAAAGGGGATCAAATTGTTCTTATGGATAAAAAAGATTATTCTGATAAAGTCTATGCTCTCTTATCTGAAGGTCCTTATGTTGAAGTTAAAAAAGATCCTACTAATTCGCATCTTTCCACTCTCAAAAAAGCTGTTAAGAATTCTGTTATTTTAAATGACAATACTAAATATAGTGTTATTCCTTCTTCAGCCATTTGTGCTCGTTTTTATGCTTTGCCTAAAGTTCATAAAACCAATGTCCCTTTAAGACCTATCGTCTCTAATATTGGTACTGTTACTTATCCTCTTGCCAAATTTTTAACATCCATTTTTTCTCCGTTATGCATTTCTAATACTCGTACGATAAAAAATTCTTATGATTTTGTTAGTAAATTAAAAAATATTAACCCATCCAATTGTTCTATGCTTTCTCCTGATGTCAAATCTTTATTTACGAATGTTCCAATTGAAGGTGCTCTTTCTTGCTTAGAAAAAAGGTTACGTGAATTTCATTTCTCTGATATTGAAGTCCAAGATTTTGTTAATTTAACCAAAATTTGCATCACTCAAACTACTTTTGAATTTGATAATAAATTTTTCAAACAATCAGATGGCTTAAGTATGGGTAATCCTTTATCTCCAATTCTTTGTGATATTTATATGCATTATTTTGAGGAAAAATTATTAAATCTGGTTAATTTTAAATGTTGGATGCGTTATGTCGACGATACTTTTGTTTTAGTTGATAATCCTTTTGATATATCTACCATTCTTCATACTGTCAATTCTATTGACCCACATATTCAGTTTACTTTTGAATTAGAAAATTGTAATAAACTTCCTTTCCTTGATGTTTTAGTTACCAAATGCGATTCTTCTTTCGAAACTTGTGTTTATAGAAAACCTTTTTCTGTTTCTAACCCACCTCATGCTCTCTCAAATCATCCTGTCAACCAAAAAATCGGTGTTTTTTTTACACGTATGTAGATCGTGCTCTCAAAATTTGTTCCGATTCTGTATCCCTTAAGGAAGAGCTTAATTACTTAAAAACCGTTGCTGTCAAAAGAGGTTTTAATCCTTCTGTTATCAATAATGCTGTGAAGAAATTCAATAGACCATCTAATAGTTCTACTCTTTCCAAATCTGTCAAAAGCAAACCTGATAATTTGGTTGTCCTCCCCTTTTATCCTCCTTTATGTTTCAAGTTAGCTAAAGTTTTACGGCGTTTCAATTTTAACATTATCTTTAAACCTGTCAATAAATTCAAATTCCCCTTCACTAACTCTCCTGTTCCTGATCTTCGTAAATGGGGAATTTATAAAGTTCCTTGTAATGGTTGTGATTTATCTTATATTGGTCAAACTAAAAGGAATCTCGAAATCCGCTTAAAAGAACACTCGCGTTATGTAATCAATCAATAATTTTCTAAATCTTCTATTGCCAAGCACTCTTGGGATTCCGGCCATAGTTTTAATTTTCAAAATGCTAAAATTATCTCTAATGCCAATAGTATCTCTGAATTGGACTTTCTTGAAAATTTAGCTATTTTTCTTAATCGTGATGTTATTGTTAATGATAAATCTGATTCCACAATGCTCTCTGCAGCTTGGAAAAACCTTTTCAGTACTACCATTTAATTTATTTTTGTATTATTATTAGTCTGTCTTTTTTTTTTAAATTTATATTATTCATTTATTTATTCATTTTTAATTTCATGTGTTCCCATATTGGATTATATGTATTTTTCCCCCTCCCATTTTTTGCCCCTCCTACTTTGTGTTTTTTGTTTTGATTATTCTCTTCTGTGATAGGCTGTTGTCTTTTACTTTCCTATTGGCTGTTGATTTCTAACTTCCTATTGGCTGTTTCTTCAGCTTGTTTCCTTTCCCTTGTCTCTCATTTCAGTCTTGCCTCTGCTTTCATAGTAGAAGGACGTCTTTTTTGCGCCTGACGAAGAAAGACTCAGATCTTTCGAAAGGCCTAGCGCATTTACAAATTTTTGATGGTGTTTCAAGAAGATTGTTTGTTCTTAGTCATTCACACCAGTTTTAACTTATTTTCTTTAATATTAACTAACAGTTTACTGCGTCGGATTAAGTGTCTCATTTCCAATTAAAATTTATCTTTGAATTGAAATTTGAATGAAATACAGGATCATGAAAAATCGAAGAGTGTGAAAAATAGGATTACAAATATCTCAGCAAATAATTATCCGATCGACTTTGTTCTTCATGCAAAATTTATGTTTTTTTTTATTGTCTTTTATATTCACTCCTTCAAATAAACAATTTCGAAAAATTTTGTATACCATTTATCAGAACGAATATTTCGAGTGTCCGAAAAAAACGTTCCGGGTAATCGAGGTTACTGATATTCAATAGGCTTCTTCCCATTATTACATACTAAGTGCACACCAAATTTCAAGTCTCTATCTCAATTTGTGGGAAAGAGAAAAAATTCGAGTTATAGAGGTTTCGAGTTATCAAGGTTTTGACAAAATTTAAAAATCTAATCTCTAAAACTGCTTTTTGCTGTAAAAAATAAGATTCCTCAAAAATTACACATAATCTACTAATAATTAACAAATTACACTCCTCAAAGTTTTAATAATTTCAAAATTGTGTTATACACAAACTTGTTTTGATTAAATAATATCCAATTCGTCATTATGAAATGACGAATTGGATATTATTCAGAAGTTTCCCACAATTTGGTCTCAAACATCAACTTTGAAGCTATGGATTATCTCCAAGTTGAATGGTTGTCCTTGTCGAAACTTCGAAGTCGTGTTTGGCGGCAAAAATTTAACAGCGATGTTTTTTAGCGTTGGAAGATTAGAGTGGGCTTTACAATTGTCTATGAAGAGGAGAACGTGTATTTTACTTTTAGCCATTATTTTAACGATTCCTATCAGGCAATCAGCAAAAATTGCGTTTGTCATCGAAGCCTTTATATTTCACCTATACAGCATTAGAAATGACTTAATTTTAGCAAAGTACCTGGGTTTTTTAGATCGTCCTATCGTAAGAGGAGGAAGCTTTTCTTTACCACTCTGATTTGCTGCCAAAACCACAATTACACTAAGTTTACTTGGTTTGCCACGTCGGATGTCTTCACCTTTAAATGCAGACGTTTTGTTGGGAAAGGTATTGTACAATAATACAGTTTCACCTACGTTAAACACATCATCTGCTTCATAGTCTTTTAAAAGAGAAGGAAGTTCTGAGAACCACTCTTCACAGGTAGCTGAATCACCTGGTGCACTTTCACTGCAAAGCTTCCTAAAAACGATGTTGTCCCTTTTTTCGGTTTCAAAAGCCTTCCATTCCTACCCTTTAAGTTCTTTGTATCAACAAAGGAATGTGAAACCAGCATCCAGATCAAACTAGTTCTACAGCTGACAATAGCCGAAAGTAAAAAGTCAAACTAATTTCTGGGGAAAATATTTCGACATATCAAGGGTTTTGGAAAATATATTTCGAGATAGCTATGGAAAATAGATAAGAATGTTGATGGAAATGCAGGGGAAATTTCTTTTTACGAGATATCAAGGGTTTCGAGATAAGGAGGTTCGAGATATCGAGGTCCGACATTTGATACATTACTTTATCTTTTTCCAAAAACATTATGCGTTACACAAAACAAAAATATTTTTAAAAGGATGATTTCTTTTGCTTTTGCATCTTTTCAGCTTTCTTGGCGTTGGACGGAGGGGAGGGTCAATTGGGAAATATTTCTATATTTCTATTAAAAGAACATTCTATTTTTACATTTCCTAATTCTACAAAATGCTAAGAAAAATATTTAAAAAAGATTTGATTGGGGTTATAAATATTGCACAAAATCCCTATAAATTCAAATTTAATGAATCCTTCTAAATCCCCCAATCCTTCTAAAATCCTTCTAAAATTTATTAAATGATTATGTAAATTTTCTAATGTAGTTTTAAAAATTCACGAAAAATACTTTAGACAATAAAAATTTCATGAATTCCTAATTCAGTACATAAAGGATTAAATCAACAAAATATTTGACTGCCAAAACTAAATATGAATACGCACTGCTATGTTTATTGGTGCTGTAAATATCTTTCAGATATTTTATTTCATACTTGTGACATTTTCATGAAGTAAAATTTTTTAAGTGCCTTATATTTTACTTAACTATAATAAGCTCGACGCAACAGTGGTCGTTTGGTAGCTTCAGAGACCCGGGCACTCCCTTCCCGGTTTCGGTGTCATTAATTTGTGTAATTTTCCTTTTAAATTTGTCTGGTTTTAATTTTTAATTTTTTTTTCAACCTGGCTTTCGCTAGAGTCTCTTATACTCGGGACGTGGCTGGGGACCTATGAACCTGGCTTCCGCAAAAGAGTCGGAATAAGAGAAGTAAAGCTTAAAGTACAGCGGACGGAAAGAGGCCGCTCGCCGCGGCAGTTTTTAAATGTGTTTATATGTTTGTTTTTTAAATACACAGAATTTCATACAAAATATAACAAAAAACAAATGCACGGAATAACTTCATACTACATTTTTTTAACAATCAAAATAGCTTTGGTTTTTCTACCATTGCAAATATCGAGAAGTAAAAGTTTTTAAATACACAACATTTCATACGAAATATCCCAAGAATAATAAATGCAGGGGAAATTTTCATACTACATTTTTTAACAGTCAAAATAGCTTTTTTTCTAGCATTGCCAATGTTTGCAAGTTAAAGTTAGATCATCTGTGTGTTGCCATCCTTGTACATAATGTTTATTCAAAAACATTAAGATCCTCATTGCTTGCTTTCAATCCAATACAAAATAAAAATACACATGACAGGAGAAAGTGAAAAAAATATTCTTTTTTTTTCTGATATAATGCCAAAAACTCGAGTAATTCTTTTACAGTTGTTTGAACGAACATTTTTCATTTTAATATATTTTAAAGAGTTCATGTTATTTTCAAGGAATATTTTTTCATTTTCTTTCATTCTAAAATGTTATTTTATTCGTAGTAATTTTTCTGAAGATATATATTAATAAATATGTGGTAGACATATTAATTTTTTATTTATACTCAATAGATGTATCTTCTTTTAAATCTAAAGAAGCCATTTTTTAAATTGTTATTATCACTTTTTGAAATATTATGAACCGTATCTGATTCTTTTAAATCATAACTGATAAAAATGTATGCACGTGTGATTTTTTTAAATCTTATTTTTAGTATAAAAAAATTTCAGCGAACATTTATTAAACAAAGTATCCAGTACATAGTGTTTTAAATAGAATAAAGAAAAGTTTTCAACACTCGAAAAACGACATTTTCAAAACTGAGTAGAAAATACTCAAACCTGAGTATGTCGCATAGTCAAAATGGCTCTGAATTAAAGTTACTCAAGTTTGAAACATCCATATACTCATTTCTGAAAACATGGACATACACAAATATGAGCACATAACGCTTTATTCATGATGTTTATACATGATGTTTGTATTTATATATTGTTGATGGTTGTCAAATCCGACCTGAAAATTCTTTTCTTTACGAATTCATCCATTCTTCGATTTCGAAGGTTGAAGAATAAAATTTACGCTTTCGCGATTATATTACGACGTCTTTTAAGTGTTCTTCCGCTAACACGATAAAAATTTAGTTCGCCACATTTCATGTTATAAATTATTACTGAAAGGAGCGTTTCGTTCGAAATCATAACAAATGATATAATATGAATAAATTCAACTACCCTAGTAAAATTTACTTACGTTTAACGAATGAAAAGTAACTTTGTTTGAAACTGAGTATTTCTGGTATTTCAGAATTGAAAGAATTGGTTTGAAACAAAAAGTTTCATAACAAAATAAAAACATTGATTTACTCAGATTTGAAAGTATCATTTTTCTCAGTGAATGATGATTGTGTTTATATGGGGTATACCGATGCAGTTTCTGAAATACACAGCACAGTCTTTTCGGTTAAACTTAGACTTAAATTATTTATAGATATATATACAGGGCGTCTACAAATTAGTTGGACAATTTCGCAAGTTAAGAACTTCCAAAATATTAAAGGACATTAACTATTGAAAATCCGACTAGTAGTAATATTGTCGAAGTTTACTCATAGATGGCGTTAGGTGTCATAACTGACGCTATCGCTTAGCAAGCGGTAGTCATTCTTGTGCAGAATTTCGATAATTGAGACGTACGGCGGTGCTGAAAAAGCGAAACGCTGTCTTTGGTTTCATGAAACACATTCTGCTGTGCAAGTATGACCCTAACGCCACCTATGAATAATCTTCAGCAATATTACTACTAGTCTGATTTTCAACTAGTTAATTTCATTTAATATTTCGGAAGTTCTTAATTTACGAAATTGCCCAACTTATTTGAAGACACCCTGTACATTTATCCAAGTATGTATGTTCTAGTATTTACCAATATAATGTAATGTACAGTGTAAAATAATTGTTACACGTTTACGACATGCACCTTAAATCTGTATTGTCATTGATTTTTTTTTTTTTTTTTTTTTTTTTTTTTTTTCTTGCTATGTTAAATTCATTCCATGTGATGTCACTTTACTTTTATTCGCCTTATTTTATTTACATAACAATTTGTTATAACCATAGTCAATTTTTCTAAATTTATTTATGTGTTTACTTGTGAATTACAGATGAGTGCATTTCGCTTTCTTTTGATACATACATATTTGATACATACACTTTTGATAGGGTATGCATTTATAAGGTTTTAAAATAGATCTTAAGTGAGAATTAGAAAAAACACTTAAGACAGAGACACGAAATATTGGGCATTAGATACAAAATTTCATACCTGAAAAAATATGTCTTGTATGAAATCTAGTCGAAATATTATAATTATATTATAAGGCTGATCTTCAGTTGCTAATTAAACTAAGACATGCAAACCAGGTACAATATATATTAATAAGAAAACCAATGTTAGTATGCTCAATGTATGACTCATCGGAGAATGCAGAATACATGCTGTCGAAGGTAGGTATATTATGCATAATAAAATAGATTTTTTCTTATAAAAATAAACTATACCTGACATACATTATTAAATGTGGTCCCGACTTAAAAATTTCACACTTCTGTACATAATTTGTGCTGGTAACTGGATATAAAAAGTTACGGGCTTCTAATAAAGTTATTTTTAAATGTGAGACAATATTATATACTTAAATTCAGCACTTTCTATACCTTTTTAATTCACTTTTTATCAGTATCTCTTACGGTTTGGGGATAGTAATGTACTCCACAATTTAGTGATAGGAGGCTCTATAAGATACCTCATATTGTTGCGCATACCCGTTTTACTCGACCTCGACACCGTGTTCATGGCTATAGTTAATTCGGTTCACAAGATATTTGAGGAGAAACACAATTAAGTATACATTCTGTATTATCCATATACAGAATGCATACACTATATGGCCAAAGGTGACCGGCCACTTGCGATTTTAGACGTTTTCTTAAATATCTAGAAAAATACATGAGGAATTAACCTGAAAATCCAGGTGTATAAACAGTATAGTATAGGTCATATATTTCCGAGAAGATTTTTTCCCGAAACCCCATAGGGGACCGTCAACAAATTGAAAAATAACGAATAGCTTTTGGATAACCCTGTCAAAAGTAATGTAGCAAAAGTATTCAGGCATGCGCAGTGAATCATTATTTAGTAAACGTGCTCATTTTTCATACAATTTTTACTATATTTTAATTCTGATTGCAGGGTATTATGTACAATGTTGTTTGTCATATTTTCTGAAAAGAAATTTTTTATATTAAGAACTCTACAAATTGTAAGCAAAAGACTTGGCAAAATTCGGGACTCTTTTTATAAAAACATTAATTTCTCTACGAGCATAGATGCTATCCTCATAAAAATGAACACAATTTATTACAATAAGGCATTTAATCATAACCTACAGTTTTAACGGTTTTGCTGGGTTATCCAAAAGATATTCGTTCTTTTTACCCGGCTGCAAAGAAGGGTTATGTGTTTCAGGCGTATCTGGGTATGTGGATTTCTTTATACCCTCAAAACCTCCCAACGGCTGGATGGATTTTAATGAATGAGGTCTCTATCGATTCATCTTAACCTTCCGATGGTTATGGACTAGGTTTTGTTTTTATAAATTCAAAATGGTGGCTGTAACATACAAAATGGCGGTAGAGACGAAAATTTTTTTACGCATCCTATTAAGTGGCATGTCATTGGATAGTTCTTTCAAAATGAAGACGATGTTTCATTGACTATTCTATAGTCAGAAGCTCCGTTTAAATATTACACAACCTGGAAGTTTTGTAGGTAGGATCTCTAGCTTTAGTGCAATTCTGACCTTCATAGACATCTATAGGCCTCATCAAAACAGTGTTTATAGATACGAACTAGAAATTAAACACAACTTAAATGTCATCAATACAAGTAAATAAAAAAATAGATAAATAATTAAAAAAAAGTTTCATATTGATGAGAAATAATTAATTAGTTCGCTTTTTACGCAGTCGGATTTTTTTATTTTTTAAATTTAATTTTTACTTGTTCAATTTGTTGACGGTCCCCTATGGGGTTTCGGGAAAAATTCCTCACGGAGATGTATCACATGTACTATTCAGTTTACACACATGGAGTTTCAGGATAATTCTCATGTATTTTTCTAGATATTCAACAAAACGTTTTAAATCGCAAGTGGCCGGTCACCTTTGGCCATATAGTGTATCGTGTGTCATTCTTAGATAATGGGACATTATATGTTCTAAAAAATGTTAATTAATAAATGTGAACTATGAATGTTTAGTTTTTTATAATAATTTCTGTGTAAACATTATATTGTGGACTTCTGATGGTTAAATATGAAAAATAAATCATTGCAATATCTAATAAATATTTTTTTATTGAAAGTGCCATTACCAAGGCTTGTCCCAAACATCAAATTTATCATTACTAATCTATTATTATCATAATTAAAATAGGGATCAAATTTATTATTTGAATTCCTAATTTTTAAGATTTCGAAAGCTTGAGAACAAATTCAATGATTATATGGGTATATTTTGTGTCTCTATTTTCTATACATTTAACACTTTAGGCAAAGTAGAAAACATTTCTATTAATTATACTATTAATTTCTTCCTAGCTTTACTAGTTATTTATCGTTATGCATAATAATATTACATTTTTCTGTGCAGTATATGTCGTTTTATTATATGACAAAGCTCTCAAATTGTTCAGTTCTACAAGACATTATCAGCAATAAGCTCTATTTTCGATTAACTATGCGAGAACTATTTCAATTTATGACCCTTTTTCCAGAGCTATAGTCAGTGTACTTAATATGTATCATTACCAAGTCCATTATTGCTAAAACACATATTTAATAATTTAATATGTAATTTAATGTCCGGGACACATTTTAAAATAATTTTTATTTATTGAGTTAAAATTTTTAATTTTTTTATGGTTAACCATATAATTTGTAAGCAAAATCACATGATAAAACTTCTCAGAATTTTTTTTTAATTTTAATTTTAAATTTATGAAAAAAGTGGGGTATTTTAAAATCCTTATAACTTGAAATATTGTTTGTAGAATTTCAATTTTTTTTTCGTTGAAATATACAGAAATGTATAAGTTTTAATTTTAATTTAACATTTTAAGAAATATTAATTTAAATAAAAATAAAAAATATTTAAAATAAAAATTTAAGAAAAATAGGATGTAGCTTTTTAAAAAAAAATTATATTTTCAAAAGTAAATATTTTTTCCAAATTTGACGAATCAAAATTAAATTAAAACAATTGCAAAAGACATGTTCCGAGTTTGAACTCTTTTTCTTTAACGATTTTTGACTTATAACAATATAAATACGAGAACTTGTGAAAAAGCTCATCATGAAGAAAAACGCATTTTCACAAGAAATTGTTTTCATGACAACCATTACTTTAAAGCTAGATTTTGAAAACAAACGAAAACGAAAAAATTAATATTTCCTGTTCCAGATAAGATAGAAACATAATTTAAACGTAATTTTAAGCAAACAAAAACATAAATTTTTAATGCTATAAAATATTCTTAGAAAATTTGGAGATTTTTGTGTCCCAGAAACCCTTAAGTTTGTTCAATCTATTGCGGACTGCTTTCAGAATAAGTAACCCATAAGTTTTCAAGTGTTATAGTTAGCTTTAAAATATGCTTAATGTTATAAATGTCACTACAGCAGTCATTATGAAGGTGTTTTCACGGACTTAATAATGATAATTTTAGACATTTTAAAAATTTTACTGTCATTCTTTAGCAAAAATTCCCATTATTGTATTATGTAACGTAATTTCGGCTAAAATCAGAAATTAAAATACCAGAATTTATTTATTTTTTTAAGTAGCCTAAATTTGTCTTTACATTAGAATAACCTACATAGTAACTTTCTTGTGTATTTATTCCCCTCTTAGTAGATATCCTGAAGTCCCCATGGTACAGAATTCGTCTCCCAGAATTCATCATCAACAAACCATTCGGAGAAACATCTCTGTTTAGGTTCATATGTAGTTCAGAACGAATAAATAACTTTGTAACTCCGAGTTCCGAAAAACGATTTACGGAACTGACCCATGTAACTCAAGCATTCGAGGCGGGTAAGCATGGGTTTCGGAAGAATTTTCTGCCTGATTCAGTATTGTATTAACCAATATTGCTTTTTCGAACCATTTATTTAAGAAGATAAATTAAAAAGTAGGACTATTGCATTACTTTTTTGAAAATAGGAATAAATAAATGAATATTAACTGGCACCTAAATTATACTATAAATGAAAACTAAATATGTAATTAATTTATAAATTTAATATATTATAAATTAATTAAACTTATAGCAGCTTACTTTCCAAAAGTCCGCTCTACAATTTAATAATGGACACATTACTTCAAAAGGACACTCCACTCTGAGAATTTAGCAGAAAAGAATGTTTAATGAAACTTCACAATACATTTTTATTTACAGGATGTATATATTTACAAAATTAAGAATGATTGAAGAAATCCGAGGGGGAAACATTGACACGCAAACATCTTCACCACCACCTCCTTTCCGCGTCTCATGAACAACTCTGTGGGGGGGGGGGGGTGAATAACCGTAGGTAATGACGGGAAATTGGGGACTACCGGCTAGTGCTGCCACCTATTGTAATTATCTATAAGGTATATAAGGTATTCGTTACAAAGTAATTAATTGACTTAATTCTAAGTTATGTTCGTTTCTTGATTTAAGTATTAATTTAATTAATTTCTTGGTATAGTTTTAATTAATTTAATCATAATTCAACTTATTATTAAGTTGGTTTAAGTTTAGTTATTCGTTTATAGGAAAAACGTTTCTGAAAAATATAACAATTCATACATTTGATTTTTGCGGCTGTAACATTGCTTCAGTTGTGAAGAGGGTTCTACAGGCGTAACAATATATTATCTCTTTAGGGAAATTTCTTTCTAATAATTCTTTCGCTTACGTTTGCAAAGCATCTCTGCAAAATCTTACAAAATCAAAATTTAAGAAATATTTTACTCGAATTAATATCAAATGTACTTATGTGTTGCATAAGAGGGCAACGTTTTGAATCACCATAGAATTCGACAAAAACTTATTTTCTTCTGGAAATGCATTTCGATACTTCTTCAGAGTTTGAAGAGGAAAAAAAAATATTTTGTAATAAAATTTAAATAATTATGAAACAAATAAAACGAATGTAAAATAAAAGATATATATTCCTATCTGGGAAAAGTTGCTAACCAGAAAATAAACTAACACTATTTTTAAAGAAATAATTTTTATCTTTATGCATTCAATAGCACGAAATTGACATATAAACTTCTGGCGGTAAGTTGAATAAAATATTATTGCACTTTAATTAGAAAAAGATTCGTCAGATGAAAAAAAAAAGTAAAAATAGTTTTTGTTTTACACTCTTTTATAAGTAATCAATAGTCATCTTGGAAATACCTTCATAAAACAAATAAAATAAAAAAATATATTTATTAACGTGAATTAAAATTTACTAATTCAAAAAGGACATTATACTGTGTTCACATATCTTCTTTTTATAGCGTAATATTACACTAAAAACTTCCCACGGTTTTAAGCGAAAATTCTTTTCAATTTAATTAAAGAAGTCTCGTAAAAAAAAAAAATAAATAAATAAATAAACAGAAGTAGATGAAACAGAAACTAAAGATAAACGGCATTTTGATTTTCAAAAAAACAAAAACAAACAAGCAAAAAAATACTCTATCGATATTTGTGATAAAAAGGAACCCGAACCACAGAAACATAATATTCAAAATAGATGTGTTAAAAAAGAAAAATTTAAAAATCACGGCATTTGAGATTCCATTGTCATAAACTTTTGAAGTATAGTTTTTAAAACTCTGTGAAAAATAATATAAAATATATTGGATGAAAAGCGTAAAAAATGGCTTCTTTTTATATAAAGTGAGCATCAAAACCTGATGATTTTAAGAAGTGTTTTTGATTTTTTCTGTTAAATAAATGTTCGTGAATATTTAACAGTTTCTGTATTTTAAATAAATTTCATGCTTTGTTCTCTCAAAATACTATAGATTTCTGAGGAAATAAAATTTACAGTTTGCACAGATAAATTAATCCGAATATATATTGGCAAATGTTTGAAGATTAGTTCTTTTGTGTGTTTGTGTGAAAATGGATTTAAGTACTTCTTTAAAATTAAAAAAGAAAAACGCTATTTTATAATCAAGTTAAAAATCTATGAAACAAATGAAATAAATAACACAAGAAAAAGTATCTTTCCTTTTGAACTAAAAAAAAACTAAGCAGACAATATATATAAAAATGTTTTTATTATTTTTATACGGTGTTAAAATATTTCCATTCGATAGCGGAAAGTTATCGTTACAAACTCAACTTACTCAAAATAAAAATAAAAAATTATTATTTTAGAAGGTGATATTGTATGAAAAGAAAATAACAAAAATAGAATTATATGAAAATAAAAGTAAGAAAAAATATCCAAAGCTTTGAAAAATTGAAAACAAAATCGAATGCATTATCGGTATTTGTGATAAAAAAGGGAAACAAAGAAACAGAAAAAGTGATTTTCATTTTAGACATAGCATTAATGCTTAAAAAAGAAAGATTAGAAAAAGTTTGCAACTGAATGAAAATTTTTAAATTTGCTTACCATTAATTCCACGTACACCATTAGACGTGTAACTTTTTTTTTAATTTCTAGAAATTCTCATACCAATCGTTTAAAATTTGTCTTTTTGTGGTACAAAGACAGCATCAAATTCCGAGGATTTCGAAAAACGTGTCTGTGTTTTTCTTATTTCAGTCAGTCAAATAATTGTGAATGTTTAAAAGCTTTTGTAGTTTTTATTAATTTTCAGGATTTTCTTCAGTGTGTTTCATCTTTTCTGATCGTTACTTTTCTTTTAAAAATAAGGTTTCTGGATTGCTACCATTTTTTCAGTAGTAATACAAGCCTTATTAATGAGATTTTAAATAATACGAATTATACTATTTAAAAACAAATTGAAAATTACACGTCAAACGTGGTAAATCAGGTGCGTTCGTACTATAACTAGTTTTATAATTATTTTTTGCACCGCATATTGTACTGAATGTATATTTTAGTGCGCCTCATAAGTGCCCATCAATGTTTGAAAGGCTGTAACATCATTAAAATGCACTTGAAATATTTTTTCCCCATTGCCCGTAATGTAACGGAAAAAAATGACTGCCCCTGTAATTAAACTATGAATCAGATTTTCATAAAATTTCAAATGACTCGACAAAATTTTGCACAATTATATATTTCAAATTTCAGACCATTCGGTTGGGTAGTTTTTGCTTGTTATATACGGACGCACGGACAGACAGACGGACGGACCGAACAACGAATACAGGTGCTACGTATTTATTGCGACTATATTTTACGACTATATTTATGTAATTACGAACGCACCTAAAAAGCCGTTATAATGAAGCAATCTCCATAAAAAAAAGTAGCGTACGGCAAGACTACTTCTATTCAAAAAGTATTGCAGATTTCCACGGAAAAGGAATTTACAAATTGCTCTGTTCATTTATTGCGAATAAACACTGACAAAATTTTACAAGTGATTTATTTATATAATATTTGTTCTGAAAATGCACTCAAATATCCCTTTAAAGTTTAAGGGGTCTCAAAGCTTTAGCTCTGGACTCTTAAAGCTTTACAATTTTCAAATTTTTGATTTTTTTAGATGTTAAATCTCTATCTTTTCTGAACATTCTGATCTAATTGTTTCCTTGAAATTCATTCCCATTTAAACAGAAGTTATGACTTAGAATTACACACACTCAATAGCTGAAGCGGCATTTATGAAATTTCGAAGTCATTTTATTCCAACTTGATATTTTTGAGCATAATGCGCACGATATCTCAAAAACCTCTGAACCTTTTTTCCCTTGAAATTTTCAAAACATATGTTTCATGTTAGTCTGTATAAACTGAAAATAAAATTTCTTTTTTATTGTTCAATAAAATATTATTATAGGTGATTATATTGTTGGAATTTTCTAAATTTTGCATTAGCTAAATACAACTTTGTATTAAAAATGTAAAAATGCTTTAAATACAAATTTATCTACGTACAGGGTAATCATCACAATCTAAAGTATACGTAGGCACCAATACGGAGACCCCAGTTTGGAGTCCCTTGTAAATGCTAATATTGCATCTTGTAATTTTTTAAATACATGAAATGAAAGAACATACTTATATCTTTTATCCCAATTAAAATTGTGCCTTAAAATAAAATACATTTTAAGAAATTAAATGTTGAAAATGGTCTTTTTTTTTTCCTTTTTTCCAATTTTAAGAGTTCAGAGACCCCTTAAAAAAGAAAATGCACTGATTTACGAAAATAAATAGTACAAGTTATTAAGCATATGAAAAAAATATGAAAAAATATCTACACTCATCAAAAAGTACCAACCAGAGAGGATATTAACACATTTTTTACTTTTATCCAATGTTAATATATTTTAATCCTCCGATAGTAAAAAGTAGTCTTAAAAAAATCTCATGCTTCGTTGAGCGAAAACTTCATTACGATTTTATTGGAGAAGAGAAAAATGAAAAAGACGACTGAAGTAGATGAAAAGAAATGTAAAGAGGAAAATGCATTCTGCTTTGAATAAATAAATTTAAAAAAAAAGAACAAAAAAAGTTGTTCATATTTGTGACAAAAAAGGGAATTAGAGCACCATAAAAAATATTAAAAATTTATGATTTTTTAAAAAAGAAAGATTTAAAAATGTCGGCATATGAACAAAAATTTAAAAAATTGATCACAGTGAAGTTTTTGATGTAGCATTTATGGGTGTGCCCCTGTAAATGAAGTAAAAAAGCTATGAATGCCCTTTTCTAACGTGATCGTAGTGAAATTCAGTGATGTATATCAGTTTCAATACATTTGAAATAGCGTCATGTCATTAAAATACTCTGCAAAAGATTTTTCCCCTATACCATAATGTAATGGAATACTTTTGAGTGCCCCTGTAAATGAACTATTAATTCTACATACTTCATATACAATACCAAACATGCTTTGGCGACTCCAGATAATCTCTATCAATTGCATGAAAAATCCGAGTATATTTACGGGAGTTAAAGTGTGGACAGACGGCCAGACAAGCCGAATGCATAAATACTTTTCAACTTTGTTGGAAAGTGTTAAAAAGAAAATGCACTGATTTATAGAAGAAAAAAAAAGTACAAGTTATTAAGAACATGAAATAAATAAGAAAAAATGCCTACTCCCATGAAAAAATACCAACCAGAGAGGATATTAACACTTATCTTTTCCCTTTTTCCTTGTTAACACATTTTAATCCTCCGATAGTAAAAAGTTGTCTTAAAAAATTCGCATGCTTCGTTGACCGAAAACTTCATTACGATTTTATTTGTGAAGAAGTCATTGGAGAAGAGAAAAATGAAAAAGAAGACTAGAGTAGATGAAAAGAAATGTAAAGAAGAAAATGGATTCTGCTTTGAATAAATAAAAAGAAATAAAAGAACCAAAAAAAAAGTTGTTCATGTTTGTGACAAAAAGGGGAATTGGAGCACCATAAAAAATACTCAAAACATATGATCCTTTAAAAAAGAAAGATTTAAAAATGTCGGTATATGAACAAAAATTTTAGAAATTGATCACTTTGAAGTTTTAGATGTAGCGTTTGTAGTCGATTATACGTCGCATATAGGGGACTATGTGCAGCAATAAATCACTGCTTGCTAAATGTCACGTTTGATGTCATTTTTAATGTTAGACTCACATTGCGGATTTGATGTACAATTTTAAATACATCAACTTCGTGAAAAAATCATGCAAAAGATATGCGAATGCAAAAGTGTTAAAAATTTTGTTTTTGTCTAATATAATGCGGGAATTAAAATCCAATGATTTCAACGAGCATGTCTGATTTTTCTTTCTCTCACATAAATGTTTGTGAATGTATGACAATTTTGTAGTTTTTAAGGGTTTTTAAGACATAATTTTCATTACTCATCAAAACACATTATGACTTTCACAACATTTACATTTATATTATTCCGGTTAACCTTTGAGGAGCAAGATATTGTGTTTCTGTAATGTTGAATTGCCACCGGAAATTTGGAAAATTTTTATTTTAAAATAAAGGAAAGCAAATTTTCAGCTTTTTTTCATCAAAGTTTTAAAAGTAAAACTTGATTAAAAATTTCCGGTATAAATCTGAATTAAAATTAGGTCGAACATAATGTATACCACCGCCCCTCAAGGGGTTAAATAAATAGAAATCGTACACAAAAAAATCTTTGCCTATATATCAGTCCTTAGCGACCGTACCGTTAAAAAAGGGAGTGTCATTTGAGATGTGGTTATTTTAAAATGAAGGATCGAGAATGTTGTAAGGAACAACAGTCGAGGTCTCACAGTTAGGGTTGCAGTGATAAAATTTCAATTTTTTTTTTTTTTTTTTTTTTTTTTTTTTTTTTTTTTTTTTACATAATTTTCTAGACGTAACTACAGATTGCGATAAAAAAAGAAAGCCTGCAATTTAACGGAGTAATTGAAGTCGATGGGTAATTAGGGCCCGAATAATTATCTGAAGAGCTTAATAGGTCGGGAACAGAAGGTAATTACGAGGGAAAGCTGCTGCTTTCCTCTCCTACATCCTTTCCCATCATTCTTTAGCTTGTAAAATTTCAGTCACACGTATGATCGTGAAATCTGATATATATAAAATTACGTGGGGCAACTGGGCCATGAGATTCTGGCAGTTCAGCTTCAAAAGGTTAATATTCATTTGAATTAAAGTCTGAACCTTTGTAAATGTGTTCAGTCAGGTTCCCTCTATCGGACATAAACGTTCACAATTAAATTTTAATATCTAAAATTAAAAGAAAATATATTTTTCATCTTTCTTTTCTCATGGGTCCAGTTACCCCATAAAAAAGGGGGGCAAGTGTACCAGGAGGGTCTATGTTCAACACGCGTTTATTTTTTTTTTAATATTGGGTATGAGATCCTGTTTAAAAAAGTGTAAACAACTAAAAAAATTAAACCAGGCAAATCATGTAAATTATATATCAACTAAAGAGCGTTATAAGGGAAATCTTTACTGTCAATGTGTCTAAAAAAAGCACTAAAAGTGAAAATGTTAGATTTATTTATACAAAAAACATAAAAATAAGGAAAAAATAGCAAGATAAATCTATGAACAAACGGCTACGTAAGTACTTATCTCATTCTCTTTTTTATTTACCACAATGGAAGTTCGATATGTCCAATAAATCTGTGGAGAATGTAACCATATTTTTATATCGAACAGAACTATTTTTTTTATTCGTTTTGATAATTTTGTAATAATCTCAATTTGCCTTATGTACGCCTCTTCATCTGTATCGTAAAATATCGAGTTTCAGCTATCACACTTAAGAAATTTGGTTTGATACACCCAACATACTGGATCCCATATGGTCCAGTTACCCCTGATACATGTCCCAGTTACGCCATTCTTGAAAAATTTATAGGGTAACTGGAACACCAGCCTTACATTTGAAACATGAAGTAAGTATGTATAGATACCTAATAATATTAATGTATTTATGCATCTAATCTTTAAAAAAAAAGATTGTTTAATAAAAGTACTTACGGTATTTTAATAAAAAAGCCGAGGAAGTTCAAACAAATGGACATTGTTTTAAAAAAAAAGAAACCTAAATTTTCGGCAACCTATCACAGAAAAGACAGGGTTATGATTGAGTTGACACACGTTGTTTTAAGAAGTAGAGATGGGGGTGCAATGTTGACAAAAGCTAAAACTTAAAAAATGTCAACGTTTTTTCATAAAATAGCGTATGGCCCAGTTACTTCGTGGGTCCAGTTACTCCAGCTTACCTTACTGTTATCTCTCACTTCTTTCGAGCGGCTCACTGTCGCTGCAATTAGGGTTATTTAGAAGACTGAAATGGACCCGCTAATGTAAGCAACACGCGCAACAAACACGAGTAATCTCTTCTAAATGTTTTTAAAAGTTGTGTAAATTTTCAAGATTTGAGAAAATTATTTTTGCTTAAAAGCCCTCTAAATGATGGAATTCGAACTGATGTGTACCATAGACATAAAAATCAGTATATATATTACGCTATCGTATGTTGCACAGAAATCACGATTATTTGTTAATTATTTAATAGCAACATCTCAATGAAACGCATCTAATTGGTTATTGAACAACAGCATTTAATGCAAATCCATACCTATAAGGGGGTTACCACAGGGGGGAAACTGTTCTGTCGCCAAATGCCGCCAAGTTTGTTGCTAACTTGGCGGTATATCGCGAAATTTGGCGAGCTACATTAGTCGCCAAAAGTGACGCCAACTTGGCGATATCAATAATATTTCGCCAAATTCCCATACACTTCCATTGTAAACCAATAGGGTTTACTTGCTTACAGAAAATCAATAAATTGAGATATTTTAATGCAACAAAAAGGAATATTAGCTTAAGGGGTTATATTAATTAAATTTATGGGAGTCCAAGTAATTTAAATTATGAATAAAAGTAACATGATTCAATGCTTAGTAAACTTTCCTAAACATAAATTTTAAGGGAGATCAAACTTGTCGCCAAGGGCGGCAAGTTGTGATAAGTTCGTCATTGACGATTAGCGAGAAGTAAACATCTCACGTTAATTTTTCAACCATTTTCTTCCTGAGAAAATATCTGACATTGTCTATAGTTGGATAGATGGATAGTACATGTGCGCGCAGCATTAGAAGAATGTAATCCGAGAAAAGTAATCTTTGGGAACTAAAAAAATGAATGAAGTGTAGAATATATTTAAAAAAAAATACAATTAAATAACAATTATTTTTATTTTCTTGGAAAATATCTTTAAAGCATTTTTTCACATATTTTTATTCTAATTATAAAGAGAAGCTTCTTTCATTCGTTTGGTTATATATAAACATTTTTGCACAATTGTCGCAATTTATCTGAGCAGTTGTTTGCGATTTCTTTCTCCATGTGCCTATTTATCTCTATCTTAATTTTATTTTTGTGAAGAAAGTTTTGCAAAAGATAGTGACTAAAATGAATGTATTCATCTTAAATATAATTGTTCCTTTTTTCACTCCATCATTACTTTCATTCCAAAGATATATAGTAAAACATAATTTTTTCATTTATTATTTACAGTATGTTAAACCTATACGTATATAATAGCCTAAGTCATGTGACTGTCATCAAAAGTTCCGGGCTGTCCACTTCGCTTTTTATTTGGCAGGCGGCCGTTTTGGTACTTGGCTTGGGAGATAAATCGCCAAACATTGTTCCATCGCCATCATTTCATGTAGATTATAATAGTTCAAGTCATGTAACTATAATGTAAACAATTATGCTTTTCATATGCTAGACCGTCATTTTCAATCAAAATTATTTTTTTCGATTAAAACTACATATAAAAGTTACCATGGTCGCAAAGAATTTTTAACACTTTTATATTAACCTGGTGTAAATCTCGCAAATAGCACTTTTTAACTCGCCAGTTAGCATTATTATTTTTCGCATGGTAAATTAAAACAATGTTGAAATTAAATGTCATATGGCTTATGGTATTTATTTATTATTTTTCTTTTCTTTTCTTTTCTTTTCTTTTCTTTTCTTTTCTTTTCTTTTCTTTTCTTTCTTTTCTTTTCTTTTTTTTCTTTTCTTTTCTTTTTTTTTCAAAAGTAAAAATTATAAATTTAAATGTTTCAGTCTTAAATTAAATTTGTGCATTTTAAATAAAATGAGTGAAAGGATTATATTTTAAATGAAATTCTTGAAATACGAAAAAATGCGACTGGAACATTGTTTGTCGATTTATCCGCTGCACCCGGGTAACATTATATACCCAGTTCTTGATTTCTATAACAGAATCTTCCGATTTGGCGTAGGATTGAACAAGTAAATTAAAATATGAATAAAAGTAACATGATACAATGCTTAGCATTACATTTGAGGGAGACCAAAGAGGTCGCCAACGGTGGCTACTCTAAACATAATTGTTCATTTTTTCACTCCATCATTACTTTCACCTTAAAGGTATTTCGTAAAACATTATTTTTTCATTTATTATTTACAATATGTTACCCTATACGTTCTCAAACTAACTACAGATTCAGAGAAAGAAGAAACGTGTAATTTGTCTCAGTAACAGCAGCTGGCTTACTCTCAATTGAGGGCAATTAGGGTTGGAATAAGTATCTGAAGAAGATGCTTCTGACAAGAGTTTAAGAGGTCGAGAGACGAAGGTACTTATGAGTGAGGAGGAAGAGGAAATGTGATTTTCCTCTCCCGCATCTTTTCTAAATACTCGCTAGCTTATGTCATTCCGAGAACGTAATCTTTGCGAACTGAACATTCTCATGGACTATAGAAAAAAAAATAGGAAATTCTGGTAACGAAAAATTCTGAAGTGATATTATTCACTTGTCAATCGATTTTCAAATACTTTTATATGATTTTTATTTATATTCTATTTCGAAAAAAGAGGTTAATTTCATTCCTCTACTCTGTAAAATAAATAAATAAATAAATAAATAAAGTTACTAAAATTTTTCTTGGAAACTGGGATTTCTACAGCTACAGTAGAACTCCAATTATCCGAATCAATTGGGACCGGGCCCTTTTCGGATAATAGGATTTTTTCCGAAAAAGGGTCTATTTTAATTACTCTCTGTGTGTATGTTAAAAATGGGAGAAAAAAAATATTTTTAAAGAAAAAGAGTTTTTAATTAACTGAATGAAAAGGCAACACATTTATATGTTAAGCGTACTTACAAGTGATGTACGTTTACAAGTGCCGTAGTTACAATATGTACGTACCGTACTGTAAATGAAAGTCATTGCTTGCTGCACATCTCTGTCAAAGTAAGCTGTTTGACAGTCTTCCTCCATTTTGGGGCAGCCAAGTCGCGCATCCGTTTGACAGTGAGAAGTTGCATGTGGTCACATTCGGGCTGACGCTCCGTCCATTTCAACGCAGTTTCAAGGCCGGCAAATGCTTCACTAGCTTATGGTCCCGTGTCTGTTTCAACTTCAACATTAAGGACACTTCTTCCTCGACACTTTCAGTAAGTTAGTCATCATTTAGAATTTGAAACCCAGGGTATTACGACTCACACACCATCCACTCTCCTATATCTTCAGCACTAACATCCAGGAATTTTCAAAAGAATGTTTCTGAATTTCTCAAGGTGCACGTCATCTTCATCTTCTCCTGTCTCTTCCTTTCCTTTTCTTGATCTTTTTTTCCCTTTTTCTCCTTTCCCTTCTGCTCTTCAGTTCATGCGCCTTTCAACTTGTTCCATGCACGTCTTAATGTGACTGTCTTTATTAAGCCACCATGTAAGCGCAATCTTTCAAATTTACTTGTTTGTGGTTAGGCAACACACCCTCTTCGTCTTTGTCCTCTACCAAAAGTTTCTTTAAAAGTTGCCTTCTGTAAAGGAGTTTCATTGTTTCGATAACAGGCTGGTCCATTGGTTGCAATAAGCTTGTGACGTTTGGCGGTAAAAAAAAAACAAAGAAAGAAAAAGAAAAAAAAAACAGTGGCACTCCGGGAGTGCCAATAGAAGTGAAAACTTCAACAATTACGTGTGTGTTTTTTTAATCGCCAGGAAATGTTTTATTGTGCAGGAAATACTTTTAAATGTAGTATTTTTTTAATTCATTATTCTAAACTATTACTACCAAAATTATATTACAATTTTCATAGTAATATAATTTAACTATAAATTACATATAAATAAACATTAATAATTTGTAATATATATTATTATATTAAATTATATTATTAAATTATACATGTACGTACATATAAATAAACAAATTTTCGTACAAAAATTCTCGTATTGCATTTAAAGATTTATCCGGTGAAATATAAACGGCAGCCATTACAATTCAATACTATCCAAATATTGAAATCCATACTCCAATTCAATACTATCCAAAAGTATTTTTATTAATGAATACAATACCACAATTATATTACGCTTGGCGCGCTAGTGTCTATGTGCCAAAATGCTAGCATGTCGGTTACGTAACAGTGTCTCCAAATCAGTGGTTTTTCTCCATCCCAAAAAAAGCTCAACGCGCCTAAAGAAGTTTTCGAAAACTGATAATGTGTGTGTGTGTATGTTCCTGTGTGAACGCCGGGAGAAAAAGTGAGTTTTAGCTTCGTTCTTCTTTTGCGGATTGAGCTGAAGAGGGAAAAGTTCCTGTCATTCACCGCTTGACGCGCTAGTGTCTATGGGCCAAAATGCTAGCATGTCGGTTACGTAACAGTGTCTCCAAATCAGTGGTTTTTCTCCATCTCAAAAGAAGCTCAACGCGCCTAAAGAAGTTTTCACTTCAAAAATTGTTTTAAACTGGCCATTCCCTCTTTCCAACAGTTCTTCGGTAAAATGAGTTGGTGCATTATCAACAATCGAAAGCACTTTACTGCCTTCTTTTCCAAGACATTTTTAATGCTTTTTCACTTCAGGGATGAAAATTTCGTCATACCACTCGGTAAACAGTGCTGCAGTCACCCAAGCCTTGGGTTGGTTTTCACGAAAGGGGGCAAGCTTTTTCATATTTTTAAATGCTCTTGGGATTTTTGACTTCCCTGTCAACAGAAGTGGTATTCTATGGCTTCCCGTAGAGTTCGCATAGTTAAGCACCGTAACACGGTTTTTACTAACATTATTTCCTGGAGCATTACACTCCCTTTTAGATGCTAAAGTGGCTTTAAGAAGAGCTTTCTAAACAAAACCGGTTTTATCGACGTTGTACAAAAACTCAGGATCGTAGGAGTCTGCTACATTTTTAAATTTTTCAATACAATCTTCAGAAGCTTTGGAGTCTGCTGATAACTTCTTGCTACTTAAACCTAATTCACGAACACGTTCCTGCACTTAAAATTTCATAGCCAGCCGTTACTTGCTTTAAAGGATGAACAGCCAAGCTTCTGAGCTAAAATATTAGATTTTTCACAAAGAATCGGGCCCGAAATTGGGTTTCCCATAAAACATTTCTGCAAAAACCACTTAAAAACTGTATATTCTAAATCTGTGTTTATTTCTATCTCCACTGTTTTTTTCTTGAAGAACTTCCATCTTCGTTTTCAAGAACTGACACGAAATTTAAAATAGTAGGTTTGCTCCTTTTAATGTCTGAAATCGTTGATTGTCCAACACCGTACATCTCAGCCAACTGTTTACCTGTAACTCCTTTATCTGATTACTCTATAATGTTTAGTTTATCCGCTAACGGTAAAACAACACGTTTTCTTTTAGAAACCATGGTGAACGACGAAACGCACTCACAAACAAAACAAAGCACCGGCGCGAAAGCCGTCACAGTAGCAGACCAAGTAATCAACTAGCAGGTCACGTCATACTGACTGACTAATCAAAACGAACACTGACAGGTGGGAAGGGCCGGCCACCTGGCGGCGGACAACAGCCAATAATCGAAGTGCCCTATGAGACGGTGACTCATTATCCCAATATTGCTTGCCCTGAGCCTAGACTATCTTCGCGGAGGGAAGGACAATAGCGCGCGTAGACAGAATCATAATTTTGCGAATCTCAGAACGTTTCCGTCTTAATTTTTTTTCTGAAATTCTGAAAGCGATTCGGATAATCAGCGATTCGGATAGTCGGAGTTTGGATAATTGGAGTTCTAATTTTTATATTACTTACCTATTTTTTTATTTACTTGTATTGATGACTTTAAAGTTGTGTTTAATTGTTAGTTCCTAACTATAACACTGTTTTGATAAGGCCTATAAATGTCTATGAATGTTTTAGCTGCAGTAAAGCTAGAACTCCTACCTACACAACTTCCAGATTGTGTAATATTTAAAGTGAGCTTCTAACTATAAAATAGTCAATGAAACATCGTCTTCAATTTTAAAGACCTATCCAATGATAGGCCACTCAATAGGGTTCGTAAATTTTTTTTTCGTCTCTACCGCCATTTTGAATTTTACGCCCGACATTTTTTATTTATAAAAACAAAACCTAACCTATAATCATCAGACTGTTAAGACGAATCGATAGAGACCTCGTTCATTAAAATCCATCCAGCTGGTGGGATGTTTCGAGGGTATAAAGAAATCCACATACCCAGATACGCGTGAAACACATAACCCTTCTTGGCAGCCGGATAAAAGAAAATAATGTAGTTTCACTTTCACATTTACTTTATTTATTTATTTTTTACATTTCCATGCAATGATTTTTTCTGTATTCTAAAACATACTTTTTGCAGAAAAAATTCTAACTCTAAAAACTCTACGATAAAGAATGCTTTTGCTTACTTTAACTTTACGAATTTCAACTTATTCGTTGAAAATTTTTAAATACGGATCATATTTAAAAAAAAAATTTCATGAAATTCATTCTTAAGAGAGAAAAAGAAATACATTTTTCAATTCCTGATTTACTTTTTTACTCTAAGTGATGATTTTCTTTAGGCGCTTTTTCTAAAAGAATACTTTTTACTGAAAAATTTGGTAACTCCTGAAACTTCAAGTGTGTGATAAAGAACGCTTTGGATACTTGAATCTCACAAATCTGAACTTCTCTGTTAAAAATGTTTAAATATGAAAGCTGATTAGACAATTTTTATATAAATTTCACGACGTTTAAAAGAGAAAACATAACTGCACCAGATAGATGTATAGTCGTGAAAAAAAAAGTAAACACCCCCTACTAACTCCTCAACAAATTATCGTAGAAGAAAATTACTGGTACCGAACGATTGAAAATAAAGTCTACTTTCAAATGATGCACATAAAATTTGCTTTGAGGGCCATCTACATATTAAAACGAACCCAAACTTCATTTTTTCAATAGTAATAACCAATTTTAACAAGATATTTCAAATCTTCGGTTCAAACTATGCCTAGTCACCAAGTTGCAAGTTATTTGAATGCTAAGTTTTGGAATTATAAACATTCAAAATTGAGTGCTTCTAATGTTAAATTACATTTTCATATTTTCATTAAAATCTCCTGAAATTATACTCCTAATGTGCTAATTTTTTGTGTAGCAATAATACAAAAATACCCACACATAAATACGTTGAATTTGCAATTTTTATAATTTTATGATATGAATTATGAATTATGAAATTAATATTCGAAAAAATTATGAATTGCAACCTACGATTTTTTTATGGATTTAGATTAAATAAATCCTGCTTTATGGAAATCCAAAATTTCACCTTTTTCTTCCAAGAAGTTTTCAAATTATGCTTAAAAAACGGCAAAATGATGGTTTAAGGGGCCGTCTAGGATAGAAGTGACTAGATATTTTGAAATTTCTTATGCTATTCTATAATCTAGCCTTCAATGACTGCTTGAGTGAAGCTTAAGATGACTTGATCAAGAAGGGGGCTCTCTCGGTCAACAATCTAGTACCGAACTTCAATTTGGATACAGCCCCTAAAACACGCTCCTTTTAAAGTAATTAATTTCTCGGAAACTTTTTGTACGAATTGTATAAAAATTTGTTTTTAGGCTAATTGTAGGATGTAGAGTTCATTTATGCTGTCAAGAATTTTGTACTGCTATGGAAAAAAACAAAGTTATGGTCCGTTTTAATATGTAGATGGCCCCCTAAGCAAATTTTATATACATCATTTAAAAGTAGACATTATTACCAATCGTGTGGTACCAGTAACTTTCTTCTACGATAATTTTTTGCAGAGTCAGTAAGTGGTGTTTACTTTTTTTTTCCACGATTGTACAATACCTAAAACTTTGTTTTTATTTCCAATAGAAAGTTCCTATCCTAATTTTCGGAAATATTACTGCTCTCTTTTCATATAAATAATATGTGAAGGAGATTAACTTTATTCGCGTATTGATGTTATTGGGTGATTCTCAAAAGGTGGAAGTAAAGCACAGATTTTAATTTAGATCTAATACGGGAGATGCTTAATTTTCTATAATTGTATTCTATTTTTTAAAAGTGGTTCTTGGTGTTGTCAAAAACAAGAATACACATCATTTATTTTAAAACTTTGTTATAAATATTATCCTTCTATATATAAAAAAAGTAACGCTTTGGAAATCGACCAATGAAAATCTGCGTAGATACCGTGAAATGCATCTGATTGGTCAGAGCTTTATGCCGCTATAAGGGAGGTAACGAAGGGCGGACCCGGATCTGTCGCCAAACGTCGCCCAGTCTGCCGCCAACTTGGCGATATATCGCCAAATTTGGCGACCAAACTTGGCGCTATTTCCAGTATTTCGCCAAATTTCCAAAGACTCCCATTGAAATACAATAGGGTTTACTTGCTTGCAGGAAATCAACAAATTGAGATATTTCAATGCAACAAAAACTAATATTAGCTTATGAATAGAGCTTAACTGAACTATTTACATTATTTTTCAGCACAAACAATAATCTGGGGTTGGCTAGAAAATAGGAATTGCTTCGCAATACCGAATAGAATCGTTATGCGATTACGCGTTGGGGAGGGAGGGGCGGTGAGCAGAGGGGTGGTGCCCCCCTAGTTATTTTAAATATAAATAATAAATATACCTATAAATAGTCACTTTTGGACATCCATAATGTTAACTGAAAAAAAAAATCATTGTATGTTTTATTTATGAGTTTAAAGAAGAAAAAAATGTATGAATTTAGAAAAAGAACATATTGTTTATATTTTCATGAAATAGATGGCAGCAAAGAGAATTTTGTAGAATTAACAAGGAATAAATGTGTTGATATATACCTTGTCAAACTGTAACGATCTAAATAACAACATTGATTTTGGAAAGTTGGATGAACAGAAATATCGGTAAGCATTTTAATCATTATTTATTTGTTCTTAAAATTAAATTTTAAAAGTTTTTTTTTTTTTTTAGTTTTGACATTTTAATAGTGGTAAATCTACAAATGTAAATAAGTGCGAATAATAAGCCAAAATTACGTCCACTACTAACCATATCACAATTTTAAAATATTTTTTTCTTAAAAGACTTTATAAAAACACATTAAAAGTAAATTAAAAATCTATATTTACATGTTTCAACTCTTTTACTGAGTTGTCATCACAATGTGTAACAAAAAATTTTAAATATAACGCCTATGAAAAATGGAAAAAATCATCGAATATAAACAAGTAATCATATAACGCGTCCTTCATTTTCGTGATCGCGCGTGTCCCCTCTATGTCGCGACTCCGTAAGTAGTCCAACCATTCAACCCATAAATTCGGGATACGAAAAGATAATGTATCGTTACAAAGTCCTGAACCTCTTAAATAAATTTCAATGAACTCTCTTATAAATAATTGTAAATAAAAATTAGATCTGTTCATTATTCTACTCTCGTTCTGTCCCGGCTGAATCAAATAGAGAATATTTACATACATTTTAACATTTTTTAATAAAAACCTTTTTTCGGGGGCATTTTACCAAAATTGGGGGTGTTGCAGGGGGAAAGTTTGGTGGGGAGTTAAAAAACATATAGTAATTTTTTTTTTTCTAGAACTGTCATGAATTTTGCCAGGTTAAATCCGCTATTGCCTGGACTAATTCTCGATAAACAAAATTCTTTTTCTTCCACGTTATAACAAATCATTTGAAATTATTTTTTAATGGGGATTGAATTTTTTATAATACGCTTATAAATTTGTTACATTTTTTTTTCTTCAGATAAAATAAAGAAACAAAATAACAAAGAGTGAAAAGAAGAAATGATGATTCAAAAATATTAAAGTTGGTCTTCAAAACTTCTTGGTAAAATTATCAGTGCAACATTAATTTTGTCGTACAATATTTAATTTTTTGTTATTACCTTTTATAACTGCTGTAATTTCTAAAATATTCCGTCAAGTGCGAGTATTAATCGCGCACAGAGGGTTCCGCGAAATAAATATATGAATTAGCAAATGGGCATTGCATTACGCAACTGTATCTTTGAAATAAAAATGTAAAAATATCAACATTAAAAGCACCGATAATTTAAAATTTTAAGCATACCGGTTTCGGTAAAATATAGCATAACATCCTCAGTGCTAAGAATGGCGAAAATTTGTTCACATATGTAGGACACTAGCGGGCATGACCGAGCTAAGGTCGGTTAAAATTACCCTTGTGTTCAATTCGATATTTCATTCTCACTGTATAATTCTTGATGATTAGATAAAATTGGCATGATCCTAAGCCATAGTGACCTACTAACCGAAATTTTTCGAACACATGACCTAACCAATGCTCTTCTCGAACCTGAAAACGATAGAATGCAAAATTTAGTCAAAATCGCTAAAGTCATTTTATAGGTAAAATTAGCTTGACCCACGGTAACCCAAAAAGGACCCACTAATCTAAATTTTTCAAGCATCTGACCTATCCCAATGATCTTCTTGTGCTAGGAAACGGTGTAATAAATTTTGTCAAAATCGTTTGAGCCTTTTTCTAAATAAAATTAGCTAAACCTTGACCCATAGCGACCCAAAATGATTGGTTAATCGAATTTTCTTGAGCATGCGACCTAGGCCAATGATCTTCTAGTGCCCGGAAACAGTATAATTCAAAATTTTGTCAAAATCATTTGAGCCTTTTTTAAGGATATAATTAGCTTGACCCACACCGACCCAAAAATGACCCACTAATCGAATTTTCCCGAACATATGACTTAGCTCAATGGTATTCTCATGCTCAGAAACGATATAATACAAAATTTTGCCATAATGTTTTGAACCGTTATTTTAGATACACTTAGCTTGACCCACAGTGACCCCAAAATAACCCGCTAATTGAATTTTCCCGAACATGTGACTTAGCCCAATGGTCTTCTCAGGTACAACTGTATAATACAAAATTTTGACAAAATCATTTGAGTCGTTTTTTTAGATACAAATAGCATGGCCCATAGTGACCCAAAAATGACCCACTAATCGATTTTTCTCGAACTTGTGACTTAGCCCAATGGTCAATTCATGCAGGGAAACGGTATATTACAGAATTTTGTCAAAATGTTTTGGGCCTTTTTTTAGATTCAATTAGCTGGATCCTGACCCATTGTGACCCAAACTGATACACTAATCAAATTTTCTGGAACATGCGACCAAGCCGAATGATATTCTCTCGCCCGAAAACGATAAAATACAAAATTTCGTCAAAATCGTTAGAGCCGTTTTCTAGATAAACTTTGCTTGATCCACAGTGGCCCAAAAATGACCCACTAATCGAATTTTCTCTAATATGTGACTTATCCCATTGGACTTCTTGTAATCCAAAACGACAGAATACAAAATTTAGTCTAAATCGTTAGAGCCATTTTTTAGATAAATTTGGCTTGACCCATAGAGACCCCAAAATGACCCACTAATTGAAACGTCTCGAACTACATGTTCGAGACGTTTATTCGCCCAGTATTAAAAGACGTTATTCGCCCAGTAGTTTTCTCGTGCCGAATAAAGGTTGGATATAAAATTTAGTCAAAATCGATTGAGCCGTTTTTTAGATATAATAAGCTTGACCTTGACCCATTTGACCCAAAATGACCCACTAATCGATTTTTCTCGTACATGTGACTTAGTCCAATCGTCAACTCGTGCCTAGAAACGGTATATTACAAAATTTTGTCGAAATGTTTTAGGCCTTTTTTGGATTCAATTAGCTTCACCCTGACCCTTTGTGACCCAAAATGACCCACTAATCGAATTTTCTTGAACATGCGATCAAGCCCGATGATGTTCTCGTGCCCGAAAACAATAGATTACAAGATTTCGTCAAAATCATTAGAGCCGTTTTCTAGATAAACTTTGCTTGACCCACAGTGACCCAAAAATGACCCACTACTCGAATTTTTTCTAATATGTGACTTATTCCATTGGTCTTCTTGTACTCCAAAACGACAGAATACAAAATTTAGTCAAAATCGTTAGAGCCGTTTTTTACATAAATTTGGCTTGACCCATAGCGGCCCAAAAATGATCCACTAATTAAAATTTCTCGAACATTTCACCTACTCCAATAATTTTCTTGTGGCGAAAAACGGGTGGATATAAAATTTAGTCAAAATCTATTGAGCCGTTTTTTAGATATAATTAGCTTGACCTTGACCCATTATGACCCAAAATGACCCACTAACCGTATTTTCTCGAACACGTAACCTAGCCCAATGGTCTTATCGTGCCCGAAAATGGTAAAATACAAAATTTCGTCAAAATCTTTAGAGCCGTTTTCAAGATAAAATTTACATACACACACACAATTTTTGCTCGCATTATAGTATAAGATATGGGAATTCAAGTTAAAGTTTTGTTGTCAAGTTAAAGTTGACCAATATGAAAACAGAGGATTGCAGGTAACAGCCAATAGGAAACAAGATGGGAAATGGAACCGATGCTTAAAATTTCATATTAAAGAACACCAACAATACATTAAAAAACCAGAAACCAATAAATCCTTTATTGCAAAATATTGCTGGGAGATGAATCACACTTTGACTTCAATTCAGTTAAAATAATCTCTAAGCCTACTTCTAAACACGAACTTAACTTCCTTGAAGCATTTCATATATATAAAAATATTGAAAATATTGTTAATTGTGAATTCGTTACTCCCCCGTTATCAGATTGTTGGAAATATTATATAAAAACCTCTTTTTCTTAATTTTCTTTCTTTTAATGCAATTCTCACTACTTCGGTTCCATATTTAATCTTTTCCCCTATTGGCTGTTACCTGCAATCCTCTGTTTTCCTATTTGTCAATATACCTTTAACTTGAATACTCATCTCTCCTATATATGTGCGCAAATTTCCGAATGTATTTGTGAATGTTTAATAATAATAAATATGTGAGTCAATCGACTTTATTCGTTCAGCCAATTTGAACTTTCCACGTTCCACAGTTTACGAGTAAAATGGCTGCGTCAGATGGGCAGACAGACACAGGATTGATCTTATAATGGTTCCGTTTTTATTTTTTATGTACGGAACCCTAAAAACGTAAATAAATAAATGCAAAAGAAGCTGTAGTCTAAACGAATTATAGTTTTTTTTTTTAATTCACAAACTTCCATCCTTTTGTTCCATTGTTTTAAAACTTTCTGGTTTTCTTAAAAAGAAAAATAAATCAGATAAATGTCTAATAGCTAAAACTTTTTATCTTTTTCAAGTAAAAATTTATTATTCTTTTCTTCTGAAGCATTATTTTTCTCCCGAGGGAAATATATTTCAAGGGGGTAAATTTCTTTCTCGTAACTGTTGTTATTATATGTCTAGCCTGGTAATTTTTTCTTTTCCTTTGACATTACAATATAGTTTTAAAGAGGTTGTTTGGATAATATAATTTTTAATAAGATTAAAAACATCTTTGCATAATTTAAAAAAAATGTGGTAATAGTGAAGTAATTTATGATGTTTGTAATAATAGTCGAATGCATATATTATAGATCTGAAACTGCAATTTCTAATTTATGACTTCGAATTATTTTAATTGGGTTGTGTAGTTTCTTTAGGTAAGGATTAAAATTTATTTAGGAATACCGGTAAGCGTAAAATAAATAAAACACCAATTGTTCGAATAATCAAAGAAAAATATTTATTAATTTTCTCTTCTAATGTTCTCAAATTAGAACACAATATAATTCCCTATACAAAGATTATAAGTTTTTTTCTTTGAATAATAGGTAAAACAAGTAGGGATTAAGTTTTTTCAGAATCAAGTGTCGCCCCCGTTAAAAAATTAAATAAAATAAAATCAAAATATAGCAAAACATATTTCAGTTTTAAGACTTAAAATACACGATTTTACTTAATATAAAATTTTGTCATTTGCATCGGCTGAAGAATTTCACATTTACGATCTAGTTTTGAACAACATCAATAGACAAGTAAAAATTAAATTTAAAAATTAAAAAAACCCGACTGCGTAAAAAGCGAACTAATTAATTATTTCTCATCAATGTGAAACTATTTTTTATATTACTTACCCATTTTTTTTATTTACTTATATTTACTTTTAAGTTGTGTTTAATTGTTAGTTCCAATCTATAAACACTATTTTGATGAGGCCTATATATGTCTATGATGGTTATAGATTTGCAGTAAAGCTAGAGATCCTACATACTCAACTTCCAGGTTGTGTAATATTTAAACGGAGCTTCTGACTGTAAAATAGTCAATGAAACATCGTCTTCATTTTAAAGGACCGATCCAATGATATGCCACTCAATAGGGTGCGTAAAAAAATTTTTCGTCTCTACCGCCATTTTGAATTTATTAAAACAAAACCTAGCCTATAACCATCGGACAGTTAAGACGAATTGATAGACACCTCATTCATTAAAATCCATCCAGTCGTTGGGATGTTTGAGGGCATAAAGAAAACCACATACCCAGATACTCATGAAACAGATAACCCTTCTTGGCAGTCGGGTAAAAAGCATGCATAGGACGTCACTATAGCGGAATAACACACAAATCCCGCAAAAAAGAGATTTCGTAAACTCGACAACAAATATCGGGTATCTAATGATTCATATGCATTCATTTGTTTGTAACATTATTATGGATACTGAAAATTAAGTAGTGTTTATAATATCTCCATGTTTTATTAGAAATCATTCATTTAATGTTTATCAAAATTCGTAAAATGTTATTACACACACTGTTAAAATTTTTGCAGCATTCTGGCAGGTCATTCGACCGTTTTTTTTGAAAAAACGGTTTCATAACCATAATTTAACTATATTCTGACCATAAAATGGCCAATAATATGGTCAGAATAGTGTTAAATTCACGGTTGTGTAACCGTTTTCCGAAAAAAAAAAACGGTGAAATGACCTGCCAGAATGCTGCAAATTTTTAACAGTGCACGGATTAATACAGTTGCATTATTGCAGCTTTTTGAATTAAGTAAATGCGTAGAAAATAAGTCGCACAAATATTCTTTAAAATACATTTTTATTGCAGACACCATTCTTGGCATTGCACATATTTTAATTACAAGTTTGCTTTCAGTTGTTATGAGATAATGGCAAGAAAAATATATTGTAATCTTAGTAGAGAAATGGAGTACTTCAGTTGCCACCAATACAGTGATGGCATTAAAAACTACAAAAAAAAAATTGAATATCTCAAAATAAATTGAGATGCAATTTTAAAACTAATTGCAGCTAAAAGTACTTTTTTCTTCTATACGCAGGTGTAAAAATTGAAAATGTGCGCGGCTTAGAAGTTAAAAAAAAAATGCAGTAGAGATGATCAGTATTTACCTGTACGATACATCTAATAACTGAAACTGTGATGATACATAGCCTTCGTTTTACGACTGGCTTTTATGTAACACAACGGTTTTTTTTTTTTTTTTTTTTGTACTGACGACTCTTTAATTTTTGCCCAAAAGAAATAGCATATCGTGGGATAATAACAGAGTAAAAAGAAGAAATGACGATTCAAAATATGGAAGTTGATCTTCGAAATCGTGGGAAAATTAGTTTTGCGAGATTAATTTTTTCGTGCAATATTTTATCTTTTGTTATTACTTTCTGTAATTTCTGTTTATTTAAAAATAAATAAATAAATAAATACAAAAACAAGCAGTAGTCTAAATAAATCACTTGTTTTAAATCCACTATCAAACTTCCGTTAATTTTGTTCCACAATTTTAAAACTTTACGGTTTTCCCAAAAATAAAAATTTATCAGATGAATGTCTAATAGCTAAAACATTTTATCTTTTTCCAATAGAAATATATTATTCTTTTCTTCGAAAGCATTATTCTTCTCCCGAGAGAAAAATATTTCAAGGAGATAAATTTCCTTCCCGTAACTGTTGTTATTATGCGTGGTGATATTTCTCCATTTCCCTTGCCATTACGATATAGTTTTAAACAGGTTGTTATTAAAATATAAGTTTTAACCCTCTAAGCGTTTTGCCCGTATTTTTCTGTTTCCCCAAAACAACTTAAATAAGTTTTAGACAAAATGTTTTTTATCAGAACTGTATTTTAAGATGTATGTCAAATAAAGGATCATGAAGTGTATTTTAGAAACAAACAGGGAAAGAAAATTTAAATTATCGTTAGTTTTATAAGCATTTTTATGAAAATTCCGGAAAGCCCTCAGACGGTTTTAATGAGATTAAAAACATTTCTGCGTAATTTTAAACAAAAGTGCTATTAGTGAAGTAATTTACGATGTTTGTAATAAAAGAATTTTTCAGTAAGAGGAAAAAAATATTATCGAATACATGTAAGTGCCGTTATAAATCTGAAAATGTGATTTCTAATTTACAACTCCGAATTATTTTAATTAGATTGTGTAGTTTCTCTTGATAAGGAGGTAATTTATGAATACCAGTCAGGATAAAAGAAATAAAAGACAATTGTTCGAATAAACAAAGAAAGGCTTACATTTACTTTGTTCAAAGAGCTGAAATTTTCTCTTCAAATGTTACGAAATTAGAATACAAAGTAATGCACCATATACAGATCAAAATTGTTCTGTTGGAATGAAAGAGCAAAAAAGAGAGAGCTCTTTGGAGACATTTTTAAAGTTTTGTATTTTGCATGCATCTAGCATTTTATGTACAATCGTCATAAGCATAATACAAAATCTGCAATACAAATATTTTCAATTAAAAATGGAAGAAGTCTGTTTTGTATTTTGCATGTATCCTATCATTTTATGTGCAATCGTCATAAACATAATACAAAATCTGCAATACAAATATTTTCAATTAAAAATGACAGACGTCTAAGATTTATTTTGGTTTCATTTGAACGGAATCTAATTTTTTAGGGTGTTTTAAGTATCATATTGTATGAATTTTATTTTTATTTTTTAATCTTCAATTGGTTTAACTTATTTGTTACAAAAATTTAACATTAAATGAGAACTAATTGAATGAAATATCTTAATATCTGTCCCTTCTTGGGCTTAAACAATGTAGGAAATAATTTTTTTTAAAAATTTGTTCCTCTAATTATGTTTCTGTTTAATTCTATAGTACTCAGCTTCTATTGCAGCTTAAGAATGTAGATAAATTTCATTGTGTTTAAAATTGTGTAACACTGTTAAAATTCATTCAAACAGATTGTGCAAATTATTTTGCCTCTTACACCATAATGTTACGGATACTTTTGTGTGATCCTGTAAGTGAACAATGACTCCTACAACTTCATTTTCAATATCGAATATGCCATGGCAAAACTTAATAATGTATATAAATTACATATCGATCGGAGTACATTTACGCGAGTTAGAGAACTGGCAGGCAGGCGATAGACGGCAGACGGCAGATAGTTCAACCGAAGTCATAATTTACTTTTCAACTATGTTGGAAAGTGTTAAAAAGAAACGTCCGTAGTATTGTTTCATATTTAAAATTTATATATCTGAATATAAATGAGAATATACAGAGTGATTCAAAACTTATCGTTCAAATTTGGGTGGGGATGTAGGGAATACATCAGGAAACCGATTTTACATACACTGTAAAAAAGAACGGACTAAAATACGAAAATACTACTGGCAATCTAGACGCCAATACTATTTCCGTATTTTAACGGAACTTTTTCCCGGTAAATTGCTGAAAAATTCCCGTTTTTTTGGAATTTAACGGAAATTTTTCTGTAATATACCGGGAAACAAGTTCCACTAAAATACGGAAATAATACTGGCGATTCTAAGGTCGCTAGTAGTATTTCCGTATTTTAGTCTTTTTTTTTACAGTGTAGGAAAGTATGTCCGCAAATATATGCATGCGTATATAGAGGCCGCTGTGTGTACCCAACCTTCCATTCCGTCCCAGTCATATGTTTTTATTTTCCTAAAGCTAGTATTATTTTTTCTCCCATTTCCACTTCTCATTTGGACTTCCACGAAGCCTTTTACATCTTTAAAAACTCCAAAAATCTCGTTAATGACCTTTGTTCAACCCCTTCATTATCTGACGGCTGGAAACTTCTCGTTTAATTTTGTTCGTCCCAGTTCTTTTAACCTTTATTTACTTTTTTAATTGGTTTGTTTTTCTTACTTTTTGTTTTCATTTTTATTTTATTTATTTTTCGTTAATTTATTTTGTTCTTTGTTTCTAACTTTCTTCGTTCATGAATTTTTAAATTTTTGTTTCACACCAGAATTCTTAAACGTCATTAACGAGATTTTTGGTGCTTTTAAAGATGTAAAAGGTTTCGTGGAAATCCAAATAAGAAGTGGAAATTAGAGAAAAAAATAATACTAGCTTTAGGAAAATCAAAATAATGATTGGGACGCATTCGAAGGTTGGGTACATACAGCGCCCTCTACATACGCATGCGTACATTTGTAGACATACTTTCCTATGTAAAATCGATTTCCCGACGTATTCCTTACCTCCCCAAGAAAATTGAACGATAAGTTTTGAACCACCCTGCATATGTTTGTTTTACTGCATAAAATATAAAATTTATATTACAAATATAATTGTAGATTTTTTTTCCTTATTTGCATTGAAATATAGATTGTTTGCATTAAAATGTGAGGTTGAAGTGCATTTTATTCATTCCGGGTTGATTTCAAATACTATTTAAGATTTCGGGTCACTTTCAATTAATCCCTACAAGACTTTACGGTTAAAAATACGGGATTACCATAAAAACGAAGATTAAAAACAATTATGTGGTGTCAATTTTATTTCTTGTTAATAATTCACTTGTGCTTTTACAATTATTTTTAAGGAGGTTGTTATTGAAAATGCAATTGTAAAAAGATTAGAAACATCTTAGTGCAATTTTAGACAAAAATGCTATTATGGATGTAATTCTAAATACTTGAAGACGTATTTTAAGAAAGAAACAATTAAGCACAATAGAGTGTTTTTATGGCAAGATTTTACTATAATCCCCATTTTCTTTAAATGCCATTTTTGATAACATAACTTATTGTAACCTGCTGTAGAGAACGATATAAAATTATTTTTGACGTATTAATTGTCAAAAAATAATTATACGCGAAACGATGACTTCAAAACATAAAAGGACCTTAACAATTTAATAGAAATTCATGAAGTTTAGCTAATATTTACGAATGTAAAAGCCTGCAGTTAAACTCATAAATTTAAATTTTCCCGTTACAAATATTTAAATATGAATGTTGTTTAAAGAGACATTTTCGGAAAATCCTCATTTAAAAGGGAAAAAAAAGAATGCTTAGAGATGTAATTAGCTAGAAGAGTTTTTTTTCCCCTCTTTTTCCAGTAGAAAGTTCCCATACTTATCTTCAGAAATATTACAGTTCTTCCAAAAGAACATATTTCAAGGAGGTAAATTTCATTTCCGTAGCAATTTTACCCTTTTCCATTTGCCGTTACCGTTTATTTTTAAAGAGGTTGTTAGGAAAGTGGAAATTTTAATAAGATCAAAAACATCTCAATATAACTTTAAACAAACTGCGTTATTAGAAAAGTATTTTTGAATATCTGAAATTAAAGGTGTTTTTAGAAAGAAGAAGATGAATATTTATCGGTTCATATTCGAGTCCTGAATCAGGTTGGGTAACCGATTTAACCTAAACCAGACGCAACCCGAAACACGGATCGAGTACTGGTTCACCTGAATTTTGAAAAGAAATTCCAAAATATTTCTTCAGATGGAAAACTGATATTTTAATGTGAATATGTACATAGATACTAATTTTTCTACTTAAAATTTTAAATTAAATAAAAGATACAATCTCAGAATATTTTTCCATAATTGAATGAAAATATGGATTAGTTATCTTTTATTACAATTTGAACATTTGTAAGAAAAACTAGGCTAGTTTAACTTCAATTTTATGTATAATTTGTTGTAAATAATGTAAATTAAACTATTATTAGCAAAAACCATGCTTTGTTTGGATTCACGAAGCATTATTTAATCAGATAAATATTTGAAAGTAACAATATATTTTTATATTATTTTTACATCTTTACAAAAACGTTATTTTATGCTTTAGTGCATTTTAATTTTAGAAATGTAAATTCAGCCAAATAACTAAGAATTTCCTCGGAATATTTTATTTATGATATAACGAATTTAACAAATAATTTTATTTGTTAACAATTATTTTGTTGCCACTTTATAAAAAAAAAATAATATAATTCTTTTAAAATGCATAAATGATTTCACATAATAAGTATAAATTGTGTATTTGAATTATTAACACTGAAAAATACTTTTATAATTGAATGTAAATAATTGAATTTTCACAAATTTTAATTCATTAAAAATATGCTATAATTTTCATAAAAAAGGTATTTTAAAAACTTCATAAAAGAAATCGTGAACCTATTTAATCAATCATGATTCTATCTATAATTACTAATTCCATGATTTATTTTTCTTCTAAAAATATACTTTTTTTATTCTTTTATTCTTTTATTTTTTATTTATTTATTTATTTATTTATTTATTTATTTTTGCAAAAATACGTCCTTAATGGAAAAACATGTAAAATAGATTAATTAAAATAATAAATTTTTTAAGGCTATTCTGTAAAAAAATAATAATATTGTGTAAATCTACAGATCATAATTTATTTGTTATGTTTAATTTCAAGCCATAATACTGAATAGTTTTTTGTAAAGTGTACGACAAAATGTAATTTGGGTAGCCTAATAGAGGATTTGATTCGCTCATCCTAATAATATACTATTGAAACTGGGAAATAAATTCTTTTATGGACACTCTCTATTATATACTAAATAATATATACCCTATATATATATATATATATATATATATATATACTCTATTATATAATATATACTCTATTATATACTACCTGAAAAATTATCTAACATTACAGGTCTCATCAAAAGTCATTCCGCAGAACTCAGTTATAAGCAAATGGAACGAAAATCCCATTTGCATTTTACACATATAGTAGATAACCTAGAACAGGGACGGCGAAACTATGGCACGCGTGCCATAATTGGCACGCAAGGGAATATTTTCGGCGCTGTGTTGATTCGGAATTTAAAATAAAATATAATTTTTAAAAAAAGAAAAAAAGCACACGAATGTATACAAACTGGGATTTTCTGAATTTTTATTTAATTCTATGAAATTGAAAAAAAAATGGAAAAGAACTTATTGAATTCCAAATTTCTTGAATATGGACTCAATAATTTATCAAATTAAGAAAAGATTCGAACAATATTAGGTATTGTAAGTAAAAATGCAAATGATGGAATTATTATGACCTGGTATGTAATTTGTAGTTTTGACAATTGTCCCCCCTATCTATTCCCGCGAGTCATTATTTTCGGAAATGAATGATACAACAATCTTAAATGTAAACCACTTGCGAATTAACTAGATTTCAGCTTGAATTACGTTAAAAGTAACTAGGTATGAACCCCATATTAATTATTTGGAATTCAAGAAGGAGTAACAGAAACGCGTTTACTATTTTATTAAATTCTAAAATCTGTTACTGTATTATTACATGTATATGTTACTCGCATATTGTTTAATCCTAATAAACAAAAAATAACGTCAATTTTGATTAAATAATTTTGATCCATTTTTTGGTTGTCGGCACGTCATGATCACGTGAAAACTTTTTTGAAAAAATCTGGCACGCGATTGTAAAAAGGTTCGCCGACCCTGGCCTAGAATATACTGAGTGTAGCGAAGCTTTGGGATTTCTGTACATTTGTATTGAATTATTCCGATAGCTGTAAGAGTTGATAACGATGTGAAAGAATATTAACAGAACGAATTAATCCATATTGCAGATAGAGACAAGCCGAATGTTACAACTAATTCTTTATTGACCAAATCGGACACCATGTTCGGGTAGTTTTTTTTGCAAGGCGGGCCCTCGGCCGGAGCCAGGCGTTGGAGAGAGAGTCTCGTTACATTCTTAAGCTCAGAGCATGACAGTTCAGAAGGAAGTCACAATTACATTTTCTCGAAATGCTCGAGTATTGGCAGGAGTACATACACAATTTCGCCAAATACATATGCTATATGGCGAAATTACAGAGAGGAAGGCATGTGGTCAAAGTACGATAATTGAAATTGAATGGGGGAAGTAAAAGAGTAATAAGAAATATTTAACGCCAAATGATTACTTAGGAATTATAGCACATAAACCGCAAAAGAACATTCTATAGTGGTTTGCCACAGTTCTCATGGGATTGAAGCGGCGGAAAGGGCATGTTAATAAACTAAAGTAAAATAAAGACAGGGTTAATAACTGAAATGACTAATATCTCTTACATCTGGACCAACGGCTAAAAATGTAGAAGTAATATGTCTGACTAATTTCTGCATATCATCAAAACTAAGGCAGAAGGATGAAACTTAGAATCCAGTTGCTAGGCGAGAAGAGGAAATTATTTCTTTTCTTTTAAATGCAGTGTGCTGCGGTTAAAATCTTACAGATACAGAAACATGATTGCTGAACTTAAGAAGGGAAAAGAGTGCTGAAAAGAGATTGAATCCGAATGCAAACAGATAATTAAATTTAAAGAATTCGAAAAAATGTAATTTTAAAGGGGGGGGGGGGAGGAGAAAGATATTATTATTAATATGTGAAGGTAGGCGCCTTCACACTGAATACGAAATATTATTCGTATTCAGTGTGTCTATAATAGAATACACCCTCATAGTAAGAAAATGGGATTTTTTTTATGTGAAGAAAAATTCTAAAGAATCTACATACGGGAAATCTTTCCCTTCCGACAATTCCACCTACGAGTAAAAGCATTATACGGTTATTTCTACGCAAATAAGACTGTATTCCCTTTCTTCTCGTCACATTCTAGGTGAAAACATGAGTGAAATTCAAACAGACAGAAATATGATGTTTTATTTTGGATTGAAGTGAATTTTCTACGCCTTTGATTATCTACGATATTTAGTTTGTTATTTAACCTAGTTTACATATAGATCTTTAAGGTAGAATTTATTCAATATTATATTTATGACCTTTTTAAAAGTCCAAAAATGAAAAGATTTATTTTGAGTAAATATATACTAATTTGTTTTTCAAATCTCTGCGTCATTTAGTTTGTTATTTAACCTAGTTTACATATTATTTATGAATTGTTTATGAAATTAAAATCTGTTTGATGTAGTTTAAAGTATTTTAAAAGATGAATCTCTATTTAACGTATTTTCCATATAACGAACTTTTTTCCGGGATTTAGCGACTTCGTTAAATAGAGGTTTGACTGTAATTTGTTTTTCAAATCTCTACGTTATTTAGTTTGTTATTTAACCTAGTTTACATATAGATCTTTAAGATAGATTTTATTCATTATGATATTTATGACCTTTTTAATCGTCCTAAAATAAAAAGATTTATTTTGAGTAAATATTTACTAATTTGATTTTCCAATCTCTACGTTATTTAGTTTGTTATTTAACCTAGTTTACATATAGATCTTTAAGATAGGTTTTATCCAGTATAATATTTATGACCTTTTATATCGCCCTAAAATAAAAAGATTTATTTTGAGTAAATATTTACTAATTTGTTTTTCAAATCTCTACGTTATTTAGTTTGTTGTTTAACCTAGTTTACATATAGATCTTTAAGATAGGTTTTATCCAGTATAATATTTATGACCTTTTATATCGTCCTAAAATAAAAAGATTTATTTTGAGTAAATATATACTACTACGTTATGTAGTTTGTTATTTAACCTAGCTTACATATAGATCTTTAAGATAGATTTTATTTAATATGATATTTATGACCATTTTAATCCTCCTAAAATAAAAAGATTTATTTTGAGTAAATACATACTAATTTGTTTTTCAAATTTACAAGCGGAATGACGATAAAATACATCAGACTAAGGGGTCTCAGAAATCTTAAAAATGGAAAAAAAAAAAAAAGACAATTTTCGACATTTAATATCTTAAAATATATATGATTTTCAAACACAATTTTTATTGGGATGAAAGATATAAGTATGTTCTTTCGTTTCATATATTTAAAAATTTGCAAGATGCAGAATTTATTGGGGGCTCCAAACTATCAGACTATTGTCGATCAGAAAATTGGTATAACAGCTTACTCGCAGGATTACGAAATAAATTTTGCAACTAGAATGACATTTTTTGCGCCTAATTATACTTCAGATAATAATAATTATCCAGAATCTAAATAAATTTGTATTTAAAGCATTTTTATATTTTTAATACAAGGCTGTATTTAGCTAATACAAAATTTTGAAAATTTCAACAGTGTAATTACCTAAAAACATATTTTTGTGAACAATAAAAGGGAAATTTTAGATTCAGCTTACACAGACTAACATGAAACATATGTTTTCAGAAATGGACACTCTGTATTACATACTAAAACCTTTCCTGAAAAATTATCTAAAAGTACAAATCTCATCAAATTCCATTCCGCAGAACTCAGTTATAAGCAACTGGAACGAAAATTCCACTTACATTTTATACATATAGTAGATAGCCTAGAATATACTGAGTACGAAATATTATTCGTATTCAATGTGTCTATAGTAGAATACGCCCTCATAGTAAGAAAAGGGGATTGGTAGCTTTTTTTTTTTTTTTCTGTAGAAAAATTCTAAAGAATCTACATACGGGAAATCTTTCCCTTCCGACAATTCCACCTACGAGTAAAAGCATTATACGGTTATTTCTATGCAAATAAGACTGCGTTCCCTTTCTTCTCAAGTCACATTCTAGGTGAAAACATGAGTGAAATTCAAACAGACGGAAATATGATATTTTCTTTTCGGTTGAGTTGAATTTTCTACGCCTTTGATTTTCTACGTTATTTAGTTTGTTACTTAACCTAGTTTGCAGATAGATCTTTAAGATACCTTTTATTCAATATGATAGTATGACATTTTTAATCGTCCTAAAATAAACATATTTATTTTGAGTAAATATATACTATACTAATTTGATTTTCAAATCTCTACGTTATTTAGTTTGTTATTTAACCTAGTTTACATATAAATCTTTAAGATTGATTTTATTCAGTATGATATTTATGACATTTTTAATCGTCCTAATATAAAAAGATTTATTTTGAGTAAATATATACTAATTTGTTTCTTCAAATCTACAAGCGGAATGACGATAAAATACATTAGATTAAGGAGCCTCAAGACTCTTAGAAATGGAAAAATAGAAAAAAAGACAATTTTCGACATCTATTATCTTAAAATATATACGATATTAAAACACATTTTTTATTGGTATGAAAGATATAAGTATGTTTTTCATTTAATGTATTTCAAAAATTTCTAGATGCAGAATTAGTATTTACAGGGGGCTTGAAAAAACTAGGTTAATTTAACTTCAATTTGATGTATGATTTGTTGTAAAAAATCTAAATAAAACTATTATAATACACTATTGAAAATGGGAAATTCTTTCATGGACAACCTGTATTATGTACTAAAACCTTTCCTGAAAAATTATCTAACAGTACAAGTCTCATCAAAATTCATTCCTCAGAACTCAGTTATAAGCAGCTGGAAAGAAAATCCCATTTGCATTTATACGTATAGTATAGTAGATATACTGAGTACGAAATATTATTCATATTCAGTTTGTCTATAATAGAATACGCCCTCATAGTAAGAAAAGGGGATTGGTAGCTATTTTTCTGAAAAAAAAAATTCTAAAGAATCTACATGCGGGAAATCTTTCCCTTCCGACAATTCCACCTACGAGTAAAAGCATTATACGGTTATTTCTATGCAAATAAGACTGTGTTCCCTTTCTTCTCAAGTCACATTCTAGGTGAAAACATGAGTGAAATTCAAACACGGAAATATAGGGTTTTCGTTTGGGTCGAGTTGAATTTTCTACGTTTTTGATTTTCTATGCTATTTCGTTTGTTATTTTACCTAGTTGCAAAACAGATGTTTAAGGCTAATTTTCCCCAATATGATATTTAATGCATTTTTAATCGTCCTAAAATAAAAAGATTTATGTTGAGTAAATAAATACCATTTTTTTAAATTCAAATCTACAATCTGAATGACGATAAAATAGCCAGTTTTGTAGCTATATGGTAATAAAAATATGAAATTATTTTTAGCCCGTACTCACAAATTCTCATTTTATTTTTTGCTAAATGCTTTTTAAAAAAGTGTAAGGGGGTCCGGCACAGATAAATCTTCAAATTTTCTAAAAATAAATTATTGCATGAAAATTTATCTATTTTTTTCTGCTTAAAATGACATTTAAATCATTTTTCTATCTTAACTGGAATAGGAAATATTATTTTTTTTTCGTTTTGGTTTGTTTTCAAAATCAAGCTTTTAAACAATGGTTGTCGTGGAAATGACTTCTTGTGAAAATGCGTTTTTCTTCATGATGGGTTTTCCCCCCATTTCTCGTATTAAAATTGTTATAAGTCAAAAACGTTAAAGATAATTGGCTCAAACTTGGAACATCTCTTTTTCAATGGCATTACTTTAATTTTGATTCAGCAAATTTGAAAAAAATATCTACTTTTGAAAATATGATTTTTAAAAACTTACATCTTTTTTTTTTACTTTAAATATTTTTTAATTTTATTTAAATTAATATTTTTAATAATGCTGAATCATAATTAAAACTAATATATTTCTGTTTATTTAAATGAAAATAAATTGAAATTCTACAAATAATATTTCGAGTTATAACGATTTTAAATTACCCCCACTTTTTTAATAAATTTTAAATTTTAAATAAAAAAAATTAAGAGAAGTTTTATCACGTGATTTTGTTTACAAATGATATTGTTAACCATCGCAAAAAAATTCAAAATTTTAACTGAATAAATAAATATAATTTTAAAATGTATCCGGGACCCCCCTTAAAATAATTAAAATAGTATTTTTCAAGCTTTTTGTAGAAGAGTGAAATGCCACTTACACGGACGGTGTAAAGTTTAATTGTTTCTTTAGTTATTTTCCTGTTTTCCGGTCCCAAAAAGAAATTCAAAAGAAATGGCCATAGGTAGCGACATAATTAAAAATTCTTAAATCAAAATTGACTTTTTCTAATCCGATAAATATCGCCACTAAAATTCAAAACAAAAAGAAGAATAAATATTCTCTGACAGTAAGATAAAATGTAAAGTATATTCCTCGTGCAACAAATGGCGTTTTCATATTCAATCTTTAGAACCTGGGTTGGAAGAGCAATTCATCTCGTTAGTTGCCAAGGGAATGCTTTTCGCTTATTCCGAGAGCCGCACTGATATCCACTTATCTCCCTCTATGCATAAAAGAATAGCATATAGATTGCACCAATAATAACTTAGAGCCCATGGGATATTTTAAAACTGAAAAGCGATACTTATTATTTATAAGGTTTATTTTTTGAAAAAAAAAAAACTAATAAAATACGAGGATTTGGTAGTTGATGGTCTTGCATGCTAATATTTTTTTTTCCCATTTGGTATTTGGTAAGAATAACTTTAGGTGCAAAACTGCAAGCACATTTATATTAAACTTACATCATATAAAGATCATATCATCATATAATAGAAGTAACAAAGTAAGTTTCATTTATTAAGTCAATTAAATCGTTCATCATTTGCATTTAAAACAAGTTGGAAATTGCACGTCAAACATACAAATGATATGCGTTCATATTATAACTAGTTTAATAAATATTTTTTGCACCACATAGTGTACTGAATGTATATTTAAGTGCACTTCATAAGTGCATATCCATTTCATTCTGCTCGAAGGGCTGTAACATCCTTAAAATATGCAGTTGAAATATTTTTTCCCCATTGCCCGTAATGTAACGAAAAACTTTTGACTGTCCCTGTCATTAAACTATACACCTCGAAATGCCTCGACAAAATTTTGCAATAATTATATGTTTAAAATTTCACACCATTCGGTTGGGTAGTTTTTGCTCTGTTATATGCGGACAGACAGACGGACGGACCGAACAACGACTATAGGTACGACTATATTTATTGCGATTATATTTTACGACTATATTTATATAATTACGAACGCACCTAAAAACAGTGATGATTCAACTAAAACAATAAAAATATTGATTTAAATTGATGAAAATTTCAGAATTGCAATATAATTTTGGTAAATCATTTTTGTAATAAACGAAAATATTATTTAACCTGTCACTAAAAAAGTTGGTCATAAGTAGTAAAACTATTAAATAATTCTTAAGTTACAAGAGTATTACTTGCAAACCTATAAATATACTACTGAAACAAAAATAAAACATTTTTTTTTTTTTTTTTTTTTTTTTTTTTTTTTTTTTATCAAACACTTTTTTTAAGCATTCAACATTTAATTTAAAAGTCCCATGATTCCAATTCATGTATTTCCAAATATTTATTTAAAAAAAATGTAATTTTTGCATTATTTCGTTTTAATTGCTCTCGTAATTTTATAAAAATATACTACCTAAAGTCGTCGCTTTGTCCGTCAGTTTGTCTGTCTGTCCATCTGTGCATCTGCCCACATATAACAAGGCAAAAACTACCCAACCGAATGGTTTGAAATTTCATACATAGAATCGTTGCAGAATTTTGTCGAATCATTTCAAATTTTATGAAAATCGAATCAAAACTTAAAAATATATTAATAAAAGTTTTTTTCATTTAATTAAATACTATCATACGTAATTAATTCAACGATATCCCATGATAGGTCACGATTCTAGGTTACCATGGTGATTGTGTCCTATTATTTCCGTATTACTGAATTTAATATATAGAATCGTAATAAATTTTGTATTCATGCATTTTTGCATAAGAGTGCAAGAGCTATTGCACCAAGATCCTGAATATTTATAAAACTTGTTACAGTACGAATGCACCTCATTTGCCACGTTTGACGTACAATTTCTGACTTGTTTAAGATATGCAACAGAAATCAAAGAAAACCAGAATTTAAACTATCCATTCAAGAGTTCTAAATATTTTTCTCGATCGATAAACAAAATGTAAACAAGTAAAAATTAAATTTAAAAAAATCAAAAAACCCGACTGCGTAAAAAGCGAACTAATTAATTATTTCTCATCAATCTCAAGCTATTTTTTACCTTACTTACCTATTTTTTTTATATATATACTTGTATTGGTGACTTTTAAGTTGTGTTTAATTATTAGTTCCTATCTATAAACACTGTTTTGATAAGACCTTATAGATGTCTATGAAGATTAGAGTTGTAGTAAAGCTAGAGATCCTAACTACACGACTCCCAGGTTGTGTAATATTTAAACGGAGCTTTTGACTGTAAAATAGTCAATGAAACATCGTCTTCAGTTTCCAAGACCTATCCAATGATATGCCACTAAATAGGGCGTGTAACATTTTTTCGTCTCTATCGCCATTTTGTATTTTACGGCCGCAATTTTGAATTTATAAAAACAAAAACTAATCGATAGAGACCTCATTCATTAAAATCTATCCAGCCGTTACGAAGTTTCGAGGGTATAAAGAAATCCACATACCTAGATGCGCGTGAAACACATAACCCTTCTTGGCAGTCGGCTAATAATATTAAACTTTTAAATGACAACACGCTATTTAAAAAAATGGTGTATCTTTTTAGGTGCGTTCGTAATTATATAAATACGTAGCACCTATTTCGTTGTTCGGTCCGTCCGTCTATCCGCATTAACAGAACAAAAACTACCCAACCGAATGATCTGAAATTTTAAATATATAATTGTTGCAAAATTTTGTCGAGTCATTTCAAATTATATGAAAATCAGACGTATAGTTTAATGATAGGGACAGATAAAAGTTTTCCGTTACATGACGGCCAATGGGAAAAATTATTTCAAGTGCATTTTAATGATGTTACAGCCTTCCGAATGGTCTGAATTTTTAAATATATAATTGTTGCAAAATTTTGTCAAGTCATTTCAAATTTTATGATAACCGGATGTATATGTTAATTACAGGGACAGTCAAAAGTTTTCCGTTACATTACGGCCAATAGGAAAAAATTATTGCAAGTGCATTTTAACGATGTTACAACCTTTCGAATGCTCTGAAATTTTAATTATATAATTGTTGTAAAATTTTATTGAGTCGTTTGAAATTTTGTGAAAATCGGATATATAGGTTAATTACAGGGACAGTGAAAAATTTTCCGTTACATTACGGCCAATAGGAAAAAATTATTGCAAGTGCATTTTAACGATGTTACAACCTTCCAAATGGTCTGAAATTTTAATTATATAATTGTTGCAAAATTTTATAGAGTCGTTTGAAATTTTATGAAAATCGGATATGTAGGTTAATTACAGGGACAGTGAAAAATTTTCGGTTACATTACGGCCAATGGGAAAAAATTATTGCCAGTGCATTTTAACGATGTTACAGCCTTCCGAATGGTTTGAAATTTTATATATATAATTGTTTCAAAATTTTGACCTGTCACTTCAAATTTTATGAAAATCGGATACATAGTTTAATGACAAGCACAGTCAAATTTTTCCGTTATATTACGGCCAATGGGAAAAATTATTGCAAACGCATTTTAATGATGTTACAGCCTTTCGAGCAGAATGAAACGGATATGCACTTATGAAGTGCACTAAAATATACATTCAGTACATTATGCGGCGCAAAAAATCTTTATAAAACTAGTTATATTACGAATACACCTCATTTGCCACGTTTGATGAGCAATTTCTAAATTTCTTATTTTTATTTCTTCTTTTTAGTTTTTAAAATCTTAAATTATTGGAGCTTCACATATAATTGACCCATTTTTGAGAGAGCTGTTTGCAGCATAACAAACTCTATTGTTATTGTAACTAGTAAACATTGGTAACCAAAATGATTATTTGACTATTTATCACATGGGGTCTGCTAACGGAAAACTGTCTTAAAATAAATTTATTAATTTATAGTTAAGTGCTCAAAAGTTTAAAATAATAAAAACACACTTGTGTACATAATTTTTATAATTCTAACCTGTCAGGATGTGAGTGACAAACAAATTAAAAAAATTAATCTTTACATACAAATAACAGTTAAGCTAAATAAAAGAGTAAAATAAAAAGCAATACATTTCTTCCATGAAACAACTGTCGTACTCATATTCAATTGTTGCAATTAGAATCGAAAGAGCAATTTATTTCGTTTGTTGCTCGAGAATGGCTGTTTTATCCTACTATGCATAATACTAATCCTACTAAAGCAAATAGATTGCATCGATAATATCTTCCAACCCATGGGATATTTTAACCCGGGAGAACTCGCTGCGTGAGATTTTCTCTCACCCTCGTACTTTTTTTAAGACTCTTATTTAAACCATTTTTCATTTTAATTAAAATTTTAAAATGTTATTTCAATTATTTTATCTATTTGTGAGTAAAAGTACCAAGCCAAGCAAAAACAAAATGATATTAAGCGAATGTAAAGTAAAAGAAAAGCAATTGGACACCGTGAGAGAAATTTTCACAAGCGAGTTCTCCCGGGTTAAAACTGAAAGGCGGTATTTATTATTTATAAACTTTTCTTTAAATAAAATTGAGACTTAGAATACTTGAGGTTTTTGCATGTGAAAAACAAATCAGAAATTGTACATTAAACGTAGCAAATGAGGTGCGTTTGTACTATAACTAGATTTATGCATATTTAGATCTTGGTGCAATATCTTTTGCACTCTTATGTAAAAATGCATGAATACAAAATATATTACGATTACATATATTAAATTCAGTAATACGGAAAAAATATTACTCCATCTTAAATAGGACATCGTTACCTTGGCAACCTAGAATCATTACCTATCATAGGATAACATGGATAATTGCGTATGATAGGATTTAATAGAACGAAGAAAACTTTTATGATTGATTCGATTTTCATAAAATTTGAAATGACTCGACAAAATTCTATAAAGATTCTATATATTAAATTTCAAACCATTCGGTTGGGTAGTTATTGCGCTGTTATATGCAGGCAGACAGACGTTCGGAGCAGATGACGACTATAGGTGCTACGTATTTATATAATTACGAACGCACCTAAAAACAAGTTATGTTAAATAAAAGAGTATAATAAAATGCAATGCGTTTCTTCCATGAAACAACTGCCGTACTCATATTCAACTAGAATCGAGAGAGCAATTTATTTCGTTTGTTGCTCGGGAAAGGTTTTTCTCTTATACACTGAGTCATGTACTGATATACCCTTTTCTTCCCCAATGTATAAAGGAAAAGCAAATAGATTGCATCGATAATACCTTCCATCCCTTTGGTAATTTTAAAACTGAGAGGCGTTATTTATTATTAATGAACTTTTCTTTACATAGAATTTAAACTTAGAATATTTGAAGTTTTTGTATGCAAAAAATGCAGAGAAAAAATTAGCCTAACATTCAGAATTTGGCATGGAGAAGAGCTTGATTCAACATGGTAGGAATATTTATGTTAAATAGTATACGTACGCTATCTGGTCAATAGTATGCTGTCACTTTTGGATTTAGGTGCTTTGGCAAAAATCTAGAAAAACTGTTGAAATTGTTTTTGAATTTCGACGATAAAAGAAATAATATTTCACATCATACTTTTCTGTGAAGATTTAGTCACTTGATCTGTTCGGGGACTGACTGTAAATTGAATGAAAAAGTCGGAAATTGAACAGCAAACATGGCAAATGAGGCTCGTTCGTTACTATAACTAGTTTCATAAATATTACTATCTTGGTGCAATGGCTGTTACACTCTTATTCAAAAATGCATGAATACAAAACTTATTACGATTATATATATATATAAAATTCAGTAATATGGAATATGAATCCATCTTAAATAGGACGTCATAACGACGGCAACCTAGAATCATTGCATATCATGGGATATCATTGAATTCATTACGTTGGTTAATAAACTGGAGAAATATTTTATTAATATCTTTTTAAGTTTTGATTCGATTTTCATAAAATTTGTAATGACTAGACAAAATTGCGCAGCGATTTACATTAAATTTGAAACCAATAGGTTGGGTAGTTTTTTCGCTGTTATATGCGGACGGACAGACAGACGGTGGAGCAAATGACGACTATAGGTGCGACGTATTTATATAATTACGAACTCAACTAAAAAATTAATGTGTCCAATCAGCATGTATCAGAAAAGCTCGAAGCCATCTGTTGCTACAGCACATGGCTGTGGATCTTGTACATCATTTGTGTTTCTTTGTATAAGATCATAATGCATAATTATAATGTATAATTCATGAAAATATACATGTTTATATAGAAATTTCAAGAAATTTTCCCAAGTATTTTGTTGGCCCACCGGTAGCCGAGAGGTTCTGCTCTCGAAGCTGGTAGACGGGAAGTGATGAGCTCGAACCCGATCGTACCCGTCGACCTAATCGTTCGGAGGTTTCGTGGTTTTCTTCGAATCATGGATTTCCACGCGTAAATGCGTCGTCAGAAATCAACCCAAGAATTTTGTTTGTAGCATATAGGATTTCCCCTAAACAAAATTTAGCCTAACTTTTGGGAAACCTGACAAAATACAATAAAAATAGTATACTGGAATTAGAATATAAATATATTAAATATTTGAAGAAAGATTAATATTTGTAAGACATAACATTAACTTAGCATGTCCGAGTGATGTTTTGACGTAAACTATATAGCGAAACCCATATAAAAATGCTACTCGAATATAGTGAAAATTTACAAAGATAACGGCACATAGAGTGAGCTAAATTACCTTCAGTCTCTTTCTAAACGTAGGAGTAAATTAAAGGATTTAATTGTCATCTATATGTGTCGTCTAGTTGCAAAGCCGGCCATCTCCAAAAAATAAAATTTTTGGGGAAAGCTGATTTTTTTTTTTTTTTTTTTGCCACGCCAGCCAAAATAAGATTGGAACCAAAACTCTTTAGTTTTATAGTCATTAGGACAGCATATCTGACCGGATTTTGCATGGTTCGTTGTTTCCAGATGGTAGAAACGTTTACTTAGAACTGAAAAAACACATTTTCTAATTTTGAGGAGTTGGCCGGTTTTGCAACTAGATGACACATATATTTTAAATGCAATTCCTTGTTTCGTCAGCGCTTTCTAGTACATAAATCAGGATATTTATTTTTTTTATTTTATTTATAATAAAATAAAACTTGCTATTTCGAAAAATATCTCAATTTTTATTTTTATGTTTTATTCTACGTTTAAATTTTGTTTATGAAATTTCTTCAAAGTTGTGACTTCTACTGCTGTAGAATAAAAGGAAATATGGGGAATGTTATATATTTACTCTTGTAATTTTTACTCTAAAATAAAAAATAAATCTTAAGAAGAAGAAAAAAAGCCGAAAATTGAAATCATCTATAAAAATACTTTTCATTGATAATGCTGTTATATTTTTAGTTATAATGTACTGATTTTTAATAGTACTTTTCCTGCTGATTCTGCGTTTGTGATGCTAACCGCGCAAATAGGAGAAATGTTTGAACGAGTAAAATATACATGCTATTTTACTACATTTATAATAAAAACTAAACAAGAATTTTATGTGATAAAAATAAATATTAAAAGAATGTGTTTAAATGACTTAAATTCTGGATTGTTTACTCACCGGTACGAAGATCTGAAACTCAATTCAAGACCAGGAATGCTAATTTTTTTTTCGAAAAATTTTGTCAATTCTGAAAAAAATAATATATTAATAACATATTGCGTATTAAAGAATTTTTTGAATGGTACTTGGATAAAGAATATGAAAAATATGTATTTGAATTTTGATCCTGTAAAAATGACTTCGGGTTTAGATTTCATCGAAACATAATACTCTGATTGTGTCAAACAAATGCAAATTTCGCTGATTTTTATTGATTACTTAGACGAGCAAAGTCTAGATTTTCAATAATTTGGAAAATTGAATTAATGGAAATATTAGGTAGCTGTAGTTTAAAATAATATTTGTTTAAATAGTAGAACTAGCAAATGTAAGGTTGTTTTTATTATTGTAATTATATTTGTAGGTTTATTATATTTTGCACCGTCGAATTTCAACTGGTTACAACTCGTGTTTTATTAACTACCTTTGAATAAAGGATTGTGTATTTAACGTGTGTCTACGTGTAGCTTTTGAATATATTCTTCAATTTTAATAATTTTATTTTGTTAAAATGAGCTTATTCTTATAGTTCTTTATAATAGAAGTAATGCATCAATAAAGCATGTGACACCAAACAAACAAAAAAAAAATCAAAATGACAATTTGTCGAAATTTTTTATCATAGCTACTTACTGAAATCAACTGAAATTCAATTGACTCTATCGCCGGTATATTTCTCAATTTTAATGACATTTGACTTGCAGTTTTATATGAGTTTTATATAGTTATATTATGACTATTTAATTATCCAAAAAATATATTACCTCCCGCGCATGCGCATTTTAAATTCATTTCATACAAATGCTCATATTCCATCAAATATGTACGATATTTCTGTTTTCATCGAAATATGCTGTTTCTATTGTAATTTGCAAGTTTCCCAACAGTAGCATTTAATTTGGTTCATAACCCAGTATGCGACGATGGTGATACACAAAATACGACCCTAAATTTTTTTTTAAACAAACCTTTCTTCAAAAAAATTTATTCCCTACATAAGTGAAACTTACTTTACTTTTCACCATAATCATCCCATACATTTAGGCATTTGTCATACCTGTTCAGGAACTTCATAATCTCCACGTCGTACTCGGCTGCCGCTAGTCCTGAATTAAGCCAGTTGTTCACTGCAGTTTTCAACTCATCATCACTTCTAATGGTGCACAGATTTTGTTCTCGACAAGATGTTCTGACGCATTTTTCACCAGACAAAGAACGTGAGATGTGTAAGAAAGAGATGTGTAACTCGTCTAAGGCGCATAACTCTCGACGGTTAATGACTACGGTAATGGTGTTGACTAAGTTTTATACGTACTTGATGAGTTTTGCATCGCTTCTCCGCACATTTCACCTTCTTTACCTGGTGAAAATGTGTAATAAAATCTTGGCAAAAAAAAAAAAAAAAAAAAAAAAAAAAAACGTGCACGATTGGAAATGATGATGAGTTGAAGACTCTCGTGAACAGCTAGCTTAATACGGGACTGGCAACTGCTGAGTATGATAAATTAACAAAAAGTAGGGAATTATTATGTGAGAAAGTAAAGCGAATTTCACTTATATAGGAAAATAATTTTTTTATAGAAATGTTTCTTTTTAAACTTTTTACAGCGAAACAGTCGTTACTTTGTGGATCACTCTTGTACTTGCAGAAAAATGGGCAGAACTTTTTAAAGAAACCTTTGTATCTCTATGTATACCACTGCTATTGTTACACAAATGAACACAAATATTGCGTAGAAGCCACATAGTCATTTGCTTCAGCTTCAGATCATTTCGAGCTTTTTGGATAGTGAGTGATCATAAATATTATTTTTTAAATGTGTTTGTTGTCGATCTTCTAATTGCTCACGTAACTAAATCATCACAAAGCAATATGAGGTTAAACATGTTCTTCACATCCTTAAAGTTCAAGAGGAATTCGCCAAGTATATCTCAAGATTTTCAGCAAAACATGTAAAGTCGAAAGTGTCCAGATACGTTTGGTCAGATACTGTATCAAAAAATATAATAATCTTTTGAAAAAATAAAAAAAATAAAATTACTTTCGTAAAAATCAATTAGAACACCCTAACGATATAAATTTATTATTTCTCTTTAATTCCTTTTCTGTTTTTTTTAGTAATTTCCCTACCAAATACGCTATATCTAATAAAAAATGTTAAAAAGTCATAATTTTATGGTCCCCCCCCCCCAAAAAAAAAAATATATATATATATATACATAAATATATATAAAAGAAATAACTTAAGTAGCATTTTAAAAATTCTTAAGTCATAGGTGATTTTTTAAAGATCATATCTATATATCACCACTAAAAGAAAAATAAAAAATAAAAATAAAAATTTCACTTGCAGCAAAATAAAATGCAAAGTCTTTTCATCGTGCAACAAATGGCGCATTCAAATTCAATCTTTGCATCCCGGATCGGCAGGGAGAGAATTCATCTGGTTGGTTGCTCGGGAAATGTTTTCCGCTTACACTAAGTGCTGCACTGATATTCTCTTTCCCTTTTTTTATGTAAAAAGAAAAGTTTATAGGTTGCATCAATAATAATTCGAAACCCATGGGATATTTTAAATCAGAAACGCGGAATATATTATATTAATGGTACAAATCTTTGATTTATTTGTTCGAAGAAAACATTTACAATGTTTTAGACAACGCATAGCCGACTTCATTAACGTAAAAACAGATAGACAGCCATACGTCAAATCTTATTCAGGATGTATTAAAACGCGTAAATCAATAAAAAACATTAGTCTGAAATTTTTGCGAATCCTCAATTTTCTTTTTATGAACATAGAGGAAGTAAAAATACATGTTAAAATGCGTTTATAATTTTGAATATAGTTATGCATCAATTTTAAAATTATTAGAATATAGTTTTCAAATAGTATATTTAAAATATAATACAACCTAATAAAAATAACACTAAGCAATCAGTTTTTGATTCGCCTAATTCTTCTCTTATAGTAACTGCAAAGTAAGCATTAGAAATGCCAATAGATTTAGATATGACTGTGAAATCGTTCATTTTCCGCTAGACTAAATAAATTAAACACCGTTGTACCGGTCTGTCCCCCATTTAGTTTAACTAACTTCATTAAATTTTCTCCGACAGTACGATTGGTCATGTATGTCACGTGACGTACGATAGCTAGTGAGTGATGCAGAAGGGAGCGATTCCCCGTGTATTCAATTAAGGATTAAGATTCGCGCCCTAATTCTCCTCAACGATGGAAATGGGAACCCTTTGATTTATTTCTTCGAAGAAACACGTTAATTTAGGGCATGATAGATCAACTCCTTATTACATCAGATTGGCCAATTACATTGCATTTCAAAGCCCCAATTTTAATTATATTTGTGAATTTCAAATTCTTAAAATAAAAATTAAAGTTATTACACTCGAAATATTATAAAGGCGAATATAAATAATTTTGAAAAATAAATTTTTTTAATGAATTATAAAAGGGATTTCATAAGTCCTGAAAGTTCACACTGCCAGAAAAAAAATGAGGTGGTTTCGAGTTCTCAGGAATTTTTAAATACTTATTGAAATTACATAAAACTCCGTAATACATTTAAGCCTCATCCCAGGCTTTATAAAGCGTAAAAATAAACACCTATAGTATAATATACACTGATCATCAAAATTAAAGGATAATGAGAAAAATTATGTTCACTAAGTTAAGGTTGGAACCAATGCCCAATGCTGATATTATTTATGTCAATTAAATATTATTGAATACCAAATTGCACATACGTGCATATGTTAGCGTCGGAAATAACGGCCGTATGTTGGAATTCTGGTCTGTAGTGTTGTTTAAAGTGAATACGGTGTCTGAGAGTAATCAGTATTCATTAGTTATGTCTCAAAGGCAACATTTAAGTGAAGGTTAAAAGTGGTGAATAATTTGTAGAATCGAGGGAGGTCAAACACAAATGGCGGTCGCCCAAGATTTGAATATCCCTCAAAGTGCCATATCAAGAGCTTCGGGCTGTTTTTTGAACACTGGATCCGTTGACAGACAGCCTGGTCAAGGGAGACCGAGAGCAACAACTGCATCCGAACATTATTTTCTGTCATTTTCGGCTCGGAGGAAACGCGAAGCGACTACAAGAGATTTGGTTTCAGACCTTCATGCTGCCACAGGAATTCGAATTAGACATTCTACTGCTGCATGAAGGCTTAACAAGGATGGGCTATATGCTAAAAAACAATAGTTTGTGTCCCACTCACTCCAGCTTCCAAAGGGTCCCGTTTAAACTGTTGCCGTCCTCATGTTCAATGGAGCCAAGAAGGCTGAGCTCGAACGGGATATTTCACGGACAAGGAAATGAAAGTTGCGTGTTCCTTCCTCTCTCCAGATCAAAACACGTCTAGAATCAGTGTTCGGACATAATCGGGACTCGTCAGTAAACAATACTTGAGCCTAGTCTTCTTGACTCCATTGAACATGACGAGAGCAACAGTTTAATTGGGCCCCTTTGAAAGCTGGAGTGAGTGGGACACAAACTATTAGTTTTCTCGCATATAGCCCACCATTAAGTCTTCGTGCAGCATTAGAACGACTAATTCGAGTTCCTGTGGTAGCCTGAAATATATTTTTAAAATATTATAAGAAAAAAAAATGAAATAAAAGATTTGAGTGAGGTTATAAATATTGCACAAAATTCCTATAAATTCAAGTTTAATGAATCCTTCTAAATCCTCCAATCCTTCTAAAAGCCTTCTATAATTTTCTAAATGATTATGTAAATCTTCTAATGTAGTTTCAAAAATTCACGAAAAATGTTTTAGAAGATAAAAATTTTCATGAGTTCATAATTCAGTAGAAATCGTTCATTTTCCGCTAGAATAAGTGAATTATGCGCCATTGTACCGGACACTCCCAACTCAATGTAACTACAGTAAACTTCCGATTATCCGTCACTCACGGGACCGGCGGTGCAGCGGATAATCGAAAGACACTCAAAGACCATTACTAAAATTACGTTTATTTTTAGACACTCAAAGACCATTACTAAAATTACGTTCATTCTTGCCAGTTTATAAGAAAGAATATTTAAAAACTTTTTAACCATTTGGAAAAATGGTTATTGTCCTCGGTCAGGGTAGGAAATCAAAAACATATATGAAGCGTTTTATTTGGTTGAATACCCATTTTATTCGTGTTCTGATGGGTCTATACAGTAATCTGTATTTTCCCTTTACTTTCAACAGAGATGGATACTTCTGTTGCCACTATGACAAAAAAGTAATAAAAACTACAAAAATAATTAATAACTCAGAAACAAATTGAGATACAGCTTTCAAACAAATTGCATTTAAAAGTACTTTTTTTCTCTATACGACAGTGTAAAAAGTAATATTGTGGGATGTTTAGAAGTTTAAGAATGAAATTTTATTTAAAATGGGTCCAGGAATATTAATGTTTAATCCATGGCGTACGTAATGTATGACCAGCTCCGTAGAAGTTTAAAAATTTACAGTACCAAAAAATGTAATCCATGGCGTACGTAATGTATGATCAACTCCGTGCGATTTTTTATGTCTTAAATTTTAGTCTTTGAAAAAATCATTTTCCAAATGGTCATTGTAATTTGTTAAATTGCCTTTTTTTTAATCTGTTGTGTACATTCGTTAATAAAAAGCATAATTGATAGTAAGAAATCAGTTTATGAGACGCATTTAGTATTTTACAGAATAAATATGTAGAATCTGTTTTCATCGAAAGTATATACATTTTTGTTTTGTGCTTTGATTTCACTTTTTTACTGCAGCAAAATTATGGATTATGCGTAAGAAAAGTCTTGGGTTGCATCTGCTTCTTCTTGCATCTCAAAACAATTAATGCAGATAAAGAGCATAGTTTGCATTTCTGCATGACTGACTCTTGAATCATGAAGCCCCGAGTCACCACATTTATCCGGTTACTATTTCTTTGGATTCAAAATATTTTGAGTAATTTCATCATACGTTAATTCTTTATAACTAGGCATTTTTCTTCGAATACCGTGCCGACTGACTCGGGTTTATTGTGCAATTTGAGTATTTGTAATTCGTTTCTTATAAAAAAATATTCAAGGAAGGGGATAGCGGATAACCGAGGGTGGCGGTTGATAAAGTGGCGGATAATCAGAAGTTTACTGTAACTTGATTAAATTTTCTATGATAGTACGATTTATACGACAGGCCATGAGGATCATATGATGTATGATAGACACAGAGTGATTTCGTGTGCATTCAATTAAACATTAAGATTCGCCCCCTAATTCGCCTCAGAGAAGAAAATAAGAAATCTTCGATTTTTTTTTTCAAAAGAAAACATTAATTTAGGGTAGGATTGATCAAATTTTCGTAACGCAAGAGTGTCCATTTACATTAGGTTTCAAAATTTCAACTTCAATTAAATTTACAAATTTTAAACTATTAACTCGTTCTTGGTCGATGCCGCGTGTCTTACGTTTTTTTTTTTTTTTTTTTTTTGTGCTCGAACAGTCGGTGTCGCACTTTTTACCACAAAGTGAAAATTGTATCGTTGAAAGCTAATTCGTCGATATTTACACGTCACGTTATATTCTGCGATTTTTTTTGTACTTTTTTTTTGTATATATTAGTTTTGTTTGCTCCGTATGTAATATAATAATCTGGAACAAATGATTGCAATCGCCTTCGTTATTACACAGTGGAACCCGGTCAATACGCGGTCCCGCTTTGTACTCGAAAATTTTCCGATTCCTTGAATATAACCCGTCAGGCCAAAACTAAAAATATCACGTCTCATACGCGAACGGTTAATACGCGATTCCGCTTAATAGGCGAGAGATTTTCGGGGCTTCGAGGGAAAAAATATGCTTAAGAAGCGAATTAATTGATCAAGATACGAATTTCTTGTCTCTTTTCTAGTGTTACCAATTTACCGGATTTTTTATATCCAAATAAAAAGCAGTGCTTCCGAATAGTAATATTTACTTTATTTAATAACATATTAATTAAGGGGAACATTACTAATCGGAAATAGTAGTAGATACTTGAATTAAAAAACACCCGCTAAATTAGCAACAGTGATATCCTTCTTTGATCCCCCGTCCTAACATTCTTTGTCTCTCGCTTCTTGTATGTTTTTATTGTAGTAGAGAGAGATAGACGAATTCGGGATACTCAGATATCTCATAAAAATATTATGATTAAAGATGATTATACCTATTGTTAGTGAGGTTTTAAATGTACGTTATATCCCTACTATGTTTTATAATGCATATTATAGACAAAAGAATGAAACTCGTAAATATTAAATAAATAAGATTGCCGTTGTTTAATTCTTTTATGTTTTCATTATTGGTTTGCTATTTTAACAATATTTTTTACACAGAGGATAGTTCTTTCTTATAACGAAAAGAAGGACAAATTATAATGGTACTCATTGTAACAAATAATAAATATAGTTTTAACAACTGGATTTTTCTTCAAAGGTTTAATATTTTTTCTAATCTCTGTTAAAAGAAACTAGTCTAGCAGGAAGTTATTATTTTTTTATTTTTTTGTTGCAACGTATTAATTGAAAATAAAGCAATTTTAAATTCCTTTTTTAATTTCAGTTATAATCCCAGTCGGTTCTATAAAAAAAAAAAAAAAAAAAAAAAAAAAATCAGTTAATGTTGAATAAAATTAAATTTTACTCTAAATATACATAAAAGATACATATTTCGACCCTAAACATATAAATGAAAGCTCTAAAGTTCATTTAGAAAATTAGATATGTAAATATGACCAGTACATGCAACATTATACAAATCCGGTTAATACGCGATGCCGCTTAATATGCGACTTTTGTCCCACTCCCTTGAAACGCGACTTAACCGGTTTCGACTGTATAATTGCGTTGCACCTATAGTCCTCGTCTGGACTGTCTATCTGACCCGTCGCATATAACAGTGCAAAAACTACCCAATCGAAGGGTTTGAAATTTAAAATATATAATCGTTGCAGAATTTTATTGAGTCATTTCAAATTTTATGATAATCGAATCAAAACTTAAAAAGATATTAAGAAAAATTTTCTTCATCCTATTAAATCCCATCATAGGTAATTTTTTCTATACTATCCCATGATAGGTAATGATTTTAAGTTACCACGGTGCTTATTCTATGAAATCCTATCATACGTAATTTATTTAATGATATTCCATGATGGGCAATGATTTCAGGTTGCCATGGCTGTTACGTCTTATTTAAGATGGAGTCATATTATTTCCAAATTACAGAATTTAATATATATAATTGTAATAAATTTTATATTCATGCATTTTTGCATAAGAATACAGATGCTATTGCAGTAAGACGTAAATATTTATAAAACTAACTATAGTACGAATGCATTTGCCGTGTTTATCGTATAATTTACGACTTATTCCTCCACCCATCCCACTGCGAAGAAAGATTCAAAACTGTTTTCATTGTAAGGTTGTAAAACCATTTCCCTAAACCTTTTTTTTACGTATTTTTAATAACTCCTTCTATGCAGATATTTATCTGAAATATCTGAAAGCAATAGATTTGATAAATATTGCATCAGACTGTTTTTTTTTAACTTGTGTGCAGTGCAGGAAAAACTGGAGATGAGTGAATGTGCCAGTAGGTCAAGCAAAATACAGCCTATTGACAAAAATATATTGCCATTTTCGAATTCAGGACAGAGCATATAGTAATTTTCGGCAATAAAAAGAAATGCTTTTTTTTTTTTTTTTGGAATCGGGAAAAACAAAATCTGACCAAAGAGGAGTTATAATAAAACTTTTACATATTACACATTAAATACAAGCAAATATGAATAATTATGAAAAATCAGTTTTTTGACTGATATTTCATAAGCAATCCAATTTTACTTTTTTGTAATTGGAAAAAAAAAAGAAAAAACATAAATATATAAAAAATCTGACCAAGAAGTATTTATAATAAAATTTTTAATATTACACATAAAATATTATACAAGCGAATATGAAAATTATGAAAAATCATTCAGTTTTTTGACCCACTTAAGCCTATAATTTTGAATGAAAAGCATTCTAAAGGATCAGGATCCATAAGTCGCGTTTTTGGCCCATGAAATATGACTAAAATTCGACTATGTTATACTGACTTAATTATTTCATTTTTTAATATTTGACGGTAGATATTGTACGATTTTAACAATTGTTTTTATATTTTGTTCGAATTTATATGGCTCACACAAGCTCAAAGTTCGTATAATTCATAGTTTTGATGAAAAATACTCAATTTCTGCCATTTTTTACTATCTATTTACTCTCTATTTTTAATATTTTACTATGAGCGCAGCTTTGCAATACATTTAACATATTTTATATTATAAAATATAGTTCAAACTATAATTATTGAACGTCATATTCACCTTGATTAACAATTAAAATATACGATATTACAATTCAAATAAAATTTTACTTAAAAGGTGCTAAAATATACATGAAAAGGTTTCTACAGCATAAAAACCGTCAAAGATGTTAAAACGTTAAAACCCCAAGCGCTCAAATATACAGTTTCATATTGGAAGTCGAAGAGAGAGGAACCTTACCATTTTTACTTTCTTCTATCTTTACAAGAAGAAAGTATTGGATTCGTGAAAATTTTCGACTCCCGGTTTTCGACGGATTTACACGTTTTAGAATGCCCAGAACACGATTTGACGGTTTTTAGAAAATGTCTGTCTGTGAGTCTGTCTGTCACTCCGTCACTCTGTCACTCTGTCACTCTGTCTGTGAGTCTGTATGTGACAAAACTTTTGTGGGCGCTCTATCTCAAGAACTAATGCACAGAATTTCACAAAACTTATTATTTAGTTATACCTTGATATAAACTAGACCTGATTAGTTTTTGGTGAAAATCGCCCAACAGGTGGCGCTGCTATGCGGCATTTTTCACGATTTCTACAATAGCTATATCTCAAGAACTACTGCACGGATTTTCATAAAACTTCAGATTCAGTTAGTCCAGAATATAGTTTGGTGCTGATTACTTTTTGTGAAAATCGCCCAACAGGTGGCGCTGCTATGCTGCATTATTCATGATTATCGCAATAGCTCTAACTCAAGAAAAAATGCACGAATTTTCATCAAACCTCAGATTTCGTTAGTCCTTGATATAAATTAGTGCTGTTTAATTTTTGGTGTAAATCGCCCAACAGGTGCCGCTGCTGTGCTGCATTTTCACGATTTTCGCAAGAGCTGTATCTCAAGAACTATTGCACGGATTTTCATCAAACTTCAGATTTAGTTAGTCCTTGACATGAATTGACGTGTAAATTAGTGCTGTTTAATTTTTGGTGTAAATCGCTCAACAGGTGGCGCTGCTATGCTGTATTTTTTGCGATTTCCGCAATAGCTTTATCTCAAGAACTAACGCTTAGATTTTCAACAAACTTCAGATTCAGGTATACCTTGATATCATTTAGTGCTGTTTATTTTTAGTGTAAATCGCTCAACAGGTGGCGCTGCTATGCTACATTTTTCAGAATTCCCGCTGTAGCTCTATCTCAAACGAATTTTCATCAAACTTCAAATTCAGATATACTTTGATATGAATTGGTGCTAAATTCATGTAATTTCTTGTACTATTTAAATGATTTAATTGACGTGATTTATATAGAAGAAAGTTTTGTGATGGCCACAACATACTAGTTAGACATAGAATTAATAAGAAATAATACAACATACAAAGTTGATAGGAAAATGTACAGGAAACCATGTAATTCAAATAGTACAATATCCTACAATAGTAATGTCCCATTTAAATACAAAACTGCAGCTTATAAGTTTTATATTAATAGAACACAGAATTTTGTACAAGAGAATACCTACAACCAGAATTACTCACTATTAAGAAGATTGCAATAGAAAAAATCCCCCCCCCCCCCAACGTATCAGTAAATTAATCTTTGATATTCAGCATAGAAAATTAACCAGAAATGGCATTAAAAATAATCTCAAGTTTTATAGTTTCAATTATATACCTCAGTTATTTGAAAGGATTAGTTATGCATTAAAGAAATATAATATATACGTAATCGCAAAACCATCTGCTAAATTAAAAGATCTTGAACACCGAAAAATAGACCCAATCCTTAACGATGAAACTACTGGCATATATGTGATACCTTTTGCAGACAAAGTAAATAAGAAAGAACTCAAATATATAGGAATGACCACTAGAAAATTTAAAGACATACGAAAAGAATATGTTACAGACATAAAATATAGCAAACCCTCTACTTCTCTATCCAGATTAAATCAAAAACAAGATATTCACATAGATTTCAGTAAAGCAAGAGTCATAGCCCATACTTCAAATTACTACACAACAATAATAGGAGAATCCTTGGAAATTTTAACTCAAAGAAAGAATACATGCAATGATGTACTGTCCTACAACATATCTAAGATCTGGTATGGAATACTAAAGATTTCTAGCGATTTTGTAGCATAATCATATTTCCACCCACCCACCCCCCCCCCCGCCCCCACCCCCTCCTCCTCTTTTTCTTTGAAATAGACTCGTTCACTGCTACTTAAGCACAGAACTTTCACGAACTTTCACTCCTCTGGTTTTGCCCCCTGAAGACGACTGTTATAGTGCAGTTGAAAGCGCTTGGGGTTTTAACATCTTTGGCGGTTTTTATGCTGTAGAAACCTTTTCATGAATATTTTAGCAACTTTTAAGTAAAATTTTATCAGAATTGTAATATCGTATATTTTACATATTTTATATATTTTTATGTGTTTTATAATATATGTCAAGAAGAATTTGTTGCACGACTGCGCTCATAAATAGTTGAGATAAAAATAGCAGAAATTGCGTATTTCAAGCAAAACTGCGACTTACGAACTTCGAGCTTGTGTAAGTCATATAAATCCTAACAAAATACAAAAACTATTGTTAAAATCGTACAATATATACCGTCTAATATTAAAAAGTGAAATAATTAAGTCAGTATAACATAAACCAATTTTAGTCTATTTCATGGGCAAAAAAGCGGCTTATAGACCCTGATCCTTTTCAATAAGTAAATAACTAGCAAAAGCCATGCTTTGTTTGGATTCGCGAAGCATTATTTAATAACATAAATATTTGAAAATAATAATATTATTTTATATTATTTTTGCATCGTTATTAAGCAAAAACGTTACTTTACGTTTCGGCGCATTTTAATTTTAGAAATGTGAATTTAACCAAATAGCTAAGAATTTCCTGGGAATTTTTTATTTATAATATAACGAATTTAACAATTAATTTTATTTGTTTACAATTGTTTTGTTGCAACTTTACAAAAAAAAAAAAAAAAACATAATGTAATTTTTTTGAAATGTGTAAGTATCGCCTGCTTAAATGATTTCACATGATAAGAATAAATTGTGTATTGGAATTCTTACCACTGAAAAATATTTTCATAATTAAATTTAAATAATTGCATTTTCACAAATTTTAATTCATTAAAAATATACTATAATTTTCATAAAAAAGGGTATTTTAAAAATTTCATAAAAGAAATCGTGAAACTATTTAATTAATCATGATTCTATCTATGATTGCTAATTCCATGATTTATTTTTTCTTCTGAAAATAGACGTCCGTAATGGAAAAACATGTAAAATAAATTAATTGAAATAATAATTTTTTTAAGGTTATTCTGTAAAAAAAATAATAAATAATATTGTGCAGATCTACAGATCATAATTTATTTTAATGTGTAATTTCAAGTCAAAATACGGCATAGTTTTTTTGTAAAGTGTACGACAAAATGTAATTGGTGTAGCTGGTAGAGGATTCGCTTCACTCATCCTAATTATTTTGTGTATTTATACTCATTTGTTTAGATAGATCAGTTATTCATTTTCCACTGGAATAGGTGAATTAAATTCAGCACTATTGTAATCGTTTCTGCAGAAAATGTCCTCTGACAATACGATTCATATGACTTGTCTTGCGTCACATGATATACAATAGCCTGTGAGCAATGCAGAAGCGAGCAATTCCTTGTGTATTCAATTAAATATTAAGATATTCGGCCTAATTCCCCTTGGCGATGGAATGTGAAATCTTTGATTTATTTCTTCGAAGTAAACCTATTATTTTAAGACACGATTGAACAAATTCTCATAACGCAAGGGTAGCCAATTAGTATATTGCGTTTCAAAGTCTCATTTTTAATTAAAATTTCAAAGCCTTTCTCAGATGTTATTAATAAGAAAATGTTATCGTGCATAATATTTGTTTAGGTTGCACAGACAGAGTTTTCCAAGATGAACTGGACGTTATAAAATGCAAACAACTAGCTGTTAAAGTTATTCTTTCCGGAAATAAATATGCTAAAGGAGTTGGAAACTTCTTTAATATGCTGGGTTATTTTAGTATACGTTGCTATAACGTGGCCTCCGGTTAAAGACGAATAAATTCCATTCAATCAGTTTTTACTCTTCATTCTGTTTAGCTGTAGAAATGCCAAAAAATAGAAGTTTTCGATTTGAAACTATATGCTTATTTTAAGAATTATTTGAGTTTGAAAAAGTGCAGCGCCATCTGTCGGTGAAGTTTGAAACTAAATCACCGAAGAATACTACACAAATTTCTGACACAATAATAACCCTCAAAAATATCTTTAATAATAATTTCCATCCATTTTTGTTAGTCCATTTTTAAAACCATCACCTTGAAGTTATACATTAGTAAATTTTTAAGAATTTTTTTTTTGTTTTTAAAGCGTGACATAATCAGATAGAGCTATTGTAAATATCTTTGGTGTGTACTTTTTTTCATGTCTCATGGAGATGTATACGATGTCAGTAGACATGTATAGTAGAGAAGCAAAAGAGCTAAGTATGTATACATTTTTAAGCGACTTAAAACAAAGGAGCATTTGTCTTCACCTATCATGTGTGTGTAACGTATATATGTGTGTGTGTATGTGTGTATGTGTGTATGTATGTTCGTGTGCTCTCAACTTTTTCAACAACTACTGAACAGATTTGGATGTAACATTTTTAAGCAATAATTTCTGTACTCCATTTATGTATTTAAGTACTCCAAAGTACTTTAGCTAACAAGTAAAAATTAAATTTAAAAAATCAAAAACCTGACTGCGTAAAAAGTGAACTAATTAATTATTTCTCATCAATGTGAAACTATTTTTTATATTACTTACTTATTTTTTTATTTACTTGTATTGATGACTTTTAAGTTGTGTTTAATTGTTAGTTCCTATCTATAAACACTGTTTTGATAAGGCCTATAGATGTCTATGAAGGTTAGAGTTGCAGTAAAGCTAGAGATCCTACCTACACAACTTCCCGGTTGTGTAATATTTAAACGGAGCTTCTGACTGTAAAAGAGTCAATGAAACATCGTCTTCATTTTGGAAGACCTATCCAATGATATGCCACTCAGTAGGGTGCGTAAAAGTTTTTTTTTGTCTCTACCGCCATTTTGTATTTTACGGCCACCATTTTGAATTTATAAAAACAAAACTAGCCTATAACCATCGGACGGTTAATACGAATTGATAGAGACCTCCTTCATTAAAATTCATCCAGCCGATCGTATGTTTCGAGGCTACAAAGAAATCCACATACACGGATACGCGTCAAACACATAACCCTTCTTGGCAGTCGGGTAAAAACAGTAATCGTATTGGGAATAGATTGGTTTTTTTCCTTAAAAGAAACATGTCGAAAATTTTAATATATCATTGTACTCCGTATCAAATGCGAGCGATAATCTCATATAGAGTGCTTTATTGGTTAAAAAAGTGTCAAAATTCGGATACAATTTCATTCGTGCAGAGAATTGTGGACAAAAACTTGGTTTTAATGTAACATTATATGTCGTTATTGCGAAGATAATATTAGTTGACTTGTATTACCCGTCTAATCGAGTATGTCTAGATGAGTATTGCTAAGTTCTGAAATGTGTGTTGTCATAGTTTGGAGAAATATTCAGCAAGCGCCTTGTTGGTATATCGACACTCTTTTATTTATAAATGTATCTACTGACAACAAAATAGAAAAATGAAATGCGGATAAAAATTGGGCCTTAACCGTTTGAGGGGCAAGTAATTGTGTTTCTGAATGTTGAACTCACGTCGGAATATTCGAAAAAAATTATTTCAAAATAAGGAGAAGCAATTTTACAACGTTTTTCCACCAAAGTTATAAAAGTAAAATTTAATTAAATTTTTCTGGTCCAAATCTTGATTAAAATTAGGTGGGATATAATATATTCCACCGCCTCTCAAAGGGTTAAAAGAGATTATGGAGCAGTCGGTACAGAAAAATTGCTCCTTAACGCGTTAAGCGCCACGTTAGTCCCCGGTGACTGACAGTGAACTTCCCGTTTAAAACACGTCATTCACCAATGACTGATATCTAAAATATGATATAAAACTAAAAAATTATATATTGTTTTAAATAATTACTGAACATTTATTTAAAATTTACCTACCTTTTACTTATTACAGGGTTATAGTTTCTTAAAAATTACTTAAAACATTGTAAATTTTTCAGCGCTTCAATATCAGTCACCATGTCACTTAACGTGTTAAGTCCTTTATCTACTAACGGTACTTATAAGTACAATTAAAATAACTTGTTATAAAATCCATTCAATACATCAATTAGTTGTAATACGGTTTAGAATGAATTATACATGCATTACTTTATCTTGTTCCAAAAGCATTATGGGTTACACAAAACAGAAATATTTTTAAAAGGATGATTTCTTTTTCCTTTGCATCTTTTCAGCTTTCTTGCCGTTTGGGAGGGGGGGGGGGGATTTTTCAATTCGGAAATATTTCTATATTTCTATTGTAAGAACTTTATATTTGTACATTTCCTAATGCTACAAAATACTAAGAAAAATATTTAAAATAAAAGATTTGAGTTGTTATATAAATAGTGCGCAAAATCTCTATCAATTCAAACATAATTAATCCTTCTAAATCCTTCAATCCTTCTAAAATCCTTCTAAATTTTATTAAATGATTATGTAAATCTTCTAATATAGTTTAAACAATTCAAGAAAAATGCTTTAGAATAGGGATGCACAGCATGTGGCCCGCGTTGGGTTAGCGTGTGGCCCACGAATTTCGTCAATTTATAACTGGAAAAAATTGTAGTTTTTCTCCATAGGTCGCAAGAAAAAATCGTGAATTTTGTCACTTTGCCGAAAAAAACTCAAAATTTCGTCAGCCATTTAAGAATCGCGAATTTTGTCGATCAAGTGCGGAAAGATTGCAAATTTCGTTGATAAGGGACGGAAAAATCGCGAATTTTATTGATAAGACACAAAAAAAAATCGTGAATTTCGTCTATCGGCACGGAAAAATTACGAGTTTTGTGTATCGGGCTCGGGAAAAATCGAGAATTTCGTTGCTCATCCACGAAAAAGATGCGAATTCTTCAGGCTCGGAAAAATCGCAAATTTCGTTGATCGGGCACGGAAAAATCGTCAATTTTGTCGATGATACGCGGAAAAATTGAAAGTTTTATTTATCGGCTGCAGAAAAATCATGAGTTTCGAAAGTCGTGAGGAAATTCGTCAATTTGCGTCGGGAAAAAAATGACAAATTTTGCCATGTCAGTAAACGCGAATTTTGTCGATTAGGAGAGGAATAATCTCAAATTTCATTGATCGTTTTCGGGAAAATCGCGTGTTCGTCTGTTTATCGCGAGAAAAAAATCGAGAATTTTGTCAATTTGCCGCGGGAAAAAAATTACAAATTTCGTCAGAGCCAGTTAAGAATTTCGAATTTTACTGATCGGGCTCAGAAAAATCGCAAATCCATCTTGGAAAAATCGCAAATTCTCGATCGGGCACGGAAAAATGGCGAGTTTTGTCTATCGAGCTCAGAAAAATCGCGAATATCGTCAATTTGACGCGGAAAAAATTACAAATTTCGTTAGAGCCAGTTAAGAAGCGTGAATTTTGCTGATCGGGCGCAGATTTTGTTGGTCGGGTTAAAAAAAATTGCGAATTTTGTCGATCAGGCGCGTAAAAATTGCAAATTTCGTTGATCGGGTACAGAAAAATCCCGAATTTAGTCGATGATGCTCGAAAAAATTGAAAATTTCGTTGATCGGCAGAGGAAAAATCGTGAGCTTCGTCAGATTATCGGGAGAAAAAGCGCTAATTTTGTGAATTTTATGCGGAAAAAAATGCAAACTTCGCCAAAGTCAGTTAAGAATCGCGAATTTCTTTTATCCGGCGCAGAAAAATCCCGAATTTTGCCTATCAGTGGCAGAAAAGTTGCAAATTTCGTCGAACAAGCACAGAAAAATCGCGTGTTTTGTCAATCGGGATCTGAAAGATTGCGAATTTTGTGGTCGGGCACGAAAAAGTCACGAGTTTTCAATCAGGCACGGAAAAATCGAAAAAATCGTCTATCAAGCGCGGAAAAAAGCGAATTTTGTTGGTAGGGTACGAAAAAATAGCGAATTTTTTTCGATTGGGTGCGGAAAAATCTCGAATTTTGTCGATCGGTTTAGGAAACATTGTGCATTTTTTCGATCAGGTGCGTAAAAATCGCAAAGTGTTTTGATCGGGTGAGGAAAAACCGTGAATTTCATTGATCAGGCGCAGAAAAATCTCAAATTTCGTTGATTGGCTTCTTCTCTCCTCTTTGTTCATAAAGTTCACATTTTTTTTTCGGCACTAGCCCCTTTTATGCCTATGTTTGTCTTTTAACAGTTATAATAAATCAAAATTTACTCCCCCGAATAAAGTCAAGGTACATTATAACTCTTTGAAAACAATCCTTGCTATATCTGTGTTATATATACAAACGGAAACTGTTGGTATATCCTTACCAACTGAAATGGATATTTTGACTAGGTAAGGGAATACAGAGGGGCAAAACCTCCTCCCGTACCTGAAACCATATTTTTATCTGATTATAAGTCACAGATCACCTCCCAGAAGTAGAATTCTCTCCGTGTTACTGATGTGGCCCTCGACAAACCATACATTTTTGTAAGTGGCCCTTCTCTAAAAAAGCTTATGCACCCTCACTTTAGAAGATAAAATTTTCATGAATTCATAATTCAGTAGATAAAGGGTTAAACTAATGAATGACAAAGTGATATTGAAAAACTTCTTTATTATAAACTTGTTTGAAAATTGTGGACATTCTGATAAACTTTACTTTGTTCCCTAAGACAGAACATTGTTTGTCAGAAAAAGATGAAATTGTGATAAAAATATTCTTTATGAATAAGTTAAAAATACATGTAATGTAATGTGCTTTGAAGCTAATTTCCTGAAGAGAGTACTTACATATTTTATTTTCCATCAGAAAACGTATTCAGTATAATCGTCAATACATGTTTTCGGAAAAGACGCGATAACTGTCTTGCTAAACAGCTATTAGAGATCCTTCATAAGAGGATCTAACACACATTTTCTACATTCAGGGTTACTAACCGCTATTAGAGATCCTTCATAAGAGGATCTAACACACATTTTCTACATTCAGGGTTACTAACCGCTATTAGAGATCCTACATTATAGAGAGAGATTGGACATCGCGGCAGCTGCAGATTTGACAAATCCGCCATTTAAGTTACATTTCCGTATACTGCGTTATTACACTCTGAAGAAAATTTGTATTTTGAAAGATTCAACGTTTTAAATATGGAATCAAGATGTACTTGTACTATTAAGTTATACTACTAAGTTATTTTTGTTTTGAATTACTTTTTAATATTTAGAAAATTTTATTTACTTTGTAACATTTTAAATTGTTCGAGGCCAATTGCTGTATAGGTGGTCAACTTTAAAACAGTTTTATTATAATAACAACGGTCGAAACGGCTAACACAAAAGAGAAATTCATTTCTGTGTCTGTTGTTTTACATTTAAAAAACTGATTTCTATTTAAATCTTTGCGTAGTGAATAAGCAAAACATGTAAATAATTTCGTCTTTCGAAGTTTGATGATCGGCGATAATTGGCATCCGTTGTTGCCGATGAATTTAGTTTACATTTTGAAATACTAATTTGACGAACGTAATCTATAATAAAATTGTATATTGTGCACTCTATTTAAAATACGAAAATTTTTATAAAATATAAATACTTAAACTGTTATTTTTTATATTATTTTATTTTTTAAAAGTCCGCTGAATTTAAGGGCACAGAAAACATAATCATTTCAAAGTTACAATTTTCCACATGAAAAATAGCACAGACTCTGACAATTGCAAAAATATATAAATTCACAATATATAAACTCTAAAGCAGAGAGCCTTTAAGTTCATAAATAAACATTACTAAGCATATGTGTGTAAATCTTTTTTTTTCAGTTTCTCTTAGAATGTTTTTTTTTTTTTTTTTTTTTTTTTTTCAGATATATAGCTACACTTAGCACTATTAAATGTATTAAAGCTGGAAAATTGATACTTTTTAATTTCATACAACCAATCAGTTTATTTAGAGCTATCTAAATTTATAAATGCTTAAATGCGCCATCTGGCGCCCAAAAAGAAAATAATAGTACTAATAAAGAAAAGTTAATAATATGAGTGTTCCACAATTTCAAGTAAGTCATTGATTATAGAATATTATCTGTAAGAGCTTTTATTTTTGTTTAAAGGATACTGTTTAGAAGTTATTTTTTCGAACCAATGAATCAAAAAATATTCTTTTTATCTTAGAAAATAAACTAACTATTACTGAAATACAGCAATAATATTTTACTTTGTTATTCTTCTTTATCATGTTTAATCTTATTTAATGGAGAGAAAAGTATCCAAACACAAAACTTTGCCTAAGTATTTATCTGCAACCTATGTGGGAAAACTTACTTTTCTGATATTTCTTTAAAAATAAAACATTATAGAGAAAATACATATATTTGTTGATAAAAAGTTTTTCCCTTCCTCCCTGGGGTCAAAACGAAGAAAGAAAAATGTTAGAGAAAACTTTTTACAACTCTTTCACATATTGATCAGTCTCTGAATACAAATAGCAAAATGATATTTAGTTGAATAAAATATAGCTTAACCATGAGGATCTTTTGAGATAACTTTAACAAAAAACTATTATTTTTATAAGAAACTTTTATAATAAAAAATGTCTCCTTTTTACTTACGGCTTTATAGAGTACTGAAAACATAAAATTAATGTATTTAAATGAGTAAGAAATATTCTGAAGCTTATTAAAATTTGAGGGCTATGAAGAAATATTCTTTATTTAGAAATGTAAATGTGAGTTTTATTAATTTTTATTTTTATTATCATTTGATGACCATGGAAAATGATTTTGCATTTACTAGTAATACAAAATACTTACTAATTAGGAATGTTACTATTTCGTATTTTTAATGATACGACTTTTTTAATGTTCATCTAATATAAATATGTACACTATATATATAAATATGTACATCTAATATAAATATGTACATATGCATCTTTTATTTGCACAACTCTTTAAAAAAGTTAATTTTTTAATTAATTTTTTTAATGAAAAAATATTAATATTAGTCTTTTTTAAAAAACAAACGCATTTTTTAATATACATTTTAGTAATATTTTTATGTATAAATTAATAATTATTATAAACATATATATAATATAATACATAACATATATATATATAACATATAACATATATATAATAATTATTTATAAACAAAAATTACCGAACAATTTCAGTTTTCAACCTTTTATTTAATATCTAGAGAATTACTTGTTTTTTAGAAAAACAACAAAAAATTTAAGAAAAAAATATATTTTAGATCACTCTGTAGTAAAGTAGGTTCATATTAATAACTGCACCTGGAAATCTGTAGAAAAATTGTAGAAATAAGTCTCAACCCGTTATTTACTGACGGTACTTATAAGTACCATTAAAATAACTTGTTATAAAATCCATTTAATACATCGATTAGTAGTAATACAGTTTAGAATGAGTTATAGATCCATTACTTTATATTGTTCCAAAAGCATTTTGGATTACACAATTCAAAAAAAAATTAAAGGACAATTTCTTTTGCCTTTGCATCTTTTCAGCTTCCTTAGTATTGGTGGGGGGTGATTTTTCAATTCGGAAAAATTTCTATATTTCTATTGTAAGTTTTCATAAGTCAAATATTTGTACATTTCCTAAATCTACAAACTGCTAAGAAAAAGATTTAAAATAAAAGATTTGAGTGGGGTTATAAATATCGCACAAAATCCCCATAAATTCAAATTTAATTAATCCTTCTAAATCCTTAATCCTTTTAAAGGATTTAAAGATTTTTTTTTTTAGATGTTAAACTCTTAACTTTTCTGGAAATTATGATAGAATTGTTTTGAAATTTCCATTAAAACAGAAGTTAGCTTTTAAAATTATACCCGCTCAATAGCTGAAACGGCGTTTCCGAAACTTTGAAATCATTTTTCGCTAAATAAAGTTTTTGGGCATAACGCGCTGGATATCTCAAATACTTCTGAATATTTTTTCAGGAATTTTTCAAAACATATGTTTCATGTTAGTCTGTATAAACTGAACCTAAAATTTTATTTTTATTGTTAAAAAAAATATTTTTTTACATCATCATACTGTTGAAATTTTCGAAATTTTGTATTAGCTAAATACAACTTTGTATTAAAAATATAAAAATGCTTTAAATACAAATTTATTTAGGTAATTATTACAATCGGAAGTACAAGTAGACACCAAAATCTAATCCTTCTAAAATTTATTAAATGATTATGTAAATCTTCTAATGTAGTTTCGAAAATTCACGAAAAATGCTTTAGAAGTTTTCATGAATTCATAATTCAGTACATAAAGGGTTAAAGTAATCTTGAGAAAAGTAGGCTTAAAAAAGTGTGCCAAATACCTTCAGATTTTCTGTAGAAAATGTTTTAAAGAAAATCTTAAGATCATTACCAGTAGTGAACTAAATATACAATTTTCCTTCATCTGGTGTAAAGTAAATAATAGTGTTCCCGCAAAGTGATATTTTGCCTATTCAATGGCAGTTAATATTAATGTTGCTGTACCTAGAAATATGTACAAATATTCCAGAATTAATTGTTAAAATAATCTTTAGAAAAATGGGCTTAAAAGTGTGACAAATGCCTTAAAATTTTCTGCAGAAAAAAACTCTATGTAACAATGATTGTGCTATAAAAACACTTTTTAAAATGTTACAACATTTAAGGGGTCTCAGGACTCTTTATAGGTTAAAAAAGTTCGAAAATTTTAATTTTTTTAGATGTTAAACTCTTAACTTTTCTGGAAATTGTGATAGAATTGCCTCCTTGAACAGAAGTTAGCTTTTAAAATTATACCCGCTCAATAGCTGAAACGGCGTTTCCGAAACTTTGAAGTCTTTTTTTTTTTTTTTTTTTTTGACGTTTTTGGGCATAACGCGCTGGATATCTCAAAAACTTCTGAATATTTTTTCATGAAATTTTCAAAACATACGTTTCATGTTAGTCTGTATAAACTGAACCTAAAATTTTATTTTTATTGTTAAAAAAAAATATTTTTTTATATGATCATACTGTTGAAATTTTCGAAATTTTGTATTAGCTAAATACAACTTTGTATTAAAAATATAAAAATGCTTTAAATACAAATTTATTTAGGTAATTATTACAACCTGAAGTACAAGTAGGCACTAAAATTTTCATTCTAGTTGCAATATTTATTTTGTAATCCTGCGCGTAAGATGTTATACCAATTTTCTGCTCGTCAAATATCTCTCAGTTTGGAGCCCACTATAAATGCTAATTCTGCATCTTGCAGTTTTTTAAATACATGAAATAAAAGAACATACAGTGAAATACGTTTAACACGAAAACGCTTAACAGGAAAATTCGGTTAACACGAAATGAAATAGCGGTCCGGACAGTATGCTATGCAATTTAATGCATTTTTTTTCCTTTTAACACGAAACAAAAATCGTTTAACACGAAAAAAATTCGCTTTCGATCTAATTAATTTGAGTTGAAATCGTTGAATTTGTGTTAAAAATACTGAATTTTGGGTGAAAATCAGTGATTTTCGTGTTTTTTGTAAATTAGCTTATGTTTTATGATCACAATGGCTGAAAAATTGGTGCGAAAACAAACTGCTATTTCGCTTCAAATGAAGATGAAGCTGCTTAATGCAGTTGATGAAAAGGAAGGACGAAAACAGACATCTGAAAGAGTTTGGCATTGCCAATTCTACTTTATCAACAATAATAACTAGTATGTTGTGGCCATCACAAAACTTTCTTCTATATAAATCACGTCAATTCAATCATTTAAATAGTACAAGAAATAACAACGATTTAGTACCAATTCATATCAAAGTATATCTGAATTTGAAGTTGAATGAAAATTCGTGCATTAGTTCTTGAAATAGAGCTATAGTGGAAATTCTGAAAAATGTAGCATAGCAGCGCCACCTGTTGAGCGATTTACACCAAAAATAAGCAGCACTAAATGATATCAAGGTATACCTAGATCTGTTCGTGATGTTATCACATTTCATACAAAACAAGGTATATATCCTTGCATTTTCAGTGCAATGTTTTTATTTTTCTCGAAATTATTACCGTCAACTTGAGTTGAGTTACGATGAAACACCGTGTATTCGTGACTAAATAAGTCGCTTACGACCCCATCTTCTATGGCAGTTCTTCATCCTCTTGATGGCAGTTCTTCTCCCCTCTGAATTTGTCGGTCGAATTTTGAAACAGCCTGTATATATTTGTTTTGATTGTGTTTTCCCACAACATTTTTATAACTTTCTTATTATCTTTTTATTTTAGTAAAGAGAATTAGTAGGAAATATAACCCAAAATTTGGAGATGACATATTAATACATAGGTACAATGTTTAATCTTCCTAAAACATGATGCAATCACGACATTAGTGCTGACAAGAAACAAAGTACTTGCGATATAAGAGGATTTCAGATACATCCGCTTATGTCATCATCAAAAGAGCATAATACTGAAACAATTAAAACAGGTGATATTAGTAAGATAAATTCCCAAAATTTCCATATAAGACCTTTCAATACAGTAGTCTCCCTCAAACCCGCATAGCTTGGCACCAGAGGCTGTGCAGATTTTAGAATTTTGCAGATTTCTGGTCATCGTTTTGTTTAAATTTTTTAAACGCTAATTTCAATGTAATAATGCAAACAAAATTATAATGAATGCTTAAATTACAGTAAAATAATTAAGTAAAATAATAAACTAAAGTAATAAAAATTCTAATTTTTAAAATGATTAAATTATTAAAAGTAAAGGTCAAATAAATAATTAATCCATAATTAAATATGCATAATAAATATGCGATACATTTATTTTGAATTATTCAATGAAACTTGCCTCATAAATGTACTCTACTAATTCACATCAAAATCATAAAATAAGGACATTTTATTTCAGATTTAGCCAGACTTAATAACCATAAAAGCTCGATTAATACAAAAATATATTGGGTAGAAAGATTGTGATTACCAGTGATATCAGCAATATCTTGAAATTTTTCAGAAATAAATTTATACTTCCTTCATTATTAACAAGAACTACAAATGATAAAAAAAATATAAAAAGTCTGTAATTTTGTCACTACATCTGAACTGAAAGTTTCATTGTTTAGATCTGCGATGATATGCGGATTTTAGGGTTGCGGACCTTAGGGAGTCTAATGTATATTATTAAAAAAGTAAAACAATTGCTGATCGTAAATCTGTTGCATCATTTCTAACTATACCGCTATTTCTACTAATGTAATATGTAAAATATTTTAAAACTATATAATAAAGGAAATGCAAAAAAAAAAAAATGTTAAAGTATTCTTAAAACAAAATATAAAAATTCAAGGGTATTTCGTAAATGAGAAATGGAGCAATTCAAAGAATCTTGAACAAATTTAAATATTTCTCCAGTAACATTATGTTTATTCGACAATTAAAAATTCTACATTTCCACATGACGGTTTTTTAACAACTCAAATATGTACTTCTTACAGATGAGAACAAGTTTTGGCAATATTTCATTGCATTCACTTTTGGAAGCTTTTATCATCAAAAAGGCCAAATATACGCGATACAAATATGATACGATGATATCAGAAAAGTACTTTTTAAAATTTATAACTCTACAGTGCCCACCTGGTTGTCAGTAAGATAGGGCAATAATAAGTAAGCATAGAATCCCAGTTAGGCAAGGATGTTTGTAATGAGTAGGATTTCATTTAAAACGGATGTCCTGGTATGTTTAGCCATCGTGGGAAAAAGCCGTCGTAAAAAGATGTTCGTAGCGAACACTCCAGTCGCTAACTCAATTGGATATTGTTGCCTTATCAAACAAGTTGGAAATTGCACATCAAACGTGGCAAATGATGTGCGTTCGTACTGTAACTAGCTTTATAAATATTTTCTGCACCGCATATTGTACTGAATGCATATTTTAGTGCACTTCATAAGTGCATGTAAACTTCATTCTGTTCGAAAGGCTGTAACATCATTAAAATGCACTTGCAATAATGTTTTCCCATTGGCCGTCCTGTTACGGATAACTTTTGACTGTCCCTGTTATTAAACTATACATCCAATTTTCATAAAATTTGAAATGACTCGACAAAATTTTGCGTCAATTATATATTTAAAATTTCAGACCACTCGGTTGAGTAGTTTTTGCTCTGTTATGTGCGGACAGACGGACCGAACGACGACTATAGATGCTACGTGTTTTTATAATTACGAACGCACCTAAAAATGGTGGTTAAAAGGTAAAACCGTGAGAATAGGTTTTTTGCATCTCTTTCAGATACATGGATTATAATAGAAATATAAAATAATTTTGAAAGATATTTGTAGCTATACACTGTTTCACATTGATTTTGCTTTCTGCAAGAAGTTTAATTACTGCATTTGGTGTTGCTGCATGCATTTTTACTTCGCTTTACTTTGCTGTTTTACACTAGCCAATTCCCACAACCCATAGCACAAAACGACCAATAATTCAAAACTAAATGCCAAATATGTATTTTAGCATTTACAAAAGGTGACAAGAGAGAGAGAGATTTATGTTTGAAATGCAAATAATCTAAAGCAATAATTCTCCTAACAAATGGGTAAAATGTTTCTCTCTTTACATTATTCTTATTTGATTTCTAAAAATTCAGCTTTCCACCTCACGTTTGTTATTAGCACAAAGAAATGCATTTCTTACTGGCGAAAACAAGTTTTAAGAAGATTTTATTGCGTTTACATCTGAAAGCTTTTATCTTCAAAGAAGCCGAATATACGCGATACAAATATGAAATGTGATACCACAAAAATGCTTTTTAAAATTCTACACTGAATGTTGTTACTTTCTCAAAAACAAGTTAACAGCGAGTCTCCAAAATCGACTTCTTCGTAACATTTATTGCTTTTGTGGGAAAATAAAAATCGCAATAAATTTACATTATTTAACTGAGAATTTCCGAAATGTTTGATTACATGTTTATTTTATATTTATCTTTAAAAATGAACGACACAGAGAAAGGGAAAATTCATGCATTCCAAAGCATCGAATTCAAACCATTTTTAAGCGTACTTTTAATAAGTATGAGACGCATCAAAGAAGGAGAAAGAAACAATATGAAATTTAAATATTTCGTTGTTTTAGCTTTATTATTATATTCGTAAATGATAACAAGAAAAGATAAAGGCCGGCAGAAAGAGAAAAATACTGTAACAATGATTCATTTAAATCGTTTTAAACAATTTTTTAGTTAATATGTGAAATTTAAAATAAGGAATTCTAAAAGAAACAAGCCGGAAATTATCCGTCAAACGTGGCAAATGAGGTGCGTTCGTACTATAACTAGTTTTATAAATATTCAGATACTGGTGCAATAGCTGTTGCACCCTTGTTCAAAAATGCATGAATACAAAATTGACTACGATTCTATATATTAAATTCAGTAATATGAAAAAATAGGACTCCATCTTAAATAGGACGCCGTTAACTTGGCAACCTAGATCACTATCTATTATAGGATAACATGGGGTAATTACGTATAATAGGATTTAATAGAACGAAGAAAACTTTTATTAATATCTTTTTAAGTTTCGATTCAATTTTCATAAAATTTGATATGAGTCGACATAATTCTGCAACTATTCTCTATATTAAATGTCAACCCATTCGGTTGGATAGTCTTTACTCCGTTTTATGAGGACAGACGGACGGACCAGACGGCGACTATAGTGCTACGTATTTATATAATTACGAACGGACCTAAAAACGACTAATATGAATGTTCGATATTTAGTATGTATTGTTTTAACTTTATTCTAACATTAATTAAATAACAATTGAACGAGAATTAAAATGGGGAATGATATGAAATAAAGACACATGTTTCCCTATAGGAAATAATAAAGCTAATTTTTAAGCTACATTACTATGTATACCGTGCATAATTTTGCTGGTTTGTCAAAATTAAATTCTTTTTCATGCGAATTAGCGTTTGCTATTTTGTCGATAGATGGAAAACTAATTCTAAAATACCGGAAATTAGATTTGACAGACAGGAAAGAGTTTATTTTACATTCGATAATGCAGCATTATGCTAAAAATAATCATAAAATTACCTTACCTACTGATGCATGATGTATTTAGGGGAGAGTAGACGAATTTGGACCACTTCACTTATTTTCAGGTGCAACTCATTTAATTTTTAGAATATCTGCAAAAGATCATTACACAGGGTCAATCTATTCATCTACTAACTAAATAAATATTTAGATCAATTCCTTTTTGAAAATCTTAGATTTTATTTTAATTTGAAAAATTTGTCAAAAGTGCTCCAAATTCAGCAACTGGTCGCCTAAGTTGGACCCCTAGTCTCCTAAATTGGACCAAATAATATCAGGTTGTTTTAATGACTAGGGAATATAACTAATTTTATTAAAAGCAAAGTTTGCGATGAATGAAACAATCAAACAAAATAACAGCAACGAAATATAATGAAATCAAATATCTGAAAATAAGAGTAATTGTTTTAAATCAAAATGTATTTAAAATATAAATCAAAGTTATCAGTAATTAAGAATAGAAATTACGGAACTAATTGGCAGTTACTTGAATATCATGTAAGGAGTGATGGAAAGCTTATACATGAATTTTGTTTATTGTTTCGTTTTCCAGCGCACGAAACATGGAACCGCATATGGCAATCTGAACACTGAATCATTTCTGCTATTTTATTTTTATTACAGATTAGGCAAAACCAATCATCACTGTCTAGATTTTTCTTTTTAGATGTTGAATTATCAGACTTTTTTTTTATTGCAACAGAAATTTTCTTTACATTATGTTTGTAATTCTTCTCTTCCATCATTTTCTTGCTAATTGCATTACGCCTATTTCTTAAAACTCGATGTTCCAATTGCTTTTGTGCTGTGAAAGCTTCCTCCTTGTCTTTTTTTTTTTTTTTTTTTTTTTTCAAGGTTTAGCTTATATGGCGATGATGTTAACATAACTGTTTTTTGGCTCCCTCTGTACTTTAATTTAACTGAATTTAGTAAGGGAAATAACATTTCTGATGCTTTTATTGCTTTTGGGGAGGATTTGTAGCTGCAGCCTTGTTGCAGGTCAATTTCTTCACAACTTACTGTCTGCTTTTTGTTCCCTATATCTTTAACAGCTTTTGCTGTCACGGGTGTTTTTTTTTCAGACAGTCTGTCTATGTCTTTTTCAACATTTTCATCAAGGTTTGATATTTTTTGCGTTTTAATGGCAAGAAAGTATAATTCCACCCTCCAGAACTATAAAAAGTCTTCCATACCAAATATCCTGCAGGAGGAAAATGTTTGAATTGAACTCTGTAAATCAAATATACTGTAGGAATAAAGAATTCAAAGAAAATAAATACAATTAAATACAAGATAAAAGACATTGCAAACAAAATTTATTGCATAGACATGTAAAAATAGTTTTATGTTTATGTAGGCCTAAACTGTAAAAAAAAAAAAAAAAAAAAAAAAAAAAAAAAAAAAAAAAAAAAAAAAAAAAAAAAAAAAAAATCCAGATATACAAAAAAAAAAAAAAAAAAACTTGCATGGAGATAGTAATTCATTATAAAATATAAAAAAAATAGTGTACAAAGCGTCTCGAAACTTGTTACTTACTTCTCAAATTTATGATCGCATATTTGGTTCAATTTAAGCAACTTAAAGTGGCTCAATTACGGCAACTGCGCCATTTTTAAAAAAGTTAATTTCAAGACTAAGAACAAAAACGAAATCAAACAAATCCGCGTGAAAAATATGCGCAATAAACAGATGAATTCATATATGTATATGAAAACATAACAACTTATCTTAGTTTTAAAATATTCACTTACGTTTAGTAGGAAAAATTAGATCAAAACAGCTAACTTTAGGTTTTTTTAAATTGTCTGAAAACAGCAAGTGCTAGGCGGCTGCTTCTGCTAATCATAAGTGACATCATTCTGATGAGTAGGATTTCAGTGGTAGATGGAGTCTCTTCCTGTAATTAACGGCAGAATGGCAACGGTCCAATTAAAGCGGCTGTCAAATATGGCTACTCTCCCCTAACAGCAGTCTTAAAATAACAATGTATGATAATATGTAAAAGAAAAATTGTTCAAGGAAAGCTTCTACACTTTTAAATGTCTCTCTACTATCATTATGCTTATTTAATTTCGAAAAATTCTGCCTTTTACATTAAGTTTAGTTGCAAAGACACACAGATGCACTTCTTGCATATGAAAATATGTTTTCCGAAAACTTGGATTTTATTGCTGTTATCATGAAAGAATTCAATTGTACAAACATGAAAGATGATGTCGAAAAAACACTTTTTAAAATTCACAACTGTGTGTTGTTGCTCCCAAAAATTGCTAAGAGCAAAACCTTAAGCTTTGATCTATTTTTATACGTTAGTTTCAACATTTTTACATTTTGACATAGAACAGCGCCATCTGATAGTGAATTTTAATACTAAAACAAGAACTCATAGTTAAGACAAGACAGACGGTACCTAATAATCTCCTGCAACAAAACTATAATAACTGTCACCGTTCGCTTCTTATTTCCTTTCTAAATATCAGCAATACATTTTAGTACTCCATGTATATAATAACACAAATGCAGTAAAGAATATTAGCATTCTTATATATATATATATATATATACTAGCAGGAATGACCGAGCTGAGCTCTTTCAGAATTAGTTTTGTGTTCAATTCGATATTTTATTCTCACTGTATCATTCTTGCTGTTTAGATGGCATGATCCTGAGACATAGTGACCAAAAATGACCCCCTAACCGAATTTTTTCGAACATGCGACCCAACCAATGCTCGAACCCGAAAACGATAGAAAACAAAATTTAATCAAAATCGTTAAAGTCGTTTTATAGATAAAATTAGCTTGACTACGGTAACCCAAACGGGACCCACTAATCTAAATTTATCGAACATGTGACCTATTTTTTCGCTCAGTTGGAAATATTCAATTCGTATGATAACTTTACCAGTCAGTTTGACTGTGTTAAAATAATAGTTCATCTACGTATCCATCGTTAATATGGAGGTCCTTAACCTGCGGTTTATTCTGTTGAGCTGTCTACATGACAGACCCGATGTTCCTACCAATAAGGTTATCTGAGCGAAATATGCTGGCTGGTTGTCGGCCCAGTTAGCTTAAATGGAAAAGCATTGGCCTTGTAAGCCAAGGATCTGGGTTCGATTCCCGGCCTGGGCATTTTTTCGCTCAGTTGGAAATATTCAATTCGTATGATAACTTTACCAGTCAGTTTGACTGTGTTAAAATAATAGTTCATCTACGTATCCATCGTTAATATGGAGGTCCTTAACCTGCGGTTTATTCTGTTGAGCTGTCTACATGACAGACAAGATGTTCCTACCAATAAGGTTATCTGAGCGAAATATGCTGGCTGGTTGTCGGCCCAGTTAGCTTAAATGGAGAAGCATTGGCCTTGTAAGCCAAGGATCTGGGTTCGATTCCCGGCCTGCGCATTGTTTCGCTCAGTTGGAAATATTCAATTCGTATGATAACTTTACCAGTCAGTTTGACTGTGTTAAAATAATAGTTCATCTACGTATCCATCGTTAATATGGAGGTCCTTAACCTGCGGTTTATTCTGTTGAGCTGTCTACATGACAGACAAGATGTTCCTACCAATAAGGTTATCTGAGCGAAATATGCTGGCTGGTTGTCGGCCCAGTTAGCTTAAATGGAAAAGCATTGGCCTTGTAAGCCAAGGATCTGGGTTCGATTCCCGGCCTGGGCATTTTTTCGCTCAGTTGGAAATATTCAATTCGTATGATAACTTTACCAGTCAGTTTGACTGTGTTAAAATAATAGTTCATCTACGTATCCATCGTTAATATGGAGGTCCTTAACCTGCGGTTTATTCTGTTGAGCTGTCTACATGACAGACCCGATGTTCCTACCAATAAGGTTATCTGAGCGAAATATGCTGGCTGGTTGTCGGCCCAGTTAGCTTAAATGGAAAAGCATTGGCCTTGTAAGCCAAGGATCTGGGTTCGATTCCCGGCCTGGGCATTTTTTCGCTCAGTTGGAAATATTCAATTCGTATGATAACTTTACCAGTCAGTTTGACTGTGTTAAAATAATAGTTCATCTACGTATCCATCGTTAATATGGAGGTCCTTAACCTGCGGTTTATTCTGTTGAGCTGTCTACATGACAGACAAGATGTTCCTACCAATAAGGTTATCTGAGCGAAATATGCTGGCTCGTTGTCGGCCCAGTTAGCTTAAATGGAAAAGCATTGGCCTTGTAAGCCAAGGATCTGGGTTCGATTCCCGGCCTGGGCATTTTTTCGCTCAGTTGGAAATATTCAATTCGTATGATAACTTTACCAGTCAGTTTGACTGTGTTAAAATAATAGTTCATCTACGTATCCATCGTTAATATGGAGGTCCTTAACCTGCGGTTTATTCTGTTGAGCTGTCTACATGACAGACCCGATGTTCCTACCAATAAGGTTATCTGAGCGAAATATGCTGGCTGGTTGTCGGCCCAGTTAGCTTAAATGGAAAAGCATTGGCCTTGTAAGCCAAGGATCTGGGTTCGATTCCCGGCCTGGGCATTTTTTCGCTCAGTTGGAAATATTCAATTCGTATGATAACTTTACCAGTCAGTTTGACTGTGTTAAAATAATAGTTCATCTACGTATCCATCGTTAATATGGAGGTCCTTAACCTGCGGTTTATTCTGTTGAGCTGTCTACATGACAGACCCGATGTTCCTACCAATAAGGTTATCTGAGCGAAATATGCTGGCTGGTTGTCGGCCCAGTTAGCTTAAATGGAAAAGCATTGGCCTTGTAAGCCAAGGATCTGGGTTCGATTCCCGGCCTGGGCATTTTTTCGCTCAGTTGGAAATATTCAATTCGTATGATAACTTTACCAGTCAGTTTGACTGTGTTAAAATAATAGTTCATCTACGTATCCATCGTTAATATGGAGGTCCTTAACCTGCGGTTTATTCTGTTGAGCTGTCTACATGACAGACAAGATGTTCCTACCAATAAGGTTATCTGAGCGAAATATGCTGGCTGGTTGTCGGCCCAGTTAGCTTAAATGGAAAAGCATTGGCCTTGTAAGCCAAGGATCTGGGTTCGATTCCCGGCCTGGGCATTTTTTCGCTCAGTTGGAAATATTCAATTCGTATGATAACTTTACCAGTCAGTTTGACTGTGTTAAAATAATAGTTCATCTACGTATCCATCGTTAATATGGAGGTCCTTAACCTGCGGTTTATTCTGTTGAGCTGTCTACATGACAGACCCGATGTTCCTACCAATAAGGTTATCTGAGCGAAATATGCTGGCTGGTTGTCGGCCCAGTTAGCTTAAATGGAAAAGCATTGGCCTTGTAAGCCAAGGATCTGGGTTCGATTCCCGGCCTGGGCATTTTTTCGCTCAGTTGGAAATATTCAATTCGTATGATAACTTTACCAGTCAGTTTGACTGTGTTAAAATAATAGTTCATCTACGTATCCATCGTTAATATGGAGGTCCTTAACCTGCGGTTTATTCTGTTGAGCTGTCTACATGACAGACCCGATGTTCCTACCAATAAGGTTATCTGAGCGAAATATGCTGGCTGGTTGTCGGCCCAGTTAGCTTAAATGGAAAAGCATTGGCCTTGTAAGCCAAGGATCTGGGTTCGATTCCCGGCCTGGGCATTTTTTCGCTCAGTTGGAAATATTCAATTCGTATGATAACTTTACCAGTCAGTTTGACTGTGTTAAAATAATAGTTCATCTACGTATCCATCGTTAATATGGAGGTCCTTAACCTGCGGTTTATTCTGTTGAGCTGTCTACATGACAGACAAGATGTTCCTACCAATAAGGTTATCTGAGCGAAATATGCTGGCTGGTTGTCGGCCCAGTTAGCTTAAATGGAAAAGCATTGGCCTTGTAAGCCAAGGATCTGGGTTCGATTCCCGGCCTGGGCATTTTTTCGCTCAGTTGGAAATATTCAATTCGTATGATAACTTTACCAGTCAGTTTGACTGTGTTAAAATAATAGTTCATCTACGTATCCATCGTTAATATGGAGGTCCTTAACCTGCGGTTTATTCTGTTGAGCTGTCTACATGACAGACCCGATGTTCCTACCAATAAGGTTATCTGAGCGAAATATGCTGGCTGGTTGTCGGCCCAGTTAGCTTAAATGGAAAAGCATTGGCCTTGTAAGCCAAGGATCTGGGTTCGATTCCCGGCCTGGTCATTTTTTCGCTCAGTTGGAAATATTCAATTCGTATGATAACTTTACCAGTCAGTTTGACTGTGTTAAAATAATAGTTCATCTACGTATCCATCGTTAATATGGAGGTCCTTAACCTGCGGTTTATTCTGTTGAGCTGTCTACATGACAGACAAGATGTTCCTACCAATAAGGTTATCTGAGCGAAATATGCTGGCTGGTTGTCGGCCCAGTTAGCTTAAATGGAAAAGCATTGGCCTTGTAAGGCAAGGATCTGGGTTCGATTCCCGGCCTGGGCATTTTTTCGCTCAGTTGGAAATATTCAATTCGTATGATAACTTTACCAGTCAGTTTGACTGTGTTAAAATAATAGTTCATCTACGTATCCATCGTTAATATGGAGGTCCTTAACCTGCGGTTTATTCTGTTGAGCTGTCTACATGACAGACCCGATGTTCCTACCAATAAGGTTATCTGAGCGAAATATGCTGGCTGGTTGTCGGCCCAGTTAGCTTAAATGGAAAAGCATTGGCCTTGTAAGCCAAGGATCTGGGTTCGATTCCCGGCCTGGGCATTTTTTCGCTCAGTTGGAAATATTCAATTCGTATGATAACTTTACCAGTCAGTTTGACTGTGTTAAAATAATAGTTCATCTACGTATCCATCGTTAATATGGAGGTCCTTAACCTGCGGTTTATTCTGTTGAGCTGTCTACATGACAGACAAGATGTTCCTACCAATAAGGTTATCTGAGCGAAATATGCTGGCTGGTTGTCGGCCCAGTTAGCTTAAATGGAAAAGCATTGGCCTTGTAAGCCAAGGATCTGGGTTCGATTCCCGGCCTGGGCATTTTTTCGCTCAGTTGGAAATATTCAATTCGTATGATAACTTTACCAGTCAGTTTAACTGTGTTAAAATAATAGTTCATCTACGTATCCATCGTTAATATGGAGGTCCTTAACCTGCGGTTTATTCTGTTGAGCTGTCTACATGACAGACAAGATGTTCCTACCAATAAGGTTATCTGAGCGAAATATGCTGGCTGGTTGTCGGCCCAGTTAGCTTAAATGGAAAAGCATTGGCCTTGTAAGCCAAGGATCTGGGTTCGATTCCCGGCCTGGGCATTTTTTCGCTCAGTTGGAAATATTCAATTCGTATGATAACTTTACCAGTCAGTTTGACTGTGTTAAAATAATAGTTCATCTACGTATCCATCGTTAATATGGAGGTCCTTAACCTGCGGTTTATTCTGTTGAGCTGTCTACATGACAGACAAGATGTTCCTACCAATAAGGTTATCTGAGCGAAATATGCTGGCTGGTTGTCGGCCCAGTTAGCTTAAATGGAAAAGCATTGGCCTTGTAAGCCAAGGATCTGGGTTCGATTCCCGGCCTGGGCATTTTTTCACTCAGTTGGAAATATTCAATTCGTATGATAACTTTGCCAGTCAGTTTGACTGTGTTAAAATAATAGTTCACCTATCCCAATGGTCTACTCGTGCTGGGAAACGGTGTAATACAAAATTTTGTCAAAATGTTTTGAGCCGTTTTTTATATACAATTAGCTTGACCCACAGTGACCCAAAAATAACCCACTAATCGAAATTTCTCAAACATGCGTCTTAGTCCAATGGTCTTCTCATGCCCAGAAACGGTGAAGTAAAATTTTTTGTCAAAATCGTTTCAGTCGTTTTTTTGATACATTTAATTATCTTGACCCACAGTGAACCAAAAATGACCAACTAATTCAAATTTCTCGAACACGTGACTTAGCTCAATAGTCTTCTCATGTCCAGAAACGATATAATACAAAATTTTGTCAAATTGTTTTAAGTCAATTTTTAGATACAATTATCTTGACCCACAGTGACTCCAAAATGACCCAGTAATTGAATTTTCTCGAACATATGACTTAGCCCAAACGTCTTCTCATGCCCAGAAACAGTATAATACAAAATTTTGTCAAAAATGTTTGAGCCGTTTTACGATACAATTAACTTGACCCACATTGACCAAAAATGACCCACTAATCGATTTTTCTAGACTAGAACATGTAACTTAGCCCAATGTTCATCTCATGCCCAGAAGCGGTATATTACAAAATTTTGTCAAAATGTTTTGAACCTTTTTTAAAATTCAATTGCCTTCATTGTGACCTAAAATGACCCACTAATCAAATTTTATTGAACATGTGACTTAGCCCAATGGTATTATCGTTCCCCATAACGACAGAAAACAAAATTTCGTCAAAATCGTTAAAGACGTTTTCTAGATGAACTTAGCTTGACCCACAGTGACCCAAAAATGACCCACTAATCCAATTTTCTCTAACATGTGACTTAGCCCATTGGTCTTCTCGTAATCCAAAAGAGTAGATTACAAAATTTAGTCAAAATCGTTAGAGCCGTTTTTTAGATAAAATTAGTTTGACCCGAAGTGACTCAACAATGACCCACTAATCAAAATTTCTCGAACATGTGACATAGTCGAATAGTTTTCTCGTGCCCAAAAACGGATGAATAAAAAATTTAGTCAAAATCGATTGAGCAGTTTTTTAGATATAATTAGCTTGACCCTGATCCATTATGACCCATAATGACACACTAATTGAATTTTCTCGAACACTTGACCTAGCCGAATGGTCTTCTGGTGCCCGAAAATGGTAAAATACAAAATTTAGTCAAAATTGTTAGAGCCGTTTTTAAGATAAAATTTACTTGCACACACACACACACACAAGTTTTGCTCGTATTATAATATAAGATATATATATATATATATATATTGTATATATATGTGTGTGTGTGTGTTTGTCTATATGTATATTTATATACGTTGTGATTTTATGTAAAAAGGAAATTAAACAATTCAAAATAATCTTCTACATAGTATTTTATTTCTCTACAAACATTATGTTTATTTGATTTCTAAAAATTCTACTTTCCAGTTTACGTCTGTTATTAACGCACAGAAATGCATTGCTTAGAGGCGAAAACAAGTTTTGCAAAGATTTTATCACTTTCACATTTGAAAGCTTTTATCTTCAAACAGAACGAATATACGCGATGCAAATACGATATTTGACACCATAAAAGTAATTTTTAAAATTCGCAACTTAATGTTGTTACTCTCTGAAAAACAACTTAACTGCAATCGAAAATCGGATATTTCATGTTTATTGATTTTATGGGAAAATAAAAGTAAACTTAAAATTATAATATTTTCTTAGGAGATTTTGAAATGTTCGGTTATTTGTACATTTATATTTATTTTGAAAACATAGACAGAAAACAAAATTAGTAACTGTACATTATTGTTATAAAGATACATTTAAACTGTTGTTAAACACATTTTTGAGAAATGTACAAAATTAAAAAAATATGAAACGCTAAATGAAGATAGAAAAGTTATATTTTAACATCGTATTTTTTAAAATTTATTGCAACATCTAGAAAAAAAGCAATAAAATAGAATTACAGGGGTGGAACGGTATGATTTAACCCATTTATGCCTAGCGTCCCATTTTTGGGACGTTTGAAATATTTTTTTTTTAATTTTCTTCTTTTTTACAACATGAAAATTGTCTATAAATGTCTTTATCTATTACCGTGAGATGACAGCATATGATTTATGCAAAAAGTAAATTTATTTGTATTTTTTATATCAAGGATCCAAAGAAATAAGTACTTCTTTGAAATACGTATTTTTTAAAATAGCAAAATTACATGTTCAAGCCTATTTTTAATGCATGTATGTAACGTACAAAATAGAGCGCTCTAGGTGCTAATGGCTACATATTTCTATTAGCCATTTAGGGAGCGGTTATTTAAAACATATAATTATGACAAAACATATAATTATGCATTTTCCACGTATGGATATTCCCATATTTAGTACGCTTACATTTTACCAAATAAATACAAAAAATATTTTAACGTAATTATTTTTTAGTATTTTTCCAGCTTATTTTGGAACATTTTAAAGTGCTTTTATCAGAAATTTGAGAAAACAAAAATATTTTAACATAATTATTTTTTAGTATTTTTCCAGCTTATTTTGGAGCATTTTAAAGTGCTTTTATCAAGAAATTTGAGAAAACAAAAATATTTTAACATAATTATTTTTTAGTATTTTTCCAGCTTTTGGAACATTTTAAAGTGCTTTTATCAAGAAATTTGAGAAAACAAAAATATTTTAACGTAATTATTTTTTAGTATTTTTCCAGCTTATTTTGGAGCATTTTAAAGTGCTTTTATCAAGAAATTTGAGAAAACAAAAATATTTTAACATAATTATTTTTTAGTATTTTTCCAGCTTATTTTGGAACATTTTAAAGTGCTTTTATCAAGAAATTTGAGAAAACAAAAATATGTTAACGTAATTATTTTTTAGTATTTTTCCAGCTTATTTTGGAGCATTTTAAAGTGCTTTTATCAAGAAATTTGAGAAAACAAAAATATTTTAACGTAATTATTTTTTAGTATTTTTCCAGTTCATTTTGCAACATTTTAAAATGATTTTACCAAGAAATTTGAGAAAACAAAAATTCAGTCATAAATGGGTTAAAGACTAATTTATTTTCTATACAAGAAATAATAAAGATATTTTAGGCCATAATCATACTACAATACTATGTATGCCATATATATTTAATATTTAGTCTAAGTGAATGATTTTTAATGAGATTTCGTGTTTTAGATTTTACAAATGTAATGCAATACAGTCATAAGGAGCCGGGTATTTTGTATGTTCGATATTGTACTATAGTAATAAAAATAAATTTACATTAATGAAAGACTGGTATAGACTAAATAGAAGAACAGAAACACTAAAAAAAAAAAGTTGCTCTAACGTAACTCATTTGATCAATTCTTTAAAGAAATTTAGTTGGTACTTACGTATTATCTGGGCAGGAGGTAAATCGCCAAAAAGAGTTTTTAATTGTCAATCTTGTTTATCTTTGCAAATACGTTTAAAACAGTAATTTAACATTTTGATATACATAATACTAGCCGCCTTTGGCGACCAGTTTGATTTAAAATTTATGTTTGGGAAAGCATGCTAAGCATTGTATCATGTACATTTATTCATAATTAAATTTACTTGGACTCTTAATATAATAATTCTCTTAATATAACTTAAATATAATTAATATAATCCCTTAAGCTAATATTAGTTTTTGTTGCATTAAAATACCTCAATTTGTTGATTTTCTGTAAGCAAGTAAACCCTACTGGTTTACAGTGGAAGTCTATGGGAATTTGGCGAAATATTAGCAATACCACTAATTTGGAACCGGTACCAACAGGTTCCAAAAGTGAAAGTTTCCGCATATAAAAAACTGTAACCAAAATCGAAAAAGCACAAACGCACAACAATAGATATCAACCTCAAGTATCCTGTGAAAAGAAATCACTAATAATATATCGAAATAGTATGATGCAGATTTAAAATAAAATAAATATATGATCAATGATATTGCGCAAAAAGGAATTAGACAATAGCTTCTACATCATTAAATGTTTCTCTATTAGAATAATGTGTATTTTACTTCTTAAAATTCCATATTCCACACCATTCTTGTTATTTACGAATACAAATGCTCTTCTTAGAGACGAAAGAAAGTTTTGTCGCTTTCACATATGAAAGCTTTTATCATCAAAGAGACCGAACATACGCGATACACATATGATATTTGATGCTACAAGAGTACTTTTTAAAATTCTCAGCACTTTATTGTTATTCTATTAAAATCAACTGAACTGCAATCTCTCCAAAGACGAAACTTTCATGATATTTACTAATTTTATGGCAAAATATGGCAAAATAAAAAACGTAAAAAAATAACATTATTGGTCTGAGAGTTTACAAATTGTTTGGTTAAATGTATATTTTATATTTATTTTTAAAGGGAAAAACAGAAAAAACAACAGCTTAAAAACTATTGTTAAACAAATTTTCTCTGATTATGCCAAATTTAAACAAGTCAAAAATTGCACGTCAAACGTGGCAAATGAGGTGCGTTCGTACTATAACTAGTTTTATAAATATTCAGACCTTGGTGCAATAGCTGTTTCACTCTTATTCAAAAATGCATGAATACAAAATTTATTACGATTATACAGATTAAATTCAGCCATAAGTAAAACATAGGACACCCTCTTAAATAGGATGCAATCACCATGGCAACCTAGAATCAGTATCTATAATGGGCGTCATTGAATTAATTACGAATGATAGGATTTAATAGGATAAAGAAAACTTTTATTTGTATCTTTTAAAGTTTTGATTCGATTTTTATAAATATTTGAAATGACTCGACCAAATTCTGCAACGATTATACTCGCATATATTAAATTTCAATTCATTCGGTTGGTAGTTTTTGCGCTGTTATATGCGGACAGGCCGACAGACAGACGGACGGGCCGGACGACGATTATAGGAGATACGTATTTATATAAATACGAACGCAGCTAAATACGAATCCATAAAAGAAATGGAGCGGCATGAATTAAATACAATTGTTGTTGTTGTTGTTGTATGTCGAGGTATCATCAATATAGATCAAAATATCAATTGATATTTTCTATTCGTACTGAGTATGCCTCAGAATAGGGGTGAACATATTATTTAGTTGAATTCTAATTAAATTACTGTTGAATTTTAATGCAGGAGAAAATGGGGTAAAATCGTAATAATCGGTTGAAAAACCGTATGACACAATTTGAGCAGCCTTTTATCGGGTATTGGTTAATTCTCAAGAAGAAGATGAAGCGACAAACACGATAGTTTCACACTGGCATTTGTGTAGTTCCTGTGTTGGAAAGTTTAATTCATCAGTTTTTTTACCCGACTGCCAAGAAGGTTTATGTGTTTCACGCGTATCTGGGTATGTAGATTTCTTTATACCCTTGAAATATCCCAACGTCTGGATGGATTTTCATGAATGAGGTCTCTATCGATTCATCTTAATCGTCCGATGGTTATAGGGTAGTTTTTGTTTTTATAAATTCAAAATGGTGGCCGTAAAATACAAAGTGGCGGTAGAGACGAAAGAAAAAATTTTTACGCACCCTATTGGCATATCATTGGATAGGTCTTTCAAAATGAAGACGATGTTTTATTGACTATTTTACAGTCAGAAGTTCCGTTTAAATATTACACAACCTGGAATCTGTGTAAGTAGGATCTCTAGCTTTACTGCAACTCTAACCATCATAGACGTCTACAGGCCTCATCAAAACAGTACTCATACGTAGGAACTAACAATTAAACGCAGCTTAAAAGTCATCAATACAAGTAAATAATAAAAAAAAACAGGTAAGTAATATAAAAATAGTTTCACATTGATGAGAAATAATTAATGAGTTCGCAGTCGGTTTTTTTTTTTTTGATTTTTTTAATTTAATTAAAGTTATTTAAATCTAGTTTTCAAACTTCTCAAACACACATATATCTGAAGTTACTGAAACATGTTATATTTTTATATGTAGTTATAATAAAGATCTATGTGCCACATTGAAACAGATGCTGGAACTTAAAAAGGAATTTTTAAGGCTTGCTTCCTAATCCAAGCGTGGGATTTAAAACGAATGTTTGAAAGCAATGTCTTAAGATAGCTAGTCACACAGTTTCCGAATTCACCCCCCCCCCCCCCCCACACCACCACCAATGTTATGTCTGTGGCCTAAACGGCCATAGACGAATTTTGTATGCATTTGTATGCATTTGTATATTTAAAATATCTCATCGGGAAATTAATATTTTGAACTTCTTTTCCCTGTCCACTCTTCTTAAAGGATATTTCTTTTTTTCTGAGTTCAGAAAATATTCAAAAGTATGTGCTAAATTTTATATAAGGTGTTAAATTCTTATCCTCAGTTCGTCAGACTTTAACACATACGATATTAAATTAAGGATAGATTTTAAGAAATATTTTGAGAACTAAGAAAAAATTAAACATCTTTTAAGAAGAGTACAAAGAAAAAAACAATTACAAACATTAGTTTTCTAAGGAGATATTTTAAATATACGAATGCATTCTCCACCCATACACTTTGCATTAGAGGGAAAAATTTGGAAGCTGAGTGACTAATAGCCTTAAGAGTCGTAAATAACGGTTGAAGAAAAGCCATAAAATACTACATAGACAATAGTGATTATCCTTTTTTTAAATTAGATAAAGAATTGAAGATATATTCTTCAATTCCTGTAATTGTAATGGGTACAATGATGCTTTTATCTTTAAATATAAAATCATACGTCTTGAAATTAAAATATTGTTATATTAGCTCCTTGATTAAGGTTGTACAATAATTTGTTTTGTTTCATTTCAAAATAAAATCTAAACTCTTTCATCTCCTTTAAGAGTAATATATAGTTCTTATTTCGCAGACGAACGTACACTGTAAAAAAAAAAAAAAAAAAAAAAAATGGACTAAAAAACGGAAATACTACTGGCAATCTAGACGCGAGTACTATTTCCGTTTTTTTACGGAAATATTTACCCATAAATTACAGAAAATTTTTCGTTTTTAATCAGAAAAACAGAAAATTTTCTGTAATTTATGGGTAAAAATTCCCGTAAAAAAACGGAAATAGTACTGGCGTCTAGATTGCCAGTAGTATTTCCGTTTTTAGTCCGTTTTTTTGTTACAGTGTAAGATCGGATGATTTATCTTTTTTCTAGGTCAGCATTTATTAATAAAAATATTATTAACAAATAATATGCTTACAATGATAAGTATTATTTGTGCAAAATTTCACGAAATTCTGTTAGAAATTCTGGTTTTAAGGAGGCTGGTCACGCAGCTTCGGAATTCTCCTCCGTAATGTTTTAAAACTATGCACTTTTGATGCATTCCTATATTTAAAATATATTCGCGGGGAATTCATAGTTTTAAAATCTTTTTTCTGTGTACTCTTCTTAAAGGTTGCCTCATTTTTTCTTAGTTTTCAAAATATTTCTAAAGTCTATGCTGAATTTAATATTGTGTGTTAAAAGCGGGCGAACTGTGAGTAAGATTTTAACACTTCCTACAAAATTAAGTGTATACTTTAGAAATAGTTTGAGAACTAAGGAAAAAAAGAGAGATCTTTTAGGAAGTGTACACAAAAAATAGAAGTTAACAATATTAATTTCCAGAGAAGATATTTTAAATATACGAATGCATCCAATGGCCATAGACTTTACATTAGTGAGGGGAAATTGGAAGATGAGTAACCAGCCCCCTTAAGAGGTACCTACTAATAAAAGACCCAGATTTACTCCACTCGCCAATGTGGATGGATATTGTATGTAACTTTTATTGTGAAATAATGAAATGACATTAAATATAGTTGTATATTCAGTTTTTTTCCCTTATACAGTATAAATATTTGTTTTATCCACAACTAAGTAACAATGATATTTCCGTCCAGTTCCAGGTGAGACCATCGGTGAGAGCCACGCAGGCACCGCGTACGCCCCTGGGGACGATGGGCTGAGAAGGCGAGCGGGGGAGGTATGGTCCCTCCCCTCCTGTTGCTGCTGCTGGTGCTGCTGCTGACGTCGCTGTGCTGCTGCGACTGTTGCAGACTGTCGGAGTTCGCTTGCGCCAACGGACACTGCGTTCCCTCAGCAAGATTCTGTGACGGAAACGACGACTGCGGCGATCTCAGTGACGAGCCCACCGCCTGCACTAGTACGTACATCTACCGCCCATTTTTAACTATGTTCCTTTGATGATTTTGGTACATGAGCCGGCATCACATTTTTTCAAACAATTTCAGCGTCGCTGATTTTTGTGCATATGCTAGGTTAGATGGTACAAATAACGAAACTGACAATTATCTTGCGCACCAGCTGGGGAGGATAAGGGTGTTGCCGTATTAACATTGAACAATCCTCTGCAAAGTTAATGATAGTCCTATTACAGATGTTACCCCGACTCAGGTTGAGTTGTCAGTAATCGGGTTACCATGCAGTTTTTTTTTCATGGAACTGGGCGACATTGCTATACCACACCACTGGAACTTTTAACTGCTTGTAGATTCATTGCCAGTGCTATGTATTCTAGTTTGTATACATACGAGTAAATCAAAAAATGTATTAAAAAACTTGACGCTGCCTCTCAGATTATTACAAGAAAATATGGCACATTAAAATATATCCTATTTGAATCGGCATTTTTCCATGCATTACTGAAGAGAAACTTCTTATTTGAATATTGGGTGCCAATTGGTTTGTAGAAGTGAAAATGACATTGAAATAACAAACCCCTTTTAGTAATTATGGCGGAAATTGGGAGAAATCTAAGACTGTCCCCCTTTCTTTGTCAGCGAATATTTAATGTAGATTCTTCTTTTGTAACCCAGTGTCAGTCCTTACTTTTGTGTACCACTATTTCTGAATAAAAATACCTTAATGTATTTTTTTTTTTTTTTTTTTTACTGTTTGTCCTAATTGGGTATTTAAAAAAATTCTCTTACTATAATAACCATTTCTTAACGTCAATATTTAGCCTGAAATATACAATTAATACCTTACAAATATCACTTACAAATTTCATTTCATATTAACTCTGCATTCATGAACGTGAACCCCTACTTAGATCAGAGATTGCAGTGCTTGGAAGAAGTAGGCCATTCTTTTCATACGACTTCTCACTGCTCTCCTGCGTCGGATCTAGCGCTAATATTTTTTATTGCAAGTCAGGTTCGAGTCGTGTTGACTTCAATTTTTCAGGTTCACGTGGATTGTGGGTTCGGTTTTGACACTTGTGGATCGGCAACCCATATTTCAAAAAGTTTTCAGGTGAAAAATTAAAAAAAAATGAATGATATAGATATTTGTTTTCAAAATAAAAGATAAAATTAATATTAGAGATAAAATTATAGACTATTTTTTCCCACGTCATTATTTAATAAAGAATGAATTTTCATTCCTTACGTGTTGTGGATTGTTTTCATCTTGAAGTACACCGTGTTTGAGTCGGGATTCTTGCTGACTTCAAATAGAAATTTGAAGCTTGAGTATGGTACAGACCGGTTCAACAATCTACCGTATCTCCTAAAACTGTAAAAGAAAATATAACTACATCAGTTTAAATTTCGAAATATCTCAATCATTAAAATATTGTTGCATTATGCGACAATTGTTTTAATTAATGGAACGTGATGGCCGATCGAAAAACTTGCTGTAATCTCCATATTAACTCAGCGTGCATGTATGTAGTCTCTGCGGAATTGCACTGCACTAGTAAAAAATTCCGTTTGATACAAGTTTCAGCTTCAATGTTAGAAGATACATTCTCTATCGTAACAGTATTGTGTTTAATGCGCCAGAATATTAAAATTTTCCACTTAAGGGAGTATTCCGTTTTATACAGGTTTCGGTTTCAGTTGTTCTGTATAGTAGTTACATTTGACGCTCCATTCTGTACTGTATTAAAGTGGAATTTGAACTATTCATTGTATACTTTTTTTACATGATTTTTTAAGAAACAGAATAATGCTCTATTACAATGAATAATTCTATGTAGTATTAATGGAAATATCAACTAAATTGTAAAAGAGAAATTAAAGAGCGGGGAATAAGACTAGATTTTGAAATATTCCGGCATTTAAATCATAATTTCCTTATGCGACAGTAGTGTTAAGTCAACCAAACGAGAGAGAATATTGGAAAACTCGCGAGTAATCCCCATGTAAACTCAGAATGCATAAATGTGAGTCTCTACTTAGACGAGAGATTGCAGTGCCCGGGGTAATAAACGTTACATGAAGCCAACCATGTGAGTTCTCACCTAAGCCTTATTTGCATTGTGAAGGCTGAGTGTTTATATATTCTACCCCGTTATTGATTCCTTGGCGTTAGACTTGTTGCATATATCGATTATTCTAATTATTTCGATATTCAGACTGAATTGTTACCAGGGTAACAATGTTATATGCATATTCAAAATATTCTTGTCAGAACAGCTTCAGATTCTGCCTTAGTCATCTTGTGTTTTAAGTACGGTTCATCATTACAGACTTAATTTAAATTCCGATATATAATATCCATTGTTTTACCAATAACTGAATTTGAGCAAGGCGCAGTTTCGACAGAGGTAAAACGGAATAAGCTCCCAGTTCTACATATATAAACCGGCTATATTTCAGATAGGGATACAGCTTATTGAAATTTCTGCTGAAATATACATGAATTTTACAACTGTAGAGTAATGAAATATTAATTCTTTCTCGAATATTATCAATTTAACGTAAAATGTTAAAATTACAGATGCCGATTTTTCGCATATTTTTTATGTTCTTAATTAATTTTTACAAAATAATATTAATAGATATAATAGTAGTATAATATATTACAATAATATTATAATATATATGATAATTAATAATAATTATAATATATTTTAATTATTAATCCTAATTTTTTTATGTTCTTATATTTACATTTCTATAAGCGTTTGCCCAAGACAAAGTAAGAAAGCAGAAGTGAGGAATATTAATTTTTTTATTATCTTAGTTACTTGAATTAAAATTCAAAACTGTTATAATACATCATTATGGTCTTTTTAATATAATCTAAAAGTCCCTGAAGGATAGCATTACATTATTTTTGGTTGATTATGAGTTGCTTATCATCTTTTAGATATATTGTTGTAGGATCTTGTTATTACATTTGGCCTACTATAATACATTAGTGTATTTACTTCCCACTATACGTTTTTCCGGTTCATTTTTGACACTTTAAAAAAAAATTCGTATGGATAAAGCTTTACAGTATTACATAAAATTGTGTTATAAAAACAAACCGGCAGTGATTGAGACTAAATTTCGAAATATTCCAACCTTTAATCTGTCCTTTCCTTATGTGACAGTTGTTAATCGTAAAAATGCTAATTTTTTACAAAAAATTACACAGTACACTTTGTACAAAAATTGCACTTTGTACAAAAAATTACACATTACACTTTGTACGAAAAATTACACAATAAAAAATTAACCATTACAATGATTAATTATATATAGTATTAATTAAAATAGTAACTAAATTGTAAAAAATATATTAACTCTAAAAAGACCACGAGGAGTCATTTTGACCCCTACCATATGAATATATTTCGCTTCGAACCAGAAATTTCTTTGCAAAATAAGTTTAAAAGATACAAAGAAAAAAAAATGTTAAATAAATAGGTTAAACAGATTTAAATAAAAATTCCGGTGTAAAATAATTTTATAAAACTTGAGTAAAATTTCCGATCTTTTTACTGTTAAACAGCGGTTGATTATGACTAAATTTTTAAATATTCCGGCCTTTAAACTATCCTTTCTTTATGTGACAGTTGTTTTAACCCTTAGCGGCGCGGAGTAATTCTGTTTATAAACTGATGAAATAATGGACTGACAGCAGAATTTATAAAAGAAGTTATTACAAAATACGAACTTGCTTATTTTCACCTACATTCAGCAATTTTAAGTTTTCTCCCCAGTGCTGCCATGATTCAGTTCCTGCTAGTATCTCCATAATATTACTCTCGGGGATGTGGGGCAATAGGCCCCAGGCATTGTGGAGGAGATTTTGTAAACCCAGATTCATAAATGAATAAAAAGAAACTCCAACACAATACTTTAGGAGACTTACATTTATTGTAAAGAACTTTTAAGGGAGGGCCGTGAAAAGAACAGATGAACGGGGAGAGTTTCAATAACTGCCCGACGGCAGACGCCCCACAGCGGGGCTTAATTTGCAGACTACATAGCTCGAGGTCAGGAGCAAGAGAGAGTGAGATTTTGTTACAAATACTTACAGATTGGCGAACATTAGTTAACCATATGTAAGATGTTTGGCGAAAAACAAAATGCGTAGACAAAACAATCAAGAAGTTTTACATTGAGTTAAAAACTATGCCATGGCGGGCTCTTTAGGCTTACAATAAATAACATTCTTGCGGTAAGCAGGGAGACTTAAAGAAATAGGAACACGCGATATTATATGCAAGTTACAGATATAACAACAGCTAAAAATTAGTCAGCAAGGGGCATATGGTATGTATCCGACAAAGTACAAGGGTGAGAATTGAATACTAATGCAAGCCCAGAGGCTGAGAAAATATGCATTACATATCGTCGGCTGCGAAGCGAAAAAGACATTCACTTGTATTTTATTCTTTTATTTTATTTCAACGGAAAAATTCTGCGGTTAAGATCTTTTTCTATACGTGTGAACTTGAAAGACAGAAAAAGGAACCGAGATAAATGATGTCCGCATTTAAAAAGAACTTTAAAAAGTAAAAGTGAAACTTACAGTGGTGTGAAGGGGGGGGGGAGGAAGAGAATGACTAAAGCCATATGAAATTTAATATAAAATATCAAATTTAAACTAAATATTTTATTTGAAGGGGGGGGGGGAGGGGAGAATAATGACAATTTATAATGAACCAGTAAGGTTAAACGTTGAATTTTGAGGGGAGAGGAGAAATAATGAATATATAACGGGAAAGCCGTTATAGGCACCTCGACAAACTGTCAGAAGTATCTCACGTACATTATAAAATGAAAATTTTAATTAAATATTCTTGGTGCCGTTTGTCAGTTTTGGAATTTAAATTGGGTGCCCTTTTTTAAGGACACCGCCCTCCAAAGGGTTTTAAGTCAACCAAAGGAGAGATCATATCGGAATATTCACAGTGATCCTCATGTTAAGTCAGCATGCATGAATGTGATCCTCTACTTACAGGAAAGATTGCAATGTCTAGGGTAGTAAACACTACGCTAACCTAGCCATGTGATACCTCAGCTAGCTTTATTTATAACAATAATGCGGGATATTTATATATATATTCTATTCCCATTATCGATTCCTTAGCATTAGACTTGTTGCATAAATATTATTCTAGTTATTTCAAAATTCAGTTTCAATCCTTTCATGAGTAACAGCGGTATATGCATATTCCCAACATTTTTAACGGATCATCTTCAGATTTTATTTAGTCTCCATGTGATTTAAGGACGCTTTCTCATTACGAGCTTAACTTAATATTCCGTTAGTTGATATCGATAGTTTTGTCAATATTTGAATACGAATAAGGCACAATTTCGAAAGAGGTAAATTTATGCTTGCTTGTAGATTGACACTGGTCATCAAAATTAAAGGATAATGAGAAAAAATATGCTCACTAAGTTAATGTTGCAACAAATGCCCAACGCTGTAATTATTTATGTTAATTAAATACTATTGAACTAAAAATTGCACTTCCGCGGATACGTTAGCGTCGGAAATATGCAAATTAGATGATTGACAATGTGGTGCGCAATGGACGCATGTTGGAATCCTGGTATGTAGTGTTGTTTAAAGTGAATGTGGTGTCTGAATGTGATCAGTATTCATTAGCTATGGCTCAAAGGTATCATTTAAGTTAAGGTCAAAAGTGGCGAATAATTTGTAGAATCGAGGAAGGTCAAAAACAGACGGATGTAATCCAAGATTTGAATATCCATCAAAGTGTCATATCAAGAGCTTCGAGCTGCTTTTTAAGCACTGGATCCGATGATAGACAGCCTGGTCAAGGGAGACCAAGAGCAACAACTGCATCCGAAGACCGTTTTTTTTTTTGTCATTGTGGCTCGAATAAACCGCGAAGCGACTACGTGATATTTGGTTTCAGACCATCAAGCTACCACATGAACTCGAATTAGCCGTCCTACTGCTGCACGAAGGCTTAACGAGGATGGACTGTATGCGAGAAAACGAAAAGTTTGTGTCCCACTCACTCCTGCTTACCAAGGGGCCCATTTAAACTGTTGCCCTCATCAAGTTCAATGGAGGCAAGAAGACTGGGTTCAAGTATTGTTTACTGACGAGTCCAGATATAGTCTGAACATTGATTCTAGCTGTTTCGATCTGAAGAGATGAAGGAAGACGCAACTTGCCCTTTCCTTGCCTGTGAACTATTCCGTTCGAGCCCAGTCTTCTTGTCTTCATTGAACATGACGACAGCAACAGTTTAAACGGGCCCCTTGGGAAGCTGGAGTGTGTGGGACACAAACTTTTGGTTTTCTCGCATACAGTCTATCCTCGTTAAGCCTTCGTGCAGCAGTAGAAAGGCTAATTCGAGTTCTTGTGGCAGCCTGAAGGTCTGAAACCAAATATCTTGAAGTCGCTTCGCGATTTCTTCGAGCCACAATGACAAAAAACGGTCTTCGGATGAAGTTTTTACTCTTGGTTTTTCCCTTGACCAGGTTGTCTATCAACGGACCCAGTGCTTATAAAGCGACTCGAAGCTCTTGATATGACACTTTGAGGGATATTCAAATCTTGGGCGACCTCCATTTGTTTTTTAACTTCCTCCATCCTACCAATTATTTGCCACTTTTGACCTTAACTTAAATGATACCTTTGAGCCATAACTAATGAATACTGATCACAATCAGACACCACATTCACTTTAAAGAGCACTAGAGACCAGAATTCCAATATACGTTCATTGCGCACCACACTGTCAATCACCTAATTTGCATATTTCCGACGCTAACGTATGCGCGGAAGTACAATTTTGTGTTCAATAGTATTTAATTAACATAAATAATTGCAGTATTGGGCATTGTTTGGAACATCGACTTAGAGAGCATATTTTTTCCATTATCCTTTAATTTTGATGGCCAGTGTATAAGCCTGCTACATATCAAATACAGAAATAGCTTACTGAAATGTCTAAAACAATTATACACTTTTTATAATTGCGGTGAATTTTGTTAATACAGTGGTAAAATATTTAATCCTTGTCGCTTATTAACCATTTTAATGTAAAATATTTAAATTATTTTTTTATGCTTATAAATGCTTTATTTTTTCTACTTTATCGGATATAACGATTTTTGAATATGACATTTTTAACATTGGAGTTTTTTGGGTGAAGAAGAGTATTTGAATGAAGAAATTGAAAGTAGAATTTCATACTAAAATTTAAATAAGGAAGATATACAATCATAATAAATGTATTCTTTAAGATTGTATACCTGCTGTTAAGTTTTACTTTTTCATCTCCCCAGTTGCAGTCTTAGTATACAAATAACTAAATTGAGAAACAGAAAATAAAACTACTTTGAATCAGACAAAATTTCGAAATCTTCCGACCTTTAAATTACCATCTCCTTATGTGACAATTGTGTTAAGTCAACCAGATGAGAGAGTATATCGGGAAAACTCTTGTGTAATCCCCACTAACTCACAATGCATGAATGTGAGCCTCTACATACAAGAGAGATTGCAATGCCCGGGGTAATAAACACTACCCCAATCCAGCCATACGACTTCTCGCCTAGCTTTATTTACACTACGAAGGATAAGTGTTTATATATATTTCACCCCATTATCGATTTCTTGGAATTGCACTTGTTGCGTATCGATTATTGCACTCATTTCAATATCCAGTTTAAATTGTTGCCCGGGTAACAGTGTTATATACATATTCACTGCATTCTTGTCGGAGCAGCTTCAGATTCTGGTTCAGATTACTTGTATATTAAGTACAGTTCGTCATTACAAGCTTCGTTTGAAGACCGATAGATGATATCGATTGTTTTACCAATATTTGAATCTGAGTAAGTCGCAATTTCGTAAGAGGTATAAATGAAATAAATATTCAGTTCTAGGTATAAAAGACGGATGAATTTTAGAAAGTGTTGCAACTTATTTAAATTCCTGTCAAAATTTACGCGAATTTGATAATCGTAGAATGATGAAATATTAATTGTATATTAAAAGTATGCGACAGTGCTACTATTTTTCAAGTACAAAAGTTAAAAAAATGAAACCAACGCCAATTATTGATTAATATATTAGTTCACATTATATATTGTTTTCACATTTTTACACAAAATTTAACATAGAAAAATAAACAAAAATATTTAAAAAAAATTATTAACGTAGTAATTTTATATTTACACCAACCAGAAAATTACAGAATAATGCTCAAAGTATGCACTTTTAAGAAACAAAATTTAGTTAAAATCAAAGATGCCCTTTTTGAGTTAAAACAAAAATAATGCTAGCAACTTGCTAAAATATTTGTAATTTTCCCTGTTTGTATTTGCAGAAATGCGCTGATATCAATGGATTGCTCGATTCATGACATTTCCACTCTGGCAGGATGCGCAGTGCGCCAAAATAAGAGAATGTCTCCATATATAACACTACTGTATACTAGGTTTATTTCGCGTTTGTAAATATTCTGTTATTTTGGCGTACTGCGCATCCTTCTCGCGTAATAATATATAGAACTGACAAACAAAATAACATTTGGCTACCATTTCAGATATAAGATGGCTATGGGGCTGTACAGTGTACATATATAGCGTATCACTTTAGGGGATAGTGTGTGTGGGGAGGGGGACTGGCACTTGACATCGGAAGATATCTGTAGGGGGAGGAGTTTTGTCAGTTGATATCGTTATCATTTTTAATCAAACAAAGATTTACTTTTTTGTTAACTTTTTCTTTACATCTGTTATCTTGAAAATTTTTTAGTCTGTTTTCTTATTTTTATGAAAATACAACGTTATTATTAAAACCATTGAATGATCATAAAGTAATTTCATTCCAAAATATGGAATAACCCAACGTTTGCAAATAATATTCTACTGCCATATGCGTATAAAATTCGTTGTTAGTGAAACCATATTCGAAATTATACTTGTTATTTTGCTAGCAAAAGATGGGAAAGAATGTTGTCCATCTGTTTTGTGTACTAGAAATTCTGTTTAGCCCCACGCAGTTGGGAAAAGCAAGAAAATAATATTACTTTTCAAAGCATTATGTCACAAAGAGCAATTATTAAAAACTTTTAAATAATAAGCATTTCTTTAAAATGTTATTTGATATAAAGTTATTTCTTATATAACACTGATATTTTATGAATTTCTTCTCTTCATTTAATTCAGTAAAATTTGCGAATAAAAATGTACAACCATATATGTATATCATTGCAAACGTATAAAAAAACAAAAAAGGGGGGGAAATTTAGACACTGATAACGTATTATAAGGGATAGGGAGGGGGTCGAAGAATGATAACGTATGATATCGGAAAATTGTTAGGAGGTCCAAAATTGCTAAATTGTTGATAACCTTATATATTTACAGCCCCTATTCAGCTTCACCTGCACAATCGACTAGACCATCGACTTGATATTATTACGCGAGAAGGATGCGCAGTACACCAAAGTAATAGATTGTTTACAAACACGAAATAAACCTAAAGAGAAGTGGTATGTATGGAAACATTCTCTTATTTTGGCGCACTGCACATATTGCCAGAGTGGAAATGTCACGAAGCGAGCAATCTATTGACAGCAGCGTATTTCTACAAATACAAACAGGGAAAGTTACGAATATTTTAGCAAGTATTATTTTTGTTATAGCTCAAAATCTTCGATTTTAACGAATTTTTTTTTTATATTAAAAGTGCATACATTGAGCGTTATTCTGTAATTTTTTGGTTGGTGTAAATATAAAATTACTACATTAATAATTTTTTTTTTAAATATTTTCTTTTATTTTTCTATGTTAAAATTTGTGTAAAAACGGGAAAAATATATAATGTGAACTATACTGGTTTCCAAAAATTAAGGAAAAACAACAAAAGTAGCGATTACTCAAAATGTTACAAGTAGATTTTAATAAAACTGAGATACAATTTACAACGCATAGTAAGGTGTAAAATAACATTAAAAAAAATTAACAGACGATTGTGGTGTTTCGGAAATTAATAAAATTATAAAATAAACAAAATAAATGTCTCAGTTTGGTAAAGGAAAAGTACTTTTAATATAGAGTATGATCACCCCTAGAAGCAATAAAGCACATACAGGGAGGTGTGATACTGTCAATTATGCGATCAATAAGTTCACTGGGAAGTGCGAGCCATTGCTCTTGTAAAGAAGTTGTAAGCCTCGCAAGAGTCTGAGGAGGGAGATTGAGAGCAGGGACACATCTTCCTAAAGCATACCAAAGATGCTCGATGGGATACAAGTTCAGTGATCGCGCTGGCCATTCCATGCGCTGAATTGTTTGGTGCTGAAGATAATCTTCCTTGGTGTGAACCCTGTACGGTCTAGCGTTGTCGTCCTTTAACAGGAAATCATTACCTATTGCATTGGTATAAGGGTGCACATAAGCATCCAGAATGTCCCTCTATAGACGTGAGCGTTCACAGTTCCCCCCGTGGAAAGACATGGAGGTCTGTACGTCCGCCTAAAGAGATACCATCCCAAACACAGACACTGCCTCCTCCATACGAATCTGTTTTACGAATGTTTGATGGATGATAGTGCGTTCCCTGTTTTCTCCAAATCAAACAATGCCTACTAACTCTTTGGAGGCTAAACTGGAACTCATTTGTGACGAGAACACGCCTACATTGATCCGCCGACCAGTGGACTTGTTGGCATGCCCCCCTTAAACGTTCCCTCCGGAGACAGGAGGTGAGCAGCACACAAATATCTGGTCGCATCGCATAAAGACCACCTTCATGAAGCTTTCTACGCACAGTAGATATTGATACCAACCTTCCAGCGGCTGCAGCAAGGACGGATTTAAGATGAGAGGGGGTTGCTGTTCTATTCCTTCGTACACATAACCGCAAATATCGGTCATCGTTGCCTGTCGTAGCTCTTGCTCGTCCTTCACTGAACCTTCTGGAGGCCAAACCAGTGGTTTGAAAGTGTTGCCAAAGCCTATGAGCAACAGAAGGACTCACATTTAGCCATCTGGCCACCTCTTTCTAATTTTTGTCTACATCCAATCTTCTAATAGCCCTATATCGCAGTTATGCGGACAAATGATACCTCGAGGTCATACTAATGAATTGGCTATCTCAGCTTTCTTATCTCATAATCACAGCGACACCAGCAGCCGTACTCTCTAGCATCCATTTTTATGTTTCGCACAGATGACGCAATCCGATTGCAGCTCCACTAATTTGCAGTTTGTAATTTTAATCAGCATCTTTTAATTAACAACATATCCAAATTTCATACGGATAGGTTAATTTTTGAACATGTTATTGCTCTTTTTGTGGTTTTTCCTTAATTTTTGGAAAGCAGTGTATATTCTTCAATAATTGGCGTTGGTTTCATATTTTTAACTTTTGTTCTTTTTGAGAAAAACGTATTTGAAAACTTATAGCGCCGGCGCATACTTCCCCGATTATCTCAAGGACAGTTCAAGATCAGGGGCTAAAAACACTCGGTATTTTTATCTCCTGCTGAGCCTTATTACCATACATGCTATTTCAAACATCGGCCGTGGGGAGCATTTTGCTATGCTTATCCGGCTAGACTTTTTACACGAGTTTAACAATCGCAGACTGACTGGTGAAATATTAATGTTTTAATTCGTGCATATTGAAAGTTTCATTGGGAAAAAGTTACTTTTTTTAGGTTTTCTTTATTGGGCGGTTCTCAAAAGGTGGGCACTGGATACACGTCATAACTTTAAGCTTTTCAAAAACAACTTTAATTATCGTTGACTTTATTTTTTTTTTTTATTTATTTATTTATTTTTTACACTGAGTTTTTAATTATATTCAGAGACAGAAAATGACATAATTTATTGTAAAAGCTTTGTATAAATATCTTAAAATTTTATTATTTTATGCTAAAGAGGCCAATTTTGGACATTCATAACTTTAACTGCTCTAATGTACCACCAAGAAAAAGAGTTTTAATTTGATTCCAGGTGGTTCTAATGGTAAACAACGAATACATAAAGGAAACGGATGATTTTTTGATAATTTCGTTAAGAGATGGCAGGCAGATTTATTGCTTTTTCGAAGATAGAAGGACTTTCCTATAAAGAATTTTTCTGTATTTTGTTATGTCCAAAAGTAACGATCGTAACAAAGCTGTCATTTCCACGAAAAATACATCAAGTAAGTACTTTAAACTCTTTTATCTAACTTTAAAATCATTAAAAAAAATTTTAAGTTTTTGTATGTGTTTTTGTAAGATTTTTTTACAATAAATGCACTTTTCTCAAATAAGAAACTGGAATATCCAAATCGCGTAATGATCGAAACGCCCATTTTATTTTCAGTAAATTTATTTTTAAGGAGGATTTGGTGTCCTGAAACGTATAAAAAATATTTATTATAATGTTTTATCGTAAATAATTACCGTGTTTTGTATAAATAAAGTGTATTTAGTACGTGTAATAATATAACTTGACTTGAAGCATGCTCAACTAATGTGTGTAACGATCGACACAAAAGGGCGACCTCTGCGATCGTTACGAAATTTCAGACATGCTTATTTAAAAGTATAATTTAAAATTAATAGTAAACTTTTTTTTTTATTTCAAAAGTAATTCTTCAGTGATCTTGCGTGTTTTTATGGATTTTGCAATGTTTTCTTTATAGCAAATGTACCCCAAAAGATTATTTAATAACAATGTCTAAGTCGTGGAACGATCTAAACTTTAATAATTTTAATTTTCTAAATACATAAATAAATAAATTATAACAGAGTCCATTGTTCTAACATACATCATAAAAAATAAAATAAATATTTTTTTGTTAAATTATTGTACTTGAGTCCATTTTCTTTTTAATTCAAGGTTTATGAAAACCCCTCTCCTTAAAATTCCATTCTTCCTCTTTGCTCCCCCACCAAAATGCAAGGCAAATAAAAAGTTTTAGCCACCACGTGTTGTAACTTTAGCAAAAGAAAAAAAAACAGAAAATTACAGTATTCAAAGTATCGAAGATAGCCAGCGAAAACTGTTAAAGGTACTCAAAAGATTCACTCCGTACAAACGATAAACAAATTTGGTACTATTCAAATAAGAAATAGATCTGGTTTTTGCAATCTCTGTAAAAAAGAATCAAGAATGCATTACCAGTGAAGCTGGTGAAAAAAATATTGTTTCTACAAATGACTCCTCACAGTTGAAAAGAGATTAACACTGGTGACTGGTGCTTTTTATTAATTCATGATGAAAACGTATGGCCAGGTATTATTGAAAAGATCAGCATTGATAATGGAGAACAAATATTTTCTATAAATTTTTTGACTCCTCAGGCAGACATTGATTTTAACAGGTTTCGTTATCCATCTAAAAAAGACAGCACAAATTTAAATTATGAAGATATTTTGTTGAAATCACCAAATCCACCTCACCCGGGGACAGCAAGAGGAGACTTTTCTTTTGATAAAGAAATTATAGATATGTGCATTAAAACATGGCAGTGTAACTTTTTTTTTTTTTTTGAGAAAATAAAAATAATAAATTATATGTTGGCTACTTCTAATATTGTGTAAAGGTATGTTTTTTGCATAATATGTAATTCCTATAAAATTAAGATATTACTTCTAAAAAAGTAGTAAATATTTTAATATCAGAGTTTAACATTTGATTTTATTATTATTATTACTGTATAACAAAATGTTAATTATACATTTATATATATGTATACACGTACAATTATAGGACAAATTTGCTGCATTCTTAGTCTTAAGTCTTAAGAATTTTTTAAATACTAAGCGCAACTTATTTATGGAAAGGACAAAACTGTGTAACCTACATGTCAGCAATGTCCAAAATCTATAACCTACGTGCAACAAATGTCCAAAATTTGTAACCTACAGAACTGCTAATTAAATGCTTTAATAATTAATTTTCCAGAATAATTGCTGTATTTTAACCCCTTAATCGTCGCGCCTGATAAATGTCGAATACTTTTTTAAAAATTCAGATTGTTTCATTGTCACCACTTTTTTCAAGTTGAAATATTTTCTTCATTTAATGGCAGATAAAATGTCGAGAGAATAAAGCCAATTGCATTATTTAAAAAAACTGGTGGGAATAAACCATTCTGAATAAAAGATAACAAGCGTAGACTACCCGTGACAGTCACGGCCGCGACGATTAAGGGGTTAATGTTTGTGTATAATTTTGTAGACTTATATACTATACTATTAAAAAAAATTGGCCTTATATTTGAAAAATTTAAAAATTACTTATAGTTAACGTTTAATGATCCCACCTTTTGAGAATCTCCCATGACTATTATGTACTATTGCAGGGTTTCCCAAAGAATAGTACCCCTTGGGATACATGAACACATTCCATCAGAGGCCCGATTAATGTAGCCTTGGATGCCTGGTGCTCAAAGCTCAGCACCGTTTTTGCGGCGAAACGAAATTAGCAGCTAAAAAAACTTGGAAATGATGCGTAATTCCAACACGACAGAATGTATAGTAGATATGAAGTAAGATTACGTTTGCCAAGGAAAAAAAATCTTTTTTTTTAGTTTTTAGCGAATCATCGTAGAAAATTACATTAGTATTCTTAGTACAATATACTCTGGATATCTCGAAGTTGAAGGGACGCTAAAAGAATTTCGAGATAGCGAGTTTTCGAGATAACAAGGTCATAACTAAAACATAAAAATTCACATAAAAACACAAGATACGGAATAATGTTATAAAAATTAGATTCATGATAAATGAGAATAAGTGTAAATATGTAACGATTGTTGACAATAAGTCTAAATACAGGAAGATAATTTTAACTTTTTTGAATAGTAGAAAATAATTATATTAAATTGAAAAGAATTAGTAAATACATAAATGAATTTACATTGCTAGAATTTCTTAAAGCCCAGTATCGTGGCCTACGACTTTTCTCTTGAAATTGTTCTTCAACCAATTTTGCTGTTCGAAAAATAGCGGTAAAGTCATCGTTTTCCACTTTTTCCGAACATTACATACAAAAATGCCATCCATATGACAAGGAAACACTTGTTTTCCCCCTTTGTTTGCCGTTCAAGTGACCTGATGGAAATATTGGAATCGTCCCTCACACCCTGACCCCTTCGAGAGATAATGAAGTGTGTGAAAGATTCTTGAAAACACCTCTATTTTCTTCAACACAAATGGACGCCGATTTTTCCGGAAAAATCCATTTTTTACATCGAAAAATATTCGACATAACAAGGTTTTGAGTGAAACCTCTTCGAGATAAGAATTAAAATTAACATTGGATTAATATGTAATATCAAGGGGAAAAATAATTTTTCGATATATCAAGGTTTTCGAGATATCGAAGTTCGAGTTATCGAGAGCAGACTGTATTATAATTACTTTACTGACTTGATGCCCACTGCGGGCATGTACCCAACCACGTCCCAGTTGGCTTGTGCTGTAATCAAAGCTCTGTCGAGTGGAATTTCGCAACTAGCTTAGAAAGCGGGAGAGCTATGTGTGTCAGAAAAACGCACGTTTCATCTCCATGAGAATTTTTAAAGACAAAATTTTAAAACATGCTAATATTGCCTATGGTATAGACTCTACTTTAGCAAAATGACATCAAATATTTCAGAAGACAGCAAGGGTAAAAAATCTCTTCCTCCACATTAAAAAACTTGCTGTCTGCAAAGATATATATAGAATAAAAAAAATGTGTGTTTTCATCTGTTCGTTGTTTTCTTTGTTTCTCCTTTTTATTCGTGATTCTTTAACGCTAAAAAAAGCAGGAGGTACACGAGGCATATATGTTTGAGAATCACTGAACTTGTGTGTTAAAATAAAACTTCATCTATAGCTTTTTACTATAGATTTTGACTGCATTAATTAAACTAGTAACTAAATTGAATCAGCAGTGAATCACACTAAATCGCACAATATTTCGACTATCAGCGTATTGGAAAACTCATAATGTAATCCCCAATTTAACTCAACATGCATGAATATGAGACTATACTTAGATCAGAGACTGCAATGCTCGGGGTAATGAGCATTGCACCAAGCTACGTTAAACATTCAGTCTGAATTGTTCGACGGATAATGTTCATATTCATATTCACGTTATGCTCATATTCACAACATTCTTGACGGAGTAGCTTCAGAATCTACTTTAGTCGCCTTGGATTTTCAGGACACTCCTTCATTACTGGCTTCACTTAAATTCCAATAGTTGATATCGATAAATTTGTCAATATTTGCATCTGAATTTGGCGCAATTTCGAAATTCGTAAACGAAATATATGATCGGTTTTGTATACATATAAGCATGCGACATATCAGTTAGTGAGATAGCTTGCTGCAATTTCTGTGAAAAATTATACAAATTTTAAAATCCTAGAGTTGATAAAATATTAATTCCTTGTCAAAATGAATTAATTTAATGGAAAATATAAATCATATCCTAATATTTATTTTCTTTTGTATTTTATGGTATCTGGCATTTTTTAAACGTGATATTAAAATATAAATACCTATATTTTAAACTGTCATAGATAAATAAATTGCTGATCATCAAACATTTGGGTAAAAGGAATTAATTAAAATATTGCTTTAGAAATACTACTACAAGCGCTATTTAGAGAATTTAATCGTAAATTTTGATTACGATTATGCTAACTCCTTTCAGTCCTTTATTTTCGAAAGTATGAATTAATGTAGACTTCATCTTTCAAGGCATTTTTTTTTAAATGCTATAGAAGTTTTGCTCAATCATTAATTAAATATTATAAATATTTCGCCTATTAAAATTAACCTATGGATTCCATACACTTCGGTTCAGCAGCTGCCCATTTCACATAAGTGCAATTTTGGATTCTGTAAATTCAACTGCATACAGCTTTGTTGTGATAATGAATACAGTGATAATGAAATATAGCACATGATTCTTTTACGAAATTCAGCAGAGAATCGAACTACGTTTTATTTTTTAATCAAAAATGTCATTTTGTTTATGAAAAACGCAAATTAATGAAAACATGTTTAAAAAACAAAACCCGCCGACATTTGAATCTTTGGTGTTTGCGAACATGCAGTACTGTATTGTCCACGGTTTAATAAACTAAATCGGTATTTAGTTTATCGGTATTTACTGTGGCATTATTTATAACTCTACTCAAGTCCTTTTTAACACTTTCCAACAAAGTTTCAAAGTATAAATTTGATTCGTCAGTCTACATGGCCTGTCTCTGTTGTTTGCTTACAGTTTTCTATTTTTTTTTCTAGAAACTGGCAACATTTTAAACGCTTTCCAACTCGCTTGAAAAAAAATTATGCGTTCAGTATATCTGTATGCCAGTCTGTATACTGTCTGTACGCTCTTTAACTCTAGTAAATATATACAGATTTCCGTAAAAGTTATATAGGTTATTGAAGTTTACTATAGAATATACGGTATTGAAAATGAAGTGTGTGTCATTTATAGTTCGTTTACTTGGACGCACAAAAGAATTTCTTTAGATTATGGTCTATAGGGAAAAATTGTTTGGGGTGCATTTCATTGATGTCACGGTATTTCAAAAGCAATGAGATTGGTATGCTTCGATGAGATGGGCTACACCATGCTTTCTGAGGGGTATAGAACAAGTACCGTCTCTATTTTGTTTACAGGGACGCAAAAACGAACTCCATTTAGTATGTTCTATGAGTTTGCGGTGCAGTTTATTTATTTTATGATATATTTCACACATAATGAAATCACCGAGGTGCACTATAATATGTTTTCTTATAGGTTTCTGGAGTGCGTAGCTTTACATTTACATCATTTACAGAGATGCAGACACTTACTACGTCGTCGGCACGGAATGTTTCATCCTTGCCCTAAACTTGATCCAGTGTTGCCAGATTGGGGACTTTTAAAATTCGGATTATTTGACTGTCACCACTTTTTTAAAATAGTATAATCCGCCTTATTTTTTAGAATTTTTAATCTATTTTTAAATAGGTCGAATATTTCTATTTCAAAAAAGCGGTGGCAATCAACAATGTGGGGACAAAAAAGTTCCCAATCTGGCAACACTGACTTGACTCTGTTCTTGAATCGGACAATTTAGTGTGGAAGATGACCGGGATCAGAGGGCTCTCTATGTTTCACACGTCGGCAGCTACATAAGTAGTTTAAGGCTAATAGTAGTCGTGGTGTGCTTCAGTAGGAATGATCGCTCAGATTTTTTCAGGTTTTTCGTTGTGCATTTTGAGAATTCGGGTAAGTTTCTCAGAAGTCCTCCCTGTCGGCAATCTCTAATTTGCGGTTTGGGTGTTAGCTATAACTTTAGGGTTATGAAATACCTTTTTGTGGGCGAGTCTTGTAGCGGGACGGACCTAAACATTCGCGGGTGGTGGTTGGTATCCCAGTGCTGCTACTTGGGGCGGGGAGGGGGGGCTACGCCGGTGCTCGGCAGGGATTTCCTCCTTGTGGTGGAATTTACCGACGCCTCGAATAGCCGACATGGGATCCCTCGATCCTGGCACAGATCTCTCTGGTATCACAGAGATGAACGGAATAATTCGCCTACAGCGCTAAGTAAAATAGATCTTGCTGGAAGTGCGATTTCCACTGTCATATGCAGTTTTAAGCTTATCTAATTGTAATTGTATTAGCTGGTGCGTATAAATTTTATAGATCGTATACAGGGCTACACGAAATAATTCGCAGTCATTACCTGATATAGATAGCAGTTGCTGAAAATGGTTGAGTGTATTTTTATGTTTATTTAGATAGCTCATTTTATTTTACGGGGGAAAATCAAATTTCTTAATAATACACTTTTTAGTGTTGTAAAGTATTTCATAATATATGCCCGATGCATGATTCTTTTTCTCTTTTAAATCACTCTGTGTTCATTTCCGTTTTAATGTAATTTTATATTTTATATTTTTCAACAAATGATTTTTTGTGATTAAAATCTAAATACACTATCTAAATGCTCGATTAATTATTTTAAAATCTATTCCCTCTATTAAAAATCAGAACCGGCATCGTAATGAAGCATTACTTATTCATTGAAAATACTTTTGTCTAACAATCTAATGTTATAACCTGAAGCTAACTCGCGGAAATTCAAAAATTTTAATTAAGACAAAATCAAACGGAGTCATTGAAAGTATTATTTTATTTTCTTTTTCTATTTACTAGATTTTCTCTGAGAAATGATTTCTGCTACTTTTTGTACATTTAAGCTTGTGTTTTTAAAGATTAGTAATGTAGAAATATTTCGGCAGAACTCAATTCAAAGAGTGCTCAATGTCTAAATAATTTTAAATAATTTCTGTAAGTTTCATCTGCGAATTATAAGACGTATTAAAAATTCAATATATATGTAAATCCTTTTTAACAAAAAAAAAAAAAAAAATAATGGCGTTGTAGAAATTAAAGAAATTCGGAAAGTGTAACTTGAATTTGCTTTTAAATGACATAGGAGCTATTTAACATTCATTGCAGTGATTTTTAAAAAAGCTTTTATCACCATTAAGAGGTTACTAGATGGTAGATTAAGATTTTTCTGTTTGCATTTAAATTTTAAATTAAATTTCGCGTGATTTTTGTGATTTATTTTGCACTGATGTTCATAAACGAAGGATAAAGGGCCGGACGCTTTCGGTTTTAAGCGTTTGGTCGAATAGCTACTGAATTTTTTGACGAATTCTTGAACTACTAGGATGTAAAGAACATGTTTGACTTCATATTTTTCAGTGAAGATTCAGTCGGGTGGACAATTAGGGTATAATAATAATTTTAATTATAAAATAACATTTGCGATCACCCATGTAAGAGAAAAGAAAATGGTCTGTCACGGTGTTAAATGACTATTTGGGTCCTGTTCAAAATTTGTGGGCGTTGTGTAAGCACAGCACTCATATTCCAGAAAATGTTTATAGCATTTTAACAACTTTCCGGAAACCTGACAAAGAACAGTAGAAATAGTAAGTCTACTGTAGACTAGTAGTACTGCAGCTAAAAATGAATACATATGAAATATTTAATGAGATATAAATATTTGTATGAAATAATTTTTAACAGCGCATGCTTGGAATATTCGAAAATTTTTATTTCATAATTTGATAGTCAGATATTTTGGGCAACTTCTATAAAATGTCCATTCAAATATCGTCAAAACTCAGATAGATAGAGTGCGCGGATTGAAAAATTGTAGCGACTCCCTTATAACAAAGCTACTTTTAGCAAGCAACTCACTATATCGCCGCTATCTTTCTGAATTTTCGTGAAATTTGATTGCACTCTAAATAAAAAGGAGTGACTATTTACTCCGGAGGAGTGAATATTCACTCTATCGCAGAGTCAAAAATTTCTCAACATCTTTAGAGTGACTATTCACTCTGAGCAAAAGTGGAATTTTTCACTCTATGAAAGAGTGAATACTCACCCTTGAGAAGTGAATATTCACTCTAAACTAGGTTGAATAATCACTCTCTCGGAGTATGACTATTTACTCTTGCTAAAGGAGTGCGTTTGTTCACGTCTGGTAGAAGTGAATAGTCACCCTTTCATAGGAGTGAATGTTCAATTTTTATGCAGCGAATTTTTTTTTATGTTATCTTATGGGCATTTTAAAATAATCACATATTTTAGACCCTGCAATGAAAATAAATACAAGTGTGGTAATGATTGGAATAAAGTACTTTATTGACAAAATTTATTTAATTCCTAGTTTGTAACATTAATTGAACTTTTAAGAAAAAACTCAATTAAAGTTACACGTGAATTAAATTAGACTACTGACAGAAAAAACTAAAATGTTTTATTATAATGGTCATATTTTATGCAATGCTTTAATTGCATGCCCTTTAAATATATGATAATTTTAAAATGTCCATAAGGGCAAGTAATTAACCGAAATCTTAATCAGGTAGTATTATTTTTTTTTCTTTTCATATACCCATTTAGTATTTTAATAATCCGATGATGAACGTTTTTTTTCTTTTTTTTCCATGTATAATTCAAATTTGAAATATTTAGATCTCAGTATTGATTGCTATTGAATTTAAATGTAATCAAGCGTTATTGTTTACTGTATTTTAGTTATTTTTAAAGTTTTATTAATAACTATATAATAGGTGAATGTTATATGATTAACAACGTGTGCTTTCATTTTAGGTATTGTTTTAAATATAAAATCTTAATTTAAATATAAAACCGTAAAATTTAAATCTAAAACCGTACTTTTTTCTAAATTCCATTTTTCTAAATCTTATTTATGAGTCCTATTTTTCTAAAATGTTTTTAATTTTTCCACTTAAAAAAAAAAAAAAAAAAAAAAAAAAAAAAAAAAAAAAATGCTTATCAACTGAGATATTTTTTAAATGAGTTCTAAGCTTGATCTAAATATTAAGAATGAGTAAGTTTTTTTATGTGTTGTGATTTTTCATTGTTTTATTAAATAGGAACACGGAGTCTAGAATTTTATATTCTCTGGAATATATATATATTTTTCTTCTAAACATATTCCTTAACTTAATCATGATTTTGATTTTTTTCCGCTATTTTTGGAAAACGGATATTAATACAACGCTTATTTATAGAACGACATGATAAGCCATATTTATTTAAGTTTTTTATTCCCGTATCAATTGTATTTTGTGAATATGAGATAAACATATTTGGTATGTTTTATAGGAAAAGATTGATCTAGGAAATAGTAAAAAGAAGGAAATATAAAAGTAAAAGAAATGACTACATATGTACTGTTCTTATCGTTTGAGAAACATTTTTAGTGTAAAAAGTAGTTATTTATCTCTTTAAAATATATTCAGTCCTATATTATATCATTAATACTATGAACTTTAAAAAAAAACATAATAAAGCTGTTTTATTTATAAACATCAGGCATAACAAACACTTTATTTCAATGCTTAATTTTCATGCTTTATTTTTTAGTGCCAATAACTACGTGTATCATCAAAAACGTAGAAAAAAAAGGTTCACAATAGAAGGAAATTTAATAACTCATTCACAGGGCTGCCACATGCAATTATTTTTTTATTCTATTTCGCACCACTTTTTCAAAATAAAAATATTTATGCATAAGCTTTGACAGCATTTGCAAGGGAGATATACTACAGATTGTATTTTTTTAATAGTGGTGCGAACCAAATAGTCAAAATAGTCGACTTTGGCAGACCTGGATTCAGAATGTCTATCATTAAGTGTTTGATTAAAATCACAAACAGCAAAAAAAAAAAAAAAAAAATGCTTACGTACAAGTTAAAAAATAAATATACCAATCTGGAAAACACTAGTAATAATAATTAGTATTTTATACTTGTACTATTAAGCAACAGCGAACTACTATAGATGAATTAAATGCATTATTAGAGTTAACGATTTTTCAAAAATCTTACCATATGTTATAAGAAATTCCTATTATTTTACAAATTTGGAAATGTTAAATCTGAAAACATTGGTATGAAGATTGAGGATTTTAAATAATAATTTAAAATATTATTGGTAATAAAAAAAATCTTTCAAAAGTCTCAATACTGTAATATGTAAAAAGACATTTTCCCAGTATAATGCTAATTTCTACTCTGACCCCATCCCCCCCCCCCCCACCACCACCAAAGGACAAAAAGATTAGTCCAATAAGAGTAAGCAATTCTTATCAAGTATGTAATCACGTAAATGTCATTTATTACATCAGAAATAAGATGGTGTTTTTCGATTGAACCTTGGGATAGTTGGTAAATGCGCCATATTATATTTCCGCTCGAGGTGTGAGTGGGTGTACGTTCGATCCTCATGAGGACGTTCATTGTTTTTTTCCTTCCTAGAAAGCTGGCTTTAAAATTGTATGTGTTATTTTATAACGAACTTTATAAAAATATCACTCGCAATTTAATTTATTTCTTTTTAAAAAATGTATTTATTTTTTTGAAAAGGGATATTTATTTCAATCAATTGTCCTTCAGCATTTTTTTCCCTTTGTAGTACATTATAATGAAAGCTTGACTTAAAAATTTTTGTTACTTATTATATACTTTATTGTCTCCTTACCTTTGATAGAAAAAATAAAAAAAATATTGAAAATAGTATTGATTCACCAAGTTTACTGAATTTTAAATAATTACCAAACAAAAAATATTCCCATAGAATTTCCAATTGGTATTACCACGAGCGTTATATTTTATATTTTCCACCTGAATCGCTTTAAAGTAACTGAGATAACATTAATTAAAAATTGTAGGACTCCAGACTCGAAAATCTAGTCGGCCGTTTCTTAAATTTTCTTTATCCGACAGTTTCAAAGAGAGACCATGCATAGACTCAAGATAAAAATATAAGTGTTTAAACTGGTAAATTCCCCTCCTACGGAATCCGTACTCGTACAAAATCATCAAAATTCTTGTAAGGTAATTTTTTTTTTCATTTGGTAAAACACTTCGAAAAGAAAAGAAGAAATAAATGTTGTTTACTTTTTATAATTTCTTACAACTTACGATTAAAGAATATCGTGTGTCTATTGTTAATGGTGGAACTAAGATTTTTTTTCTTTATATTAAGTATTGAGCATAAATTATGCCATAACCATACATAAAATCGATTTATTATTGTCTATATCGGGCGGGGCGCAACATTACATTCATTGGCATACAGCTCATGAAAAAACAATACTGGTTAAATACGCATGTGCAAATAATTTGCGATGAAGCATATTGAAGAAATATTAGCTTCACTTTAAAATAATGGTCATGAAATATCGAAATGTTTTTTGAAACATTGATCTAATATTGGCAAAATGTAAGGACACCAACGTTGGGAAAAGAATTTTGGACACCAATGTTGGTTTCAAAATATGATGCCAATATGTCCTATACTGCGGCATGATATACACAATGCTATTAATTTTCGTCTAATTTTTCTACTAGGATATTAATGGTGTTAAATGCACAGAAAGGAATTGCTTGTTTATTTTGGGAAAATCAAAATACAGGTTATAGAGTTTATTTCTAAAAGCGCTGATGAATTGTAATTGAAACGCAGCTTTTGTAAATGATACTTACTTGCAATTACAAAAAACACACAAAAAACATACAAATCCATTTTTCTTTTAAGTATGGCATTTGTTTTACAAGGGACTTTTTTCTTATCTCCCGACATACCGGATTAAACGAGGGCTATAATTTGCAATGTTTTATGATAAAAAATTACTCTCAAAAAATTGCTAAATATATATTTTTAATTTATATGCGCAGCCAACGAAACAGACAGTCTGTGGTACTTTTCGAACTTCTTGATCACATCTCAATTCGGCAATTGATAAAAACCAGCCTAACTTGATCATGTGACAGCCAAGGTGTTTGGGAATACTGATGACTGTCCCTTTTGTTGGCTACTGTTATCTGCCTGTAAGTTAAATGAATATTTTAATTCTTCTGTTTTATTCTTATAGACTGCAACCGCACATTTTACGCAGAGGCTAACGTCAAGACCCCGTTGCGCATGTCGACTCCGTATCAGCGCCCTCTGCCGTTCGTCTGCAGCATGACGTTCGTGGCGGCCGGTGGAGAATACGGGGACCTAGTGCAACTCACCTTCCTCTCTTTCCAAATCGGCGCTCTCGAGATGGACAAGTAAGCGAACATTATCGAAGTCCCCATTTTAAAATGTATTGTATGTGCCAGAGAACTATTAAATTTAGCTAAATATAAGGTGTTTCGAAATAACTAATTCAGGAACTTATTTTATATAAACTTCATGACACACCCTACAAAATTCAGTATATATACGGGTGATTTTATCTGCAATTTCTGACTTTTATCGGAAACTTCCTATTTTAAGTGGAAGTCATAAATTTTCCTCGATTTAATAGAAAATAGTTTCTTTATCCCTCTCCGTTGAATGTTAAAAACGGAAATGTTCCTTCCCAGACAGATAAATCAAAATCTTCTTATTCAATTGGGAGAAAGCGGGAAAATTCCTGTTAAAATTTCGTAATTGATATTTTGGCCTATAACGAAGATGTTGGATGTGGAGGACAAGCCATGCATCCTCGAATGGCGAGATTCGAGATTTCCATCCGGAGGAAGCCAAGGCGATACAAAGTTGGTGTGGTAATATTCAATATAAGTATGTGTTCCGTGTAAATATGTATCAGTATATACATTTATGAATTATTTACAATTTTTTAATAATGCTTTATTGCCAAACAAAAAATTCCCGTTTTGAATAGCAAAAAATATCGTCTTCGAAACGGGAGAATACTGAAATGGAAGTTTTATGAAAAAACGGCAAATATGTTGACACATTTTTCGTTTTTTCACAGAATTGTTTATACTGTACGCAAAAATTGCATTAACTCATTTGTTCCGTTTTTTTTTTTTTTTTGAGATTCTTTTCATTTTAAAAGCATAGCTGTTTCTTTTGTCATCTATTGCGTGAAAGCTGTGTAAACACGGATCAGGTTCCCTCACAAAGATAGCCCGTGGAGGGTAATCCTACTCGCGCCATGTTCCTCACTCAGATAATCGTCCTTAACAATCAATAACACCTCCTTTTTCATGTATTATAATGCGGAAGGACATAGTTAGAATTTATTGCTGAATTATTGATTGTTTTCTGACTGGCAAGAAAGCTTGCCTGTTGGAAACTAAACGGTCTAATGACATAAAAGATGACGTAAACGACGTTTCAAATTTTACTGATGGGTGGAGCTATTAAAATTCACATTATTAAAAAAAAATATGCAAAATATATTTATTTGCACTTGTAAAAATAATATATCCTTCAGTGCTAATAAATGTCTGTTGTACGGAGCAACATCCAATCTAGTAATTCATGCAGAAAACACAGATTAAATATGGTATTGGATGGCTACAAATAAGTAACAAAATAAATTGCTATTTTTATTACATTCTAGGTAACTGATAAAGGTGACAAAGAACACTGTTCGTACGGTTTTAAATTTTGATATCACAATTTTAAAATAGCAGTTTTCGCTGTTATTTTAATCGCGAATTTCTGCTATTACGAGTGGGTATCAATAAGTTTTTGCCCTCACATAGAAATAATTGAGTATTATTTATAAAATTGCTACATTGTAATAGTCCTTTTCTATATAGTCACCGTGCACAGTAACACATTTCTGCAATCGGTATTTCAAAATAGAGGGGGAGGATGTATGACAGGAGGCGCGATAGTTGACCCAAAGGGACATTTTTCTAACTTTTACCGACCCCCACATGTGACATATTGTTCAAAAGGCCTGTGACCACTTATTCATGTTATGCATCACTTCCCCCCAAATTTGTCCTCCGGTGAGCATGAATGGTGTTCGAAAAATTTAGAAAAGTGCCCCCCGGAGGGTAAATTGGAGAGAGAGGCTCAGGGTGTACATAACATGAATAAGTGGTCACAGGCCTTTCCAATAATATCTCACATATGGGGGTCGGTAAAAGTTTAAAAAAATGCCCGCCTTTGGGTCTATTACCGCGCCTCCTGGAACACAACCTCTCTCCTCTTTTTGAAATACCGTTTGCAGAAATGTGTTACTGTGCACGGTGACTATATACAACGTAATAATTTCTTAAATTTTACTCATTTATTTGTAAGAAAAGGCAAAAACCTATTGATACCCCAACTAAAATAATAAAACTTTGTAAAAAATCACCATAAATAAAAACAAAACATAGGACGCGTTTCGAGCTAAAAAGTTTTCGATCTTTTCCCTATCAATTTCTCTTCTATCATTTTGGCAACACTTTCGTGTTCTGCATGTGCTTCTTTCAGCTAGCGCCATCTGTCGCATTCTTTGCAAACTGTACTCTCTACCTTTCAGTTCATTTTTGACCTTGTCCCCTTTCGGACACATGTTTGTTTTAGCGGATGACGAGCTGTCAATATTTTTAGCTCGAAACGCGTCCTATGTTTTGTTTTCATTTATGGTGATTTTTCACAAAGTTTTATTATTTTAATTGTTACTTATCGCCAGTTTTCGGTGCTGTTTCGCTATTGATACCCCCCCCCCCCCCCTCCCTCGTATGTAAAACAAATTTTACTTTTTGAAATTAGTGATACGAATCTTGTAAATGTTGTCGGAAGAAATTACTCTAAGCGGGAAAAATGGGTTAAGCGCACCACTGAATACAACAAAAAACAAAGTTTGACCATGAGATTGCATTTACTCAAACTGTCCATGGAATTCCGGGTCTACAGAACTACCTCCTTCCGACTTTTCACGTATGGGAGTAATTTAAAGAAAAACAAAGTTCTACATACTTTTTGCTTATTGTACCCCATCATTTAAAAAAAATAATTTCAGTATTCGTAGAAAACATGTTTTAGCCTTGAATTCTTAATGGAAGTCTGAAAAAGAGGGAGAAATTCCGTTCATTTCTAGCACACATGCGCATTGGCTCTATTACTACTAAAATCAGAATTTATTTTAAAAACAAAAAACCAAAAATTCTATAAATTCAGATTTCTAATTTAATTTTTAAAAAACTGAAAAAAAACTAAACCAACGACAAATAAAAGAAGAGTCTTCTTCGAATTTATCCCATTTGTGCCTGAATTTTTGTTTTCTCAAATTTTTGGGTAAAATCACTTTAAAATGTTGCAAAATGAACTGGAAAAATACTAGAAAAAATTAAGCTTAATTTTTTTTTTTTTTGTATTTATTTGATAAATGTAAAAGAACTAAATATGGGTATTTCTAGTAGAATAATATGCATAATTATATATTTTACCTATATTTATATTTAAAATGTTTTTAAATTGTATATAATTGTATGTATAAATGTATGTACTATAATTAGTATTTAAATGAACTGCAAAAAAAAATATATTTATTTCTTTGCAGAGACTAATAACGTTATAGCTATTATTAATAATAAAATAAGAATAATCGTATTGCAGACTTAATAACAATTTATTTCATAAATATCTTCAAAAGGAGATTGCATAAATAACTCTCTCCTAAATTTCTAACAAAAATATCTGCCCATTTGTGCCTAGAACCCTATATTTTGTACATTACAAAAATGCATAAAAAATAGGCCTGAACATTTAATTTCGCAATTTAAAAAAATACGTATTTCAAAAAAGTCCACAAGCTAAGATTATAACTTGCGATTTTGGGTCCATAATAGAAAAAATACAAATAATCTTACTTTTTACATTTCGCCCTCTTGAAAAATTAAAAATTTATAAACACCGAAAAAAGCCTCAATTTAAGCAAATAAATAGCCACCTTGTGCTGTCATCTCTCGGTAATAGATAAAGACATTTATAAATAACGATTTCATGCAATTTTCATGTTATAAAGAAGAAGAAAGTTATACAAATGCATTAAAATTTGAAACGTCCCAAAAATTGGACGCTAGGCATAAATGGGTTAAAAATAAATGACAATCTTCGCATTCATTTAAAAGTATTCGAAATTTATTTTTTTAAATATAAAAAAATATTCTCCTTTAAAATATATTTTTCAATTAACGCATTTAAAATAGATATTTTAATTAAAATATAAAATGAAAAAGAATTCTCGCATAAAAAAATAATATTCATATTTTACATCTAGCATTTTACAAAATATTTATAATTCATATTTTTATCCTATTACTAAAGTATTAAAACACCAGCCACAATCTCATGAAAGACGAAATCTTCCCGAAATTAACTTCAAAATTCAAAGCTTTTTAAGAAATTTAATCAAGCCATAGCCAACTGAGGCAAACATATTTACTTCAAACTGCTTCACTACTGTAAAACTGTAACCGAGTGGTTAGAGTTCTGATTTGGTAATACTCAGGTAGCTGGTTCGACTCCAAGAACAACAGCTTTTATTTTATCCCCATTTTCTTCAATTGACGTATATTTTACCAAATGTAACGGAGAAAAAAAAATAAAGGGATGTTCGCCTATTAACGGAAAAAACCTGGTAGCACTGCTGCCAGGAAAATTGAAGAAAATATTTCTAATAATGTACTTTCTTTTTCTTTTTGAAAATATGAACCTGTATAGAATTATATCAGAAAAAATCACTTATTACCACTAAAATAAAATACACGTATAAATCTTAAAAGTGATTACAGCACATGTAGAAGCCTTAAATAAACGAACTAGTTTCGTTCACTCACAGTGGTAACATTTTTAAACCTTGGGAATATTAGCGATGTGAGTGCACGAAACTAGTTGGATTTTTTATTTATTTATTTATTTATTTATTTTTATTATTTTTTATTTTTTGTTTTCAAAACCTTTTTATATGTACAGAAATCACCTTTAACTTTCATACGTGTATTTTATTTTATGTACCCGTACTTTATTTTTGTGCATGAAATAACTCTTTAAGTTAAATAAAACAGGCTGTATCAGTAAGCTGCGAAAGATGTAAATAGTCTTGTAAAAGTCACATTACATTTATAAACAATACAATAAATTTCAAAGTAAAGTGTTACAAGATATTTTGTTTGAAAGATATATTTTGAATTTTTGTGTGTTCTTTTAAAGTGTAACACACATGATATATAGTACCGGATGTTCCATAAGTTCTTTAAAAATTGCCAATTGTAGGATTAAAGCTAATGTCAGACGAACTTCTGTTTGCACGCTTTATTTCCTACATATCATCCCTACACAATGCTAGCGGCATTGTGTAGGGATGATATATAGGGAAAAAAAGCGTGCAAACAGATGTTCGTCTGACATTAGCCTTAGACTCCAACAGTCGCACATAAACGCATAAAACTTGTCAAGGAGACATAATTTTTGAAAAATAAATAATTAGTTCCAAATTTCACCAATAGATGAAGCTATTGGGACACACATTATTAAAAGACATAAAATATATAACAGGTATTTATTTGCAATATATATATATTATTGAGTGCTAATAAATGTGCATGATATCAAAATTTTATGTCTTTTAATAATGTAAGGCTTTAATAGCGCCACCTATTAGTGGAAATTTGAATTATTTTTTCTTCAACTACAAAAAAAAAAAAAAAAAAAAAAATCTAAATCTTTGTAAACTCTTGCTGTGCAAACTTCACTACGATACTACAATTTGTCTAATTTTGTTTAATTTTTAAAATATGAATGGACTTATGGACATCCTGTATCTCACATAAAAAAGGTTACTTTAACGCATAACATGTTCTTTTTTCACAGTGATTCCAGTCCGATCTGTTTAAAAGGCTACCTCCAGATAATTGAGCCTCCCGCTTTAACAAGTGCTCTAATCAGCCAGCAAACAAGAGGTTTCTCGCAGATCCTGTCCGCTGTCAAGGAGCCTACACATCAATTGTCTTCACTCTTCGACACCACTCGTGGTAACCCAGAGTTCGGTCGCCTTTGCGGAGACATGATCGGAAAAAGTGCCACATTTTACACAGAAGGCAACAACGTTACCATCAAAGTGATCATACCAGGAAAAGCTGCTTTACACCCATTTTCCTTCAGCGTTTATTTAACATTCAAATACTTGCCAAGAGACAATACGCTTAGTGCTCCCTCTGTGCAACATCAACCTGAGCAACAGCAGCATCCTTCAGCTGCTAGGACTTCGAGCAACAACAACAACTATTACTATGGAAACAAGGTGACGAACACTTACTGTGACAAAGTATTAGTGAACTGTGATCGGAAACGCTGTGCGATACGTTCCCCAAATTTTCCAGGATTTTACCTAAGAAATGTAACTTGTCATTATTGGATACGGCAAGAATACATACCGCATGGAATGCATGCAAATATTGTTTTGACTCAGCCTAATGAATACAAAATATCACTTTACACGGGGAGGTCCAGTCCCCTCTCCTACCCACACGTGTCTCTGACGGAAGAGTGCCACAGTGATGTTATTAGAGTTTTCGACGGCCCCAGCACGTCATCGCCTCTTTTGATTGAGTTTTGTGGAGCTGGAACACTTACAGAAGTAAGTTGATCTCTTTCTTAAATTTGTTGACGGTAATCTATTCGAGTTTTTTTATATTATCTTCTAATATGAGTATGTATCATAAAATTATTACACTGTCATCGGATTTAAATTAGTATCTAAAATTTAACTTCGATCGGACTAGAGTCCTGCATCGGGTCGGGTTACCCGCTTTTACCCGAACCCGAGCCGACCCGCAGATCGGGTCGGGTCGGGTTAGCTGTACAGTTTCCCGTTGCGGGTCGGGTTCGGGGTCGGGTTGGCTTTCATTGTTTCGGGTCCGGGTCGGTTTTCGGGTTGGCTTTTTGACGTTTGCGAGTCGGATTCGGGTTGACTCGATTTTTTAAAAGAATGTCCAAAATATTTTTTCACGTTAAAATTCTATAAAAGCCGCAGATTAAAGTTTCACAAAAACAAAATGCGTGCCTGTCAGTTTTGTCTAGTTTTAGAATTCGTTTCTGGAAATTAATATAAACATACTTTTTCAATTACTGATACGATAATGATTATAACAAATCCAGTAAAAATCCTATAGATGGTCGGAAAGAATTCTTGTAATGTGAACCCGACCTGCAGAAAGAAAATTAGATTCATTCCGAGCCGAAAAAACAAAATTCGGGATAACCCGATTCGATGTTTGACTCTATTCAACGATATGCGGGTTGACTTAAAATGGAATTTGCGGGTTCGGGTCGGGTACAACCCGACCCGCGCAGGACCCTAGATCGGACATTTGAAAGTGAGTAAAGTTCGAGTACAAATTTTAAACTGGAAAGACGATCATTTCAAATTAAATAAAACCGTATGACAATAACATAATTTTAGTTAAAAGAAACCATAGATACAAATCCTTACAAAATAAAACATATGTTAAAATACAATTATTTTAACTAATCTAAAACTTAACTAATAAAAGTTAACTCAGTCGTAATAGTTGTACGATCTCTTTCAAAGAGCAGATACCTTGAAATAAGTTTAAGTACTTTATATATGACCCCTGAAAGCATGGTCGAAATCATCTGTTTTGAGATGCAAAAAACTGGCATAAGTCAAAATTTCATAGTTTCATAACTCGGTCAATTTTAATGTTAGCTGAATGGGACTTTTTTTTGTCTTACTTGTTAGTGTCATAGTAAACTTTTACTGAATATCACTTATAGGAGCGGAGGACCATATAAAAATTTAAATTTCGTAATTTTTTAATAAATGTTTTTCTTGTCCCAAATCGCTTTAAAAATAATTCTTTACCCTATTTAAACCATTTTTGTAACTGGAAGTATGCATCTAGGACCAGCGGTTACGAAAATTAAAGTCGATCAGGTTATACATGGACGCACTGTATAATAGTAGACCTCCGTTATATCACTCGTTTAGATATATATAGATATATATTCCTATATCCTAAAAATATATAAATAGTTGCAATTTAACCGAATTTTTATGTAACTATACATAAATATTTATTGTATTACGCTTCTTTCTTAATTTTGCTCAGAAAGTCGTAATATACATGTAAGCCAACATTTTCGAGACTAGCTCAAAATATTTCCTTGCAGGTTATCTTTATTAATTTTCAATGCCTTTGGTTATATCGCATTTGATTGTATATAGACAGGCACGATATAACGAGAGAATTCATATGCTCAATTTCAAGTGTAGATAAAGTGCAAATAAGCATCCAAGTAAAATAAAAAAACGTACATAATATGAAAGAATACGTAAAAAATTTAATGATGGCCATTCATAGACCGTGAAATTTTAGAATATTTTTATTTTTATTTGTTTTGAAAATGACTCGAGTAGAGTTGAAACATCTAACAGTCAAAATAAACGTATTTTTACTGGTTTTAAACTGTTAATTTACACCTTTTAGCAATTGAAACTAATGTAATATTACAAGGTGTTAATTTGCTATATGTGTAGTGTTTGTTATTTATTTTTAATTTTTCGCTTCAGGATTAAACATTACTTCATATTTATCAAGATTTAATCAAGAAAGTGGTATAAATAAGAATGTGAAAGCAAAAGAAAGTCAAACATAAGAACATTTGCACTATTATTTAAAGATAAACAAAATTATAGTTATACACTTCTTACATAAATATGAACCTTAATAAATCATATATATGGCCCTTATGACAGCGTAAATATCTAGCTTAACTACGAAACTTCTTTCTTTGCGATTACAAGCACTTTAGATGATTTTATTTTACAACAGAGGACTATCATCAATTATGATATTTTTCATACATTGTAAATTATAAAATTGACTATCTATCTATATAGCTATTGCCTTTTTTTCTTGAGGACGCTAATGGAAGATAACTGTATCCACCGCAGGACAGATAGATGGTATAGATTGAGAGATAGATTATATGTAATATTTCTTAGAAAACCTCTCATTTATTATATTTTAATGAACAGAATATTTTGTAACCACATAATCGTCGGGTCTATATTTTTGTTAAAGTATTTCAGAAAAGGATATTTGTTAGATAATCATATTTCAGAATACAGATTATATTGCCGATTGTATTTCTTTAAAATTATTTATTATTTTATTATATTTTTTACTATGACTTATATTTATTTATTCTTGTAAGCAAGCTTTGTAAGGTTGTTCGATATACAGCAATGTAAAATTTTTACTTCTCACTTCTATTCATATTAAAATATAAATGGAAAACTATAAATATAAGAAAAACGCAAGAAAATAATTCCGGTACATAAAGTTACAACATAAATACCACGAAATCCTTGATGGCATTTCTAGAACAAAAGTTGCCTAAAATTCATTTGTATATGGTATGGCTACAAAGGCCAATTTTAACATTATACGTATTACTTAAATGCTATTTGAGATGACATTGTTATAATTGCTTGATGTTTTAAATTTAATTTATAAAAATGTATAAAGCAACTGTTTTATCCGTGATTATGTCATAGACTATAAAAGCTCAGAAAACCAGAATAGATATAATGAAGGCTGCGAATCTACTGATATTTATAATTAATCGATTTTAAAAGAATTTTGACTGTTTTTCTCTTGAACAAAAACTTGTTAATTCTTTTGGTAACGAATTGATAAGATTTTTCAAGTGTAATTATTCCATTACATACATAAATATTATAAATTTATTATAATATTTAATAAAGTTTTTATGATAAGAAACGATCACTGAAAAATTGTACAAAGATATACACTGATAACTGACTTAAGAAAAAGTAAAGTATAGAGTATTTATTTAGAGGTTTAGTTTTGAAATTGGCAACACTGTTTCTAGTCACAGTGAGTTGAAACCTGGCAGATGATTTGTGCTTAGTTTTGCCATTTCACCATAAATAGATTTACTCCCGAACAACGCTCGCAAATTGTGCAAAACACCATCAGTGTATTACGGGAGGCAATCAGTGAGCGCATAATGTCATGTAACGAACCTGTGAACTGGTCTCCACGACCATGTGATCTCCCACCAATGGATTATTTTCTGTGGGATATGTGAAGTCGCTGGTCGACGCCGATATAGCAAAGACGTTAGATCACTTGTAAATCAACATTCGCTGCGCTATTGCTTATATGGGAACGTCCATTCGTTACTCTTGTGATAATTAGAGCAAATTTTCATATATAATTCCAATTATTTTATTACAAAATATAATTAAGATAAAAATTGATATAACCAGCTAAATACCACTGTGTTCCACACATTAACATATATCTAATTTGTAACAAAAAGCATTTTACTTATGTATATCTTAAATGACTCTTATGACACTCTGGTCACAAGAGTAACAAAATTTTGATTGATTATATAGACAAGGGAAATGCTTTTTGTTACAAATTAGATATATTTTATGCGAGTGGAACATAATTGTATTTAACTGGTTATATAAATTTTTGTTTTAATTATATTTTGTAATAAAATAATTGTAAGTATTTGTGAAAATTTGCTCTAATGGTCACAAGAGTAACAATGGGCGTTCCGATATACGGTCCTAGCTCCTCGAGAAGGGGTATAAAATTCATTGAAGCTAGCCGCGGCGTCTATATGCCCGAAATCATTTTTAAACACTAATGGCATAAAATTATTTCTTTAATAAAATCAATATCATGGCCATTAAAAAAATTTTATATGTTTCATTGCGTTTTAAATTTCTATACCTCTAAAAAATCACCCTTTACTAAATGCAAATTATGTATATATATATATAGATAGATAGATAGATAAATGGGTTGAAAAGTTTCTTGAATATACAAAACTGCTTTATATTTCGACTAAATACGAGATGACACAAAAAACAATTTTTATTTATATTATTTTAGTTATAATAAAAGAAAAGTTGCAGGAAAATATGTGAAAAGAGCTTTTGTATGTATGTGTGTTCTTGTAAAACTAGGAAAATTGTTTTGGGAAGTGCGGAAAAAAATCTTTTTTTTTTTTTTCTAAACTAGTTTTTAAAATAAATATTTTTTTATAAAAATATTGTCTTTGTTTACTTTAAAATGATCTATGTGTTTCGAAAGTACTACCATCACAACAAAAATTTAAAAAAATAATCATTTTGTGGTATTTGTCTTCATTATGAAAGTTTTATTTAAAATAATAATACATTTTTAAAAATGCCTACATAAATTTATCAATATTTTTACAAGAATAGATCAAGTATGAGGAAAAATTATTTTTCAAACCTACAACTTTTCATGCCTATTAAATATTTAAACGCAGAGAAAATAAATCATAATGATTCCATTTGAATTTTTTTTTTAATCTTATTTTAATTTTAAAAAAATACGATTATTTTGATTTTTTTACCCGATTACATGATTTTTCAGCACCCTGCTTAGATATTGCAAAAATCGAAATCAAATTTTATAACAACTACCTTAATACTTTGAAAGAATATTGCAGGATCTAATCTTGTAAAGTTTGATTCCTTACTATCAAATTTGAAAATTTTCACAAAGAAATTATTTGGATTACTTCTTCCTTTCTTTCTCATTATTTAGTTTATATACAATCCGTACAATAAAAACAAAAACTTTAGTTATAAATGTAAAATATCGTTTTCTAGAAAAACGTAATTATATTCCTGCCGATATTTTTTTTTTTTTTTGAAAAATGGAATAAATATTAATGCACTTTATAATATTTATATTTTTGTCAGCGTTTTATATATATTTATTTTTTCTTTTCTTGCATGCCACGGCCTTTAATAAATATTTTCTGTCGATAAAAATTCCTTTAGCATTTTTTTAAAGTTTCATTCCCCTTTATTTCAAAATCAATTGAAATTTAGTGCAAAATGGAAAATCTAGTGAAATATATTGAAAATTGGAAGCAATTCCTCTTTTAATACGTATAGTTCCTCGAGTCTTTTTAAAAAAATTATTTCCGACATTAAAAAAATTTTAAAAAAATGGTCAATTAAAGTCTAGGGAAGGAGAATATGACATGTACAGTGTACACGCTTTTCTAAACAAAAAGAAAACTGTTTACAAATTTTAGAAATTTTGTTAATATAGGATTATCTGTAATTATAGATATTTGAGAGTTTGTTTCTGAAAATGACATCATAATCAGAAGCAAGAAAGTAAATTACATAAATGCTTTGTGAATTCAAATATTTTATGACGCAGATCTAGATTAATTTTAAATATTTAAAATATTCAAAATTTATTAACAGTGTCATTAATTTATTGATAAATGTTTTTAAAGTGCATTGTAAAATCAATATATGTTATAAAATTTTAAAGTAACTCTTAACACATATTGGTAACATAAGACGTATTTCACAAATCACATTTTTGAGACATGGCAAGTTTTAAGCTGCGATACATTATGTTCTCCTTCTATGTAGTTTCATGTAAGCATGCTCTAGAAAAATATATTCTGCCATTAAAGAAATTAATAATACTGGTCAATTGAAAGTCAATTAAACCTTTGAGTGGCAAACAATAATGTCTCTGTAATATTGAATTCTCACCGGAATAATCGAAATATTTTATTTTGGAGTAAAAAAGAGCAAGTCTGCAACATTCCCGCCCTAAAGTTAAAAATATAAAATTTAGTTAAATGTTTCTGGTGCGAATCTTGTTTAAATTGCCCCTTAAAAGGTTAAGGAGAATATGAAATTTAAATACTTTTCTAAATAAAAAGAAAATACTTTACAAGTTTCAGAAAATTTGGTAATATCATAGCTGCTAACTTCTTATGCTTTTTTATGCCACAAAAATTTTATAGTAAATTTAACCTTTTGAAATCGCCGTAATCTGCCAATTAAATAACACAAAAATTTCTGTAAATTTTTTCTGGTACAAAAAAAGCGGAAGAGTTGGTAGCTATGTAATATACGAGTATGTGTAATTGTAGATGCTTGAGAGTTTGTTGCAGAAAAAAACATCATAATCAGAAGGAAGAAAAATAAATTACATAAATGCTTTGTGAATTCGAATACTTATGCAATTATTCTATACAATTTTAAAGTAATTTTTAACACATGTTGGTAACATAAGTAGTATTTAATAAATCACATTTTTGAGACATGGCAAGTTTTAAGCTGCGATACATTATGTTTTCCTTCTATATAGTTTTATGTAAGCATGTTCTAGAAAAAGATATTCTGCCATTAAAGAAATTAATAATACGGGTCAACTGAAGTTCAATTAAGGAGAATAAGAAATGTAAACATTTTTCTGAATAAAACGAAAATACTTTACAAGTTTCAAAAAGTTTGGTAATATACGAGTATCTGTAATTTTAGATGTTTGAGTGTTTGTTGCAAAAAAAGGACATCATGATCAGAAGATAGAAAAATAAATTACATTAATGCTTTGTGAATTCGAATACTTCAATTATTTTATATAATTTTAAAGTAACTTTTATGTCATGTTGGTAACAAAATGAGTATTTGACTGACAAATCACATTTTGGAGTCATGGCAAGTTTTAAGTTGTCATACATTATTTTCTTCTTTCATACAGTTTCATGTAATTCTTCACTAATATTTTTACACACATATGCAATTTATTTACATTTTTTTAGCATAGTATTTATAGTTTCGGAGGTTGTGTTCAATTGATAACATCTATTTTTTTGCTTTCCTGATTTCCAGTTTTATGTGAATTTTGATGCATTATATAATTACTTTTTTCGCAATTTCTCATTTTTAGTAATCAAATTATAAATTATAATTACAAATTACTCATATATGAAAGAGGATTAGGAAGGTCGTAGATAAAATACATGGAAGGCTATTTTAATTTCTGATAGAATAAACATTGCCATGTCTTAACCCCTTGAGGTGCGGTGGGATATAATTTATCCCACTTAATTTTAATTCCGAAAAGCCACATTGACACCAGAATTTTGAAAAGAAAATTCTATTTATACTGTACGTGAAGAAAAGCTTTTACTTATTTTCAAATAAATTTGTCTCTAAATCCTGGTGTCATTTCAAAAACAGAAGTACTTTTCCCCTGAAAGGGTTAAAGACAGTTCTTGCGTAATTCATCTTATAATACCAAACTGGGGTAAAAATACCCAGCAGTACAAAAAATTATCCCTTGACGGACCAATGCCGCTGTATGAGTGGAATTAGCACACTTAACCAAATTTATTTGATTGGCACTACTTTTTTTTAGAAAACATTTTTACTTGTATTTTGGCAACATGTGCAAGAGAAATTTACTAAAAAACTTACTTTTAAAATATAGTGGTGCGAATAGAATATTAAAATATAGTCATGTATTTAAAGGTACCGTCCGTTAAGGGTTAATACATCGATTCACCTTTATAAACCTAAAGCTTATTTCCATTAATAAATATTTTCTTAATTTTAGGTCATATCCAGCAGTCCAGAAATCTTGGTTCAGCTATATAGCGCCCCTAGTCAGGTTATGCACAACTCCTATGCAGAAATAGACATCCAGGTTAAGTTTGCCGAAGCAGCTGAATACCGTGCTCAAAACGGACGATGCGACTTCACCATTGACGGTTCTAAGCATCGGCATGGCCTCATATACAGTCCCCGACACACCATTCCCAGAAACACCACCTGTTCCTTCCAGCTGAAAGGTGCCAGTTCTTACGATCGTATCTGGTTGTATTTCTTGTCCTACTTCGTGGAAGACAAACATCCCTGGTCCAGAAGAGAAACGTGCGAAGTCGGTAAACTGGAAATTTACGAACCAGGCAGCTCTAGAAAAAGAGACGCGGCAGCAGCGTTGGTAACGGGTGAGATTGACGAAGAAATCAGTGAAATATTCCTTACGGAGAGAAAAACGGAAGAACTTTCGCACCGTTTCTGCGAAAAGACTTTTCCGAAAGTTTGTGCTCGAGCCGCAGATAACCCTGATTACGTACCAGTCCGTCCATGCAAGGTTCCTGACGAAAGCTACCTGTCCAGGGGACCGGGGCTCATTGTCAAGCACAATGTGTACACCACACCCGAGATGTCGACTTGGAGCAGCTCTTTCACTCTACGTTACGAATTCGTCGACATGCGTCAACACGGTATTCCCATTCCTTCAGAAGATCGAGCTCGGTGTGACCGCCGGTTCGACAGTCGGACGAAACACATAGGTTCTGTCAATTCACCTAAAAACGTTTTTTTCTTCGGTCGAGGAGGTAACCAGAACATTTCTTGTAGCTACGAATTCGTTGGCTTACCCAGTGAGAGGATAGTTTTAACTTTTACGGATGTGAGGTTAAGAAGTATGAACTGTGAGCACCATCATGATCCTATGGTACAAAGGCATACATGCAGACTAATTAAATCTAATAGTAAGAACACTGCCATAATAACGGTCATAGAACGAACAACGGGTAATGTTCAGTCACCCTTGGCGTGTTTTTGTGACCTGAAAACTGAGCCTAAAAGACCTCTGGAAATCGAGAGTGTTACTAATCACGTTTTGGTGTCCTTTGTTGTGACCGGGATGTCCCCTTTTGATGACTTCAATGACTTTGGTTTTGAAGCAGTGTACCAGTTTTTGCCAATATCACTGTGTGAAGCTAGCATAAAGAAAAGGAATGGTTCCAGTGAAGGAGAAGTGAGTATTGTTAAAAATGTAAAACAGGATTCGCACGCTATCATGCCACGCCCCATTTTGTAAGCACTCTACCACCAGTAATCGCATAAAACTATCTTCTAGCTCATGAATCGTGAAGAAAATGATCTTTATAATAATACTGGTGGTAGAGTCCTTACAAAATGAAGCGTGGCTTAATGGCGTGCGAACTCAGTAAAATAAGGTAACAAATTAATGTCACTCAGAACATGAATTACACGAAAGTTCATTGTTTCTGCGTTGTAAAATCATGTGTACTTGTCAAGTACTTTTAATTATAGCCATGCCTAATTAATCTTTTATTACAAAAGTAATACGAATTTCAAAATAGCATGTCAGTTCTGACAAAATGTACTGTCTTTTTTTTTTTTTTTTTTACAAAGTACTATGCGCTGTAAGATTACCAAAGTGCCCCTTGACCGATTATTCATTAAAATTCTAAAGCACAGAATAGAACAAATAGTAACTAATAATACTAAATGTATGTAATAAGTGTTAAATAAATAATATGTAATGGGTTTTAACACTAAATACATCAATAACCGGCCATTTCACCGGTACAAAAATAAAAATATTTCGATTTGAATGAGTTATTTTTTATAAAATAAATAAAATACATGTAACACAGAAAAAAATTTAAATATGAAACTTAGTAATTTTAAATAAAAATTCTGGTGTAAATTCTTTTTTTTTTTTTTTTTTTTTTTTTTTTTTTTTTTTTTTTTTTTATAAAATTTGAGTAAAATTTCCGGTTTCTTAAATGGTAAAAAGGACATAATATAAATATATACTTATACTACAATGAAATTATCAATTTATTTGCATCAGGAACTATATTACGTTTTCAGAAGTATAATTTAAAATAAATATATGTAAAAAAAAAAAAAAAAACATATAAAAAAATAAATAAAAATGCACTATAACAAAACTATATTTGTCTTGTAAACAAAAATGCTTACCTGCATTCAAATTTAGACATAAATATTTATTTTAATGTTTTAGAAGTATTTATAGCACTAACATCACCTTTTATATCAAAACAAATAGGATACTTTGGTTAAGGGAACGGTGTAGCTTAATTTTTTTTTTTACTTTCACCAAAGAAATATACAATTTTGTGCATATATACATTTCATCATAAGTATATAAAACACCTTAAAAGAAATTTCCAATCTTATTATAATTTTAAGATTTAAAAAAAATAATAAAATTTTTAAATGCTCCGGGCGTCATAATTTTTAAGATATGTCCTGGCTTTTGCATTTTAATAACTTAAGGCTCTATCGCAAAGAAATCTAAGCATCGACTTTTTAATTTAGGTATATTGTATAATTAATTTTTTAGAATTTTTTTTCTGAATTTCTTATCGAATTTCATCAAAATTTTGCCATTTAATACGTTAAAAATCAAATTTAATTATCTGAATGAACTCGAATTTCAAAATGCATGCTTAGTTTCTTTGTAAACAATATCAGGATTCTTCCTTATCAATTTCAGGAATTTCCATCAGAAATTATGACGCCTGGAGCATTTCAAAAATCTAAAAAACGTTGAAAAATCAGTTTTGAGAAAAACAGATTTAAAGAATATTAAAGGGCCGAGAAAGTGTTTGAATACCAAATTTAAATGCTTGTAAATTTGTGAAAAATAATCACATCTGCATGCTGTTTTTCTCAAATGGCTCAGAACAAACTGGAAAATAATAATATGCACAAAAAATAATTTTCGATTTTTGGGTCCATTTCTGCTCAAATAAAAGTGCACGGTCCCTTTAAAGTGTTGTAAATTAGCCATTTTTTAATTTAGAAGTTCCCAGAAAATTTTGAACAGTAATTATATTTTATTTCATATTATACACACACACACATATATATATATATATATATATTATATATATATATATAATGGGTAGCTATCGTCTTATAAAGTAAAAATAACCATTAAAGTTTCTGTTCATAATTCGAGATTTCTAAAGAAAAGAAAACAAGCCAAATGTAGTAACATTACTTGGTTCGCTCTGAGTCGAATAAATGCAAAAATTCAGTTTAACCCATTAACCGCCAAAACGATAGGGTTGAAATTTTCAAGTCTTTAGCTGAACTTTGTTTGCCACCAAAAACTCTGAAAGATAATTTTCGCTTTACATGATCTTAAACTTTTATGGTCTTTAAGTAAGGCCAATTTTTTAATTCAAAAATAGTGGTGGTTATGTAAATAACTTAAATATGTGTATTTATTTTGACCGTTGCGTGAACGCAACACCAGCGGGTAATGGGTTAAAGAATATAAAAAGAAGGTCACCTTTGGCTACTTTAAAATACCTGTTTAACAGTTACAGTGAACCTAAATGTTATGTAACACTGGGTAGATATTTTAAAAGATAAAATATAATAATCCAAAATTTCGAAGAAACATTCAAAGGATTTTTTGATCGCTTTCAAACAGGGAAGTCATTTTCATAGACTTATCCATGCAAGTCCTTTCCATTTTTACACCCTCTTATTTAACTTAACTTTTCGCATGCAAAAATAGAATTTTTTGATAAATTTTAACTAATTTCTTGGCGGGGTAAAATTATAACAACGATCTATGCGTGTGTTTTCGATAACAATATAAGATTTTAATATCGTTAGAACTTAATTATAAATTAATAAATTGACTTTTAAACACTTCCCCGTTAGCTGGGTGCAGGTGAGAAATTGCTAAACATAATTTATGTTTATAAGTGCAGTGTATACGAGTTACAAAAACGATAGATTTAGTGATAAGTCAAACCACGCCCCTTAAAACACGTGGACTGGATTCCAGTTAGTTCGATCCAATTGTCCTGTTGTATTTTAATACCTTTAATACCGGTAAAATTTTAATACCTGAAAATTTTTCTTATTAGCTAAAATTAGCGTACATTGTAATCGAAAGCACACTTGTGCACAATTGTTTTAATTCTATTCCATCAAGAAGTGAGTGAAAATTGATTACAAAATTCAAACTTTACATACAAAAAAACCAGTTAAATTAAATAAAAGATGAGGTATGCAGTAAAAAATCATTAGAACGAATTTCTGGGGAACACTTATAAAATTCGATATACTGAATAATTAATTCACTTTAGTGAATATTTTCATAATGAGATACAGTAGAGCCCCGATTAACCGAGTTAATATGGACCAAGCTCATCTGGTATAAATCGGGTGTACAAAAAATCGTCACCAACTAAGGAGATGAAAAATAAATTTTCACTTCATTCATTCATTTCTATGGTGCTAGTAACATTTCTTTGATGTACATTTCCATTACTCTTAAGAGAAACGGGGAATGAAATTGTTTATTTGAAAAAGTCTTTGAGGGTTTTTTGTTTGTTGAATGTCAATTTTGCTGCAGTTTTTTTCTTTTTGCCTGAAGTATTACGCTACTGCACAGCTACCAATTTCTAAGATTTTTCTTACAACTAAAACTTACCAGTAAATTTTGCCTAATTCAATCGCCGAAATCTAACAATTGTCTACGATTAAAGAGGGCAAAAACTTGCGTTAAATTTTTAGAGATAACAAAACCGTATAAACACTGGCAGCTATGTGATTATATTAGTTATTTTCTTCTTATGAACTGATGGATTCCATTATTATGAAACAACCATTATAAATGAAGCGTTAGGTGAAGATGAAAGAGCAGTCATAAGAAGTTAGAACTACGATTTTCTAGTCAGAATGGGGGAAAAATGGTCGCAATTTTTTTCGATTGCTCTTTCATCTTCACCTAACACTTCATTTGTAATAAATGTTTCATAACAATGGAATCCATCAGTTTATCAGAAGCGGTAAAAACGGAAATTTGGTTAAGCGGGACTCGGATAATCGGGACTCCAATTCAAATAATATTTGTTAAACTGAAAAATTCGTTACAGTGACATTCGTTGTAACGAGGTTGTACTGCATAATAAAAGGTCGGTATATATAAGGTAAATAAAGTACCACTGATAATTATACCCAATATGTAAAATTATCAAATATGAAAATTGTACCTCTGTTAAAGGTATTAAAATTAGATATTAAAAATGCGACAGAACTTTTGGATCAATCTAATAAAACTTCAACAATGAAATATTTTAATCACTGAAATATAAAAAAAAGACTGTATTATGTATTTTCATTGCTTATTTTCAAACCTGAAGAGAACAAATTTTAACACAATTACAGAGTTTGAAATCTATATAAAACATTATACTATTAAGAGTACTTAGTTTTAAATTAAACCAACATTGTATGTTTCTTTTATTCAGGGGTCTCAGGACTCTTCAAAATTTTCGAAATTTTAATTTTTTTTAGATATTAAACTTCTATTTTTTCTGAACATTTTGATATAATTGTTTCCTTGAAATTCCGATTAGAACAGAAGTTATTGCTCTTAGAATTATACCCGCTCAATAGCCGAAGTAGTGCTTCCGAAAATTTGAAGTCATTTTTCTCCAAATGACGTTTTTGGACATAACGCTCACGATATCTCAAACACTTCTGAATATTTTTTCAAGAAAATTTCAAAACTTTTGTTTTATGCTAGTTTGTATAAACTGAACCTAAAATTTCCTTTTCATTGTTCAAAAAATAATTTTTAGGTGATTATACTGTTGAAATTTTCCCAATTTTGTATTAGCTATATTCAACTTTGTATGTGCTATACATACAAATTTATTTGGGTTCAGGATAATTATTATAGTCTGAGGTATAAGTAGGCACAAAATTTTCATTCTAATTGCAATATTTATTTTGTAATCCTGCGCATAATCTGTTATACCAATTTTCTGCTAGTCAAATGTCTGACAGTTTGGAGCCCCATGTAAATGCTATTTCTGCATCTTGCAATTTTTTAAATACATGAAATGGGAAAAAATACTTATATCTTTCATCCCAATAAAAATTATGTTTTAAAATCATATACATTTTAAGATATTAAATGTTGAAAATTGTCTTTTTTTTCCTTTTTCCAAATTTAAGAGTCCTGAGACCCCTTAACTTAATCTTTGTGCGATTCATTGCCACTGAATTTTTTGTATCTCATTCACTACGTCTGCATCACGCAATGAGACAATCACGAAAACGTTTCCTGTAATTGAAGATTGCGAACAGTAAATGTTCTACGCTTCATGTCTGCGTGATGGTTTCTTTACCTTTTTCCTAAAAACAGAAACTATGCTTGACATAAAATGCGGTAGTAACTTCTTAATTTTCGATATTTTTTGTTCTTAAGACATTTTAGGAAGAAATTGAGATGGCACGCGTTATTGATTTTCGTATCTAAAAATGTTTTCGTGATAAAAGAGTTCAAATTTCCGTAAAAGTATGTTTATTATGAGCAGCACATGTATTTTTCATTGGGAAAATTCGTTAAGTTTTACGTATATCATCGTAGAAGACAATGTTTACATAATACAAAGTGTTCCAAAATTCGACCAAAATGTTCTAAAAATACCAATGCACATTTTAAAATAAAAATCTCACATTCGAAGTTTTTCTCTTTTTTTATCAAAATGACAGTTACTAAGTCACCTTAAATGAAATTAATACAATACGAATGATGACGATAGGAACAATACCTGGTGGTGTAATTTCTGTGCCCGGTTAACATAAAAGTACCAACCATTTTTTAAATTACTAGGGGGCTCGGCCCCCTACGAGCTACGCTCGCCAACCCCCGTGCAGACACCGCAGACTCTAAATGCACGCTAATTTGATCGGCTTTAAAAAGATTTCGAAAGATTGAATTATAATTTAAAAAACAGTGGCGATCTCCCTATAAACGAATTTCTATTCATTTCTCTTTGATTGGGGAATTTTAACGCAAAATCCGCTGCGTTACTTCTTGATTATCCCGTCGACCAATTTCGCCAAATTATATAAATCGCCAAACCACTCGCCAAATTATACAAATTGACATAATTTTTATTTCAAATAACGAAAGAACAAATAAATTAGTACAACATTAATAAAAATACAAATAAAACGTCGAAATAAAAATAACTTGATGACGTAGACACGTGTAACAACATTTCAAAATAAGCTAATATAAAGGGAATTAAGTAAACAGAGTCTTTGTATCCTGGTATTTTTTAACAAAGCGAAAAGAAAGTTCTTTTAAATGAGACATTTTAAATTAATCGTTTTTAATCTGACGTAATTTTTACCAAGCTATTATTTCTCTGTTAAATATTCACGTAGAAATACTTTTGTTAGAAATGAAATATTATTTGCGCTTTCCTAACAAAAACAGTTGAAAAGTATCCTCTCAAAATATCAAATAAATGTCTAGTGCATTTTTTAAATTTAAACCGTTTTGCAATATTATTTTGTGTTCATGTTATGTAATAACTGTAATGTGACGTAAATATGACGTAATTTCTCCTATTTAAAACTTCTAATGCATGTTAATAAATTTATTATTTTACAAATTCCTTTCTCTCTTAAAATTCACGTGTAATTATAGTTTTTATGACTTAATTTTTAATAAGTTCCTGCTTTTTGTACATAATTATTTAATTCTAATTCCAAATGTTTTTTTTCTGTTTATAATAGTCACGTATAAATAAATTTTTAATTTATTTACACGTATATATATATATATATTTTTTTTTTTGAAGCAAACAGTATTGCTTCCGCTGTTTATACAGTTGGCAACAGTTTAAATTAATATCACTTTCTAAAATCTGTAAAAAATATCTCTAGAAATGCTGAAAATTTGAATTTAAAATAGAAATAAAACCCCCAAAAATGAGTCAAAATAAAAAAATTAATGCAATCTGCACTCCGGCAAATTCTAACGCATAAAATGATCTAAAATTGATTACACTGCCATGTATAGTTTTTGCTGCTATAAAACTTTTTTAGTGGAACGATTTTGTCCAACTTTAGCATTAAGTATCTCTTAAAATAATTCTTCGATTTGAAAACTGTCTGCTTCAGCGTGTTTATCAAATATTTCTGTATAAAACCACCGATTTTCATATTTTTGTATGCATTATTTTTCTTAATATTAACGAAGAAAGACCTCCTGTCACAAAAAATTCAAAACCGGCGGCGGCGGCGGCGGCGGCGGTGACAGCGGTAGTTACTTTTTTTTAGAATAGAGAGATTCGATAAATGTTATAAACGAAAACTTGTACAGAGACAGAGTATAGTTGACGTGACACTGACAGTGGTAACCTAACCACATGAATAATAGACTTCATTATTGCTGCAATGTTTGAATCTTCTACATGTAACACAATATTTTTTACATGGTTGATCTGAAAAAGTACGCTTTCAAATGCAATTTCTTTGACAAAGATATCTTAATTTACTGACCTTTAAAAAAAAATAATTTTCGTTATTTTAAAATTTGCGGCTAACCTTTTATTAGATATAAGTAATTAATAGAGAGTAATATTAACAGAGTATAATATATATTTATTTAAAATACGCTTTTAATTTATTAATTTTCAAACTAGAAAAGCACAAGGTCTAACATAACTAGAAAGATAGAAATCTGTGTAAAGCAATATACGATTAGCAATGCTTTGGTCTGAAATTAAAGATCATTGTATGTTTCCTTTATTAACTTATTCTTTGTACAATTCATCGGCACGGAATTTTTTGTGTCTTATTCACTACGTCTACGTCACGCAAAGAAATAATCACAAACACCGTTTCCTGTATTTGAAGATTGCGAACAGTAAATGTTCCACGCTTCATGTCTGCGTGATGGTTTCTTTACCTTTTTCCTAAAAACAGAAACTATGTTTGACATAAAATACAGTAGTAACTTCTTAATTTTCGATATTATTTGTTCTTAAGTCATTTTAGGATGAAATTGAGATGGCACGCGTTATTGATTTTCGTATCTAAAATGTTTTCGTGATATTAGATAAGTATTAGACAGGGAGTCGGCAGCACAGACCATCACCTCATCGAGTTCACGGATGAAATTCTAGGATTAGTTAAACTTAATTCACATATTAAAACGCAGTCGGTCTGCCAAGTAATATCTTGTTAGAAAACACCTAAAAACCCGATTTTAGTGGCTGACTCGTAGGTTTACCATTGTGTTTTCCTGCACCCAAAAGCATGAACACATGGAGGACTGGAAGCAGGAAAACACAATGGTAAACCTACGAGTCAGCCTCTAAAATCAGATTTTCAGGTGTTTTACACCAAGATATGACTTGGCAGACCGATTGCGTTTTAATATGCGAATCAAGATTTAACTAATCCTAGAATTTCATCCATGAACTCGATGAGGTGATTGTCTGTGCTGGGGGCTCCCGGTCTGTATGTTTATTTTGTGCGGCATATATTTAATTTTCATTGGGACATTTCGTAAAGTTTTACGTATATCATCGTGGAAGACAATGTTTACATAATACAGAGTGTTTCAAAACTCGACAATTTGGTCAGAATGTTCTAAAAATACTGAAGCACATTTTAAAATATAAATCCGAAAGTCCACGTTTTTGTGATTTTTTATCAAAATGACAGGTACCGAGTCCCCTTAAAGGAAATTAATACAGTACGAATGATGACGATATGAACAATGCCTGCCGGTGTAATTTCTGCGCCAGGCTAAAATAAAAGTACCAACTTTTTTTGATATTGTTTAATAAATATAAAACAAAAACTTGTATAAAGTAAAGTTGACGTGACATTGACACTGGTAACCACATAACCAATAGATTACATTATTGCTACACTTTTTGAAACATCTAAATGTAACACAATTTCTAATTTTACACCATTTATCCGAAAAAGTACCCTTTGAAATGCAATTTCCTATCTTAATTTACTGTCCTTTTACAAAATAATAATTTTTGAAATTTTAAAATCTGCGGTTAACCCTCTACAGAAATTAATAGAGTAACATTAACATAGAATAATATATATTTTTAAAAATACGCTTTTATTTTATTAATATTCAAACCAGAAAAGCATTGACATTGACAGTGGTAACCACATGACCAATAGATTACATTATTGCTGCAATTTTTGAAACTTCTAAATGTATCACAATTTCTATTTTTACACCATTGATCCGAAAAAGTAACCTTTGAAATGCAATTTCCCATCTTAAATTTACTGACCTTAAAAAAAAAAAAAATCGATATTAAAATCTGCGGTTAACCTTTTACAGAAATTAATAGAGAGTAATATTAACAGAGTATAATACATATTTTAAAAAAATAAGCTTTTACTTTATTAATTTTCAAACTAGAAAACACAAGGTCTAACATAACTAGAAAGATGGAAATCTATGTAAAGCAATATACGATTAACAACGCTGTGGTTTGAAATTAAACATCATTGTATATTTCCTTACTTAACTTATTCGTTGTACAATTCATCGTCAGGGAATTTTTTTTTTTTGTCTCATTCACTACGTCTACGTCACGCAAAGAAACAATCACGAACAGTTTCCTGTAATTGAAGATTGCGAACAGTAAATGTTCCACGCTTCATGTCTGCGTGATGGATTCTTTACCTTTTTTCCAAAAAAAGTATGTTTGACATAAAATACGGTAGCAACTTCTTAATTTTAGATATTTCTTGTTCTTAAATCATTTTAGGATGAAACTGAGATGGCACGCGTTATTGATTTTCGTATCTAAAAATGTTATCGTGATACAAATGTTCAATTTTGAGCTAAAGTATGTATTATTTTCTGTAGCGTATTTACTTGTTCATGGGGACATTTCATTAAGTTTTACGTTTATAGTTATAGAAAACAATGTTTACATGATATAATAGTTTTGGTACTATTATTTTATCCTAGTGCAAATCTCGCCAATAGCATTTTTTTTCAGTTTTATTGTTCGTGTCAGGGACGAAAATAGCCTTTTTTGCATTTGGTACATGGATTTTGGCACCCACCCCACCTCAGAAAAGTATATTTACAAAGAGTATTTTACTTATTTTCAAATAATCGACTTAATTTAAAATTTTAAGTATGTAATCATAAAATATGTAATACTCAACTACGTAATTTGCTTTGTAAAACATTGATTCATTAAAATCTTATAAACGGAATCGAAAAGAATTGAAAAAAAATGTGCTTAAGGTAGATCACACACTGAATAGACAAGCGACAAAATCGTGAGATAGGAGACAAATTCTAGTGTTCAAACCGGTTTCTTCTTTCTTAACAAGGTGAAATGTCTCTTGACTCAAGCTTTTCTGCCTTATACAGGATCCTTATGCCATATCATCCTTAAATTGTTCTATGCTTTGACATAACCCAGACAGGACGATTCTAAAAATACCGTGTTAAACAAACACGTTAGAAAAATCGACACACAAAATCTTCATTTGGCGCCCCTTCGTTCTGGCGCCCAGAGCACATGCCCTCTCAGTCCTTCCCTTAGTTTTGGTCCTGTTTGTGAGTAAGTATTATAAACAAAGCATTGCTGTTGAAATAAAATGTCTTGGTTAATGGTGTTATTTACATTCTGTTATTCTCTTAATTTCACATGAAATAAGTGAAAGGCGTGTATTTTAAGTGTATGTAATGTATGTTTTTTAAATTAAAAAGTTATATATTTTAAAGGAAATATAAGTGAAAGGTTTGTGCTTTAAATGAAATTAATATAATACGAATGATGGCGATTGAGACAATACCTGACAGTGTATCTCCTGCGGCCGTCTAACATAAAAGTACCAACATTTGTTTTTTAATTGTTCAATGTATGTTATAAAACAGAAACTTGTACGGTGTAAAGTTGACGTGACATTGATAGTATAACCACGTGACCAATACATTTCATTATTGCCGCAATATTTGAAACTTCTAAACTTCACACAATTTCTATTTTTATATCATTAATCAGAAATAATCCCCTTTCAAATGCAATTTCTTTGACAACGGTATCTTAATTTAGTGTTCTTAATTTTTATATAACTTTCGAATAATTAAACATTTAATGATCGAATCTAAAACATTTTTCAAATTGTTCAGTCTATTTTATAAAACAAATACCTGTTCGTTAGTAACAATTAAGAATTAAAAACAATGTTTGTGCAATTTTTAAACGATAAGACTTAAGTATATAAAACTTTAGTATATTGTAACTTAAGTACAGGGTTATTACAAATGATGGACTAAATTTAAAAAAATCAAATTTTCAAAACTACTGCACATATTACAATGAGTGATACATGAATTTAAAGAGAAATATACCAAGTTTTTTTCAGTTAAAAATGTTCGATGTGTGACCATCTTATTACAGGGCATACGTCCAATCTGTAATTCAATTCGTCCCAAAAATTTTGTAGCATCATTCTGTCAATGGTTATGAATTCTGAACTAATGCGTTCTTTAAATTCTGACAGTGTCAAATACATTGTTTATGTACCACAAATGCCGAAAACAAAGTGTTCAGAACTTAAAGAACGCATTTGTGAAGCTTTCAAAACCATTGACAGAGTGATGCTACAAAATGTTTGGAACGAACTCGATTTCAGATTGGACGTATGCCGTGTAACAAAAGGGTCACACATCGAATATTTGTAACCGAAAAAAAACTTAGTATATTTCTCTTTAAATTCATGTATCAGTTATTGTAATATGTGCGGTAGTTTCGAAAATATGATTTTTTTAAATCTAGTCCATCATTTGTAATAGCCCTGTATAATCTTAAAGAATTAAAAATATTGTTAAGACAATGTTGACATAATACAGGATGTCCATAAACGACTGTTCGAGTTTCCATGGTATATATAACAGTTTAATTTAGAATATTTATAACAAATCATACATGAAATTGAAGGTAAACTAGCCTAGTTTTTCTTACAAATGTGTACCTTTAGTTATGCGCCAAACATCCAGCCTGAAGTCCAGTTCTTCCCACACTTCTGTTAACAAGTCCGGAGTAATGGAAGGAATAGCCTCTTCCAATCTGTGTCTCAACTCGGGGAAATCATTAGGTAGTGGCGGAACGTAGACACGATCTTTTATAAAGCCTCAAAGGGAAAAATCGCATTGCGAGTAAATAACAAAGCAGTACCCGGGAATGTGCTTATCAAAATCTGTTTGTAAAACACTTTACTTGTGACCTTGAACTAACGATCTATAACGTTTACAATTGATACTGTTAAAATTTATAACTGAAAAATTATTTTATGGACACCGTGTATAATTTTTAAACATTTGTAAAAATGTTCCCTCTTTTTTACAAAACAGAAACATTCTCGTTAGTAAGAATTAAGAATTAACAATAATGTTAGTGCAATTTTTAAACTTCTAAATATTGCACAATTTCAATATCTACACCGCTAATGAAAAAAAAAATTGAAATTTCTTTTAAATACAGTATTTCAATTTACTAATTTGTTTTTACGTTTTAAAAAATAATTCTCAAACAGGGATATTTTAAAATCTGCTTGCAACCGATTTATGGAAGGTATTGTGCATATGTTTAAGAATTAATATAAGACATAAAATGAAAAGTAGAATGTCTGTAGGTGGAAAAGCAGCTATTTAAAAAATGTGAATTCATGTCAACTTTAGCGAACATTTTATTAACAATAGTTTTATTAACAATACAGAAATACAATTACCTATTATTACATTCAATATAAGCACGAATACAGAAACTATTTTTGTTAAATACTGGAACATGTACCTGTTAACGACCAATTGGCGTCCTCAATATTAAAAAGACGAAAACGTGCGATCGCGATTGTGTTAATATCGTATCTTTGTCATAAAAAATGCATTTTAGATCTATTTTAATATATTTCTAAATATTTCTAGGTTATTTTCCAAGTGCCACCAACAGTGGAGGGTCGGGCTATGCCACTGCGCTGTCGCTGGCTCCTGGAGGCCGCACCACACAAATATCTTTATCTAAGGTTCAAGGGAACAGACAGGGGAGAGGAGTGCCTGGCTGGAAACAAAATCATCGTGTACTCTTCGTTACCCGTCACACCATTATCCGTAGTTTGCCTGGGAAGTGGACAAAAAGAAAAGACCTCTATAGCTGGTGCAGAATCAGCTTGGTCGTCAGCTACTGGTGAAAACGGAGATTACTATCAGAATGCCGCTATCAAGGAAGTCGATGTATTTTCCAATTATTGGTACAATGATTCAGCTGATCCACAAGTGCTCAGAGATCATGTCTATATTGAAGTATTAGCCAACCATGCTGAAACTGTCCGTTTTGAGTGGATAGAAGTGACGAAACCTTATTCTGCAAGAACGAAACATCAGAGAGAAAGCACGTGTCCATTCGAATGCCCGGAGTTGAACGCGTGCATTGCAGCTGATCTGTGGTGCGACGGCAGAAGACACTGTCCGTCGGGTTATGACGAAGCCCCTGCACATTGCGAGCGGTTTCCAACGCCCTATGTTCTTGCAGGGGCGTCTGCAGGTGTTATTGTCCTTCTTGTACTCTTAGCATTGCTCACAATCCGTTGCAGACGTCGAGGAGATTTCAAAGAATCTCGACCCGTGCCGACGGAAGATTATCCAATGGACAGCCCTCATGTATGACAAGAGTATGTTTTTTAAGTTTCGGGTTTTCAGTTTTGTGAAAATTGGATTTCAATGACAATGCAACCGAATTTGTTTAAATTCCATCTACAGCAAAGTGGCGAGTGTCAATGTAAAATTACAGACGCACAGTGGTATATTTTCCGAAATCTTAGCTAAAACTCCAACTGCTTTCTAGTTTTCCGCGTCTTCTCTGAAAATATACAAATACTCGGAATTGTGCTTTTAAATTTCTATGGATCAATATTTTCTGAAACATAGACCTCACGTATGCATGTGAGTGAAATTGTATGAACGTTATTATATAATTTTAAGTAATTTCGTGCATTTATTAATTGAAATAATTAAAGAATAAAAAAAAACTGTATTGCATTTTATAAAAACATTAAAAATGCAGTTAATGTTATTAATGTTGGAATATTGTCAGTTTTTTGGCGTATTTGTTACTGCTACATAATAAGTTACAAATTTTCCAATTTTCTTTTGAGAAGAAAATGTTCTGAAATTTTAACTTACTCATTCTTTGGCGACTTTTCTGGAACTATTCACAGTCTTCACATTCCAAATAAACTGATACGGCTTTTCTGAATCATAGGGCGTCTTTAAACACTAAATCTATTCTAAAAATATAAATTTTTATCGAATAATATTGAAAAAGTGAAGATTGTTAATTTCCTAAATATTCAACCTGATCTACGTATAGTCCACGAGCAGTGGAATTTTTTTGCAATCAAGTTTACTGTCGATATTTTTGCTACATGTGATAGATTGCATCGTAGAGATAACGGAACTGCCAGTCAGATGTCACACTAGCGGTTCGGGGAGTTTTCATGGCAACATCGCTCAGGTTGCTACATTCTGAAATGAATGGTAATCTGATTACTGATGGTACTCCGACTCGGAGACATTATCAGTAATCGGATTGCTATTCATTTCACTATGCATAATGGGGGTTGTTGCATTATAATTTTCATAAAATTATAATACAACAGATGTGACAACACTATGACATCTACCCTTCCGTGGCTGTGTTAGATGACCAGCAGTTTCATTTCAGTGCCATTTAATCTATTATATATACCGAAATCATCGACGATAAAATTGGTTGCCGAAATGTGATGCTTTTTCCTGGATTAGCATGATATAAAACAAATTACTATAAATTTTCTCAACGTCATAAGGATGAGATATGAATATTCCAGGGACATTAACCAACATATGCTAAGTTGTCGACGGAGAGAATACTACTCTTACTTCCGGATTTTGGCTAGCATTTCGGAAAATATCGCCAGTGTGACCGTTTATAAATAAATACTTTGTTTATAATCTCAGTATGTTTACGTGTTTATTTTGAATGCTGCCTGAAGAAAAAAAAACACAGATACAGTGCTCCTTTCATATTTTCGTCATAACAAAATGTGAGAATCAAGACGTGCCAAGAAAGAAAGTTAACCTTGTGATTTTTCACATCTATGGTTTTGATCTCAGTATTACTGTATTCAGCCAGAAGAAATGTTATATTAGAAGCGGTTTTATTTATTTACTTACTTATGTTTTGTAAACACCGCTTGAAACATAACAAATGACACACCATCTAACATTTCTGCCACATTAATTTCACTCAAGTCGAAAAGAGCGCCAAGGAAAATTTTTCTCACGGTTCGTTGTAGAAAGTAATAATTATGATTTGTCATTCAAATTAATGTGTTGTGATAATGAGAAAATTATGTCCTTCTCCAGAGCCTGAAAAATGTGAATTTATTGGAAGCGTGGCATGAATCTTCTTAGAACATGATGTTTAGAGTTTCTGGACCATGATTTTGTTTATTACTAAAATCGTTCTTTCGTAACATTTCGCAGTATTTCTTACTCTCAGTATTTCTTACTTATTTTAATGTAGACTTACTTATAAAACTGACAGTATATTTTGCAATTTCAAATACATTATTAGCCCCTTAAAAATCGCTTAATATTCAGAAAAACCATAAAAAAAGTACCTATTTTTTTATTACAAAAATCGAATAATTATAAGGTTTCTAAATAAAATATGCAATTGGTTTTTCTTAAGGCAAAAAAAAAAAAAAAAAAAAAAAAAAAAAAAAAAAAAAAAGATGTTATAGAATAAATTCACATTTGTAGAAAAGCCATCATGCGAGAATTCTGTGTGTTAACGTTTGTTTTACACCCTACAAATTAATGCATAGACCTATATTTTTCACATCTTAGGTCTTTATTTATCACCATCACACAAATTTTTACAAATAATATTTAAAATAATATATATAAGTTAAATTTTGATTATTAATAATTTTTTTAAGTGTGATATTTCGGAACATACAATACAAAGTCCAACATCACAATCAGCGCCAAAAATCAAACCCAAACGGTAATAATCGGAAATATCTCAAACGGTAATATTCAGACGGAAATGCCAGTTTTTTCCAGCAATTAAATCTCCACCCCGGAAATATGACGGGCACCAGAAATAACGACAGCTCAACCCGTGATATTGACGGGAGCGAGAATTAAAGGGTTAAAGCTTTTCTTTAATTTTATTTAAATATAAGGATAGGCCGTAACCAAAACAGAAACAGAATTTTGGTAATCTTCCTATTTTAGGCCGTAGACGAAAATTCCAAAAAAAATTTTCATGTAGTTAATACATAGATAAATATACATTATTTATTAATTGTACTTGTTTATTAAATATACATAATTATTAATTAATTAAACGTGTGGCCCAAGTTGATTCTCTTTACCTCAGACCAAAATATTTTATTTTCATATAAAATAAAATGTAATTAATTCACCAGCGACACAGAATGATTTTCTAATTCTACGAATTTCATGTAATTGAAAAATGTTTTAGGTGTACATGCCTCTATTTATCTTCTAATGATTTTTAATAATCTGTTAAAATAGAACTTTCTCAAAGAGTACTCGAAACACTTCTGCGGTTTCAAAAGAAACATTTTCTATTACTGTTAAGTCTGCAGTTTTTAATGAGCACATGTAAAGCGTCTTAAAAGTTTAGTGATATAGACATTATTTGCTTTATTATTTGCACTCACGTCTTGAGCCAGTCATGAATAATAATTATAAACAGTGAAGTTCATAGCAATAAAAAAAAGAGCTCATATCAAGGAATAACGTTCAAATTCTCCAAAGGAAGAAACGAGTTTTTTGAAATAAAGATAGTTTCGATCGAGTTCCGATCCGGCCAAATTTTTGATAACATTTTCGTCGAAAACGAATTGGTATAACAGATTACGTGCAGGATTACAAAATAAATTTTGAAACTAGAATGAAAATTTTGTTGCCTACTTGTATTTCAGACTTACCCTGAACCTAAATAAATTTGTATTTACTTCATTTCTATATTTTTAATACAAAGTTGTATTTAGCTATTACAAAACTTTGAAAATTTCAACAGTGTAATCACCTAAAAAATATTTTCTTGGACGATAAAAAGGAAATTTTTGGTTCAGTTTATGCAGACTAACATGAAAAATATGTTTTAAAAATTTCATGAATAAAAAATCAGAAGCTTTTGAGATATCGTGCACGTTATGCCGAAAAACGTCATTTGGACTAAAATGACTTCAAAGTTTCGGAAACGTTGCTTCAGCTATTGAGTGGGTATAATTCTAAAAGTCATAACTTCTGTTCGAATGGGAATTTCAAGGAAACAATTACATTAAAATGTTCGGAAAGAATAGAATTTTAACATTTAAAAAAATTTAAATTTCGAAAGTTTTAAGAGTCCTGAGACCCCTTAAGTTTATCATAGTTTTCTGTTAATTTTAGGATGGGAACTGGTGAATATATTTCTTAGAAGTATTTCATGAAAGTTAAAACCTTTAAAAATGATTTCCATTGCTTAAGAGAAATAAGTATACTTAAAGTGACAGGTTTCAAGCAGATTTATAGTGCACTTAGCAACATTAAATGACACGATTTAAAGCAAAAATAAGGATAACACATCCGATGGTTTCTGATGTAATCGGGATAACGTATAAAATCGGGATACCCTTTCTCTTTGCACCTTTTCATAACCCTGTTCGATGCTAAGTGTACTCTTAAATTACTGGCAATTTTCCAAAGGTCATCCATATATATTTGAGATAAGAAAGGAAAAATGCTTTTTAAGTGAATTTAAAACTAATTGCTGTGGTGCTATAAACAAGGCCTACAATGCAAGACTGTTTTCTTGACCATGGCTCCTGAAGGCCCATGCTTATGTCCCGATAAGGTGGTCAGTCTAACGCGGGACTCTGGGCATTTAATTCCCGAGCAAGCTTGATACGCAGTTTTTAGATGTCAAAGCGTTGAGAGATTGATTGACCCTTTCACAGCTCGCAGCCTGGAATTGAACTGTGGACCTGTAGCATGGTAGCGTAACGCGCTGTCCACTAAGATAATGGGCTTCTTTTAAATGATTCAAGCTTTAGTAAGTCTCTGTACCAACTCCAGGTTTATTGTGATGAGCTAATTATTTTAAAATAAAATCAAATTTTCATGGTTTCTGCTTCGAATTAAAAAAAAATATTCATTGTAAAAAAATTTATAAGCAATAAATAGTAAAAAAAGGAATGTTCTTATAATGATGTATTAAATAATTTAGTGGTGACGAAAAAAGCTACAAGAAAAATAAATTTCAAGCAGTTTCATGTTACTATTATAATGAGTAAAAAACACTACCCTTTTTTGGAAAACTGTTTTTTATCTGCAATTAATTTTCGAAAAAACAGGTGTAATATAGCTTCATGAAGATTGATAGAGAAAAAAATATAACTGAAGCTAAAAAAGAAGCAGGAACCCTTGTTGTTAATTCTCTTGATAGTGTTTTGTATGTCACGTTTCAACAGATCCTTTTTTATCTGAGCTGATAAATATTCCAACATATGGTTTTCTAAAGGAAAAATATTAACATCGTTAACTTTTTTAGTAAATTACATCTGCTTAGAATTGCATATTTGTTTTTTATAATTAACCCTTGCTATTTAGCTTGTTTGTTATTTTTAACAGTAATAATTTTAGATTATTAGTTGAATAATTATCTTCTGTATTTAAATAGTGAAATTAAATTGCTTAAGTCTTTTTTTTATAAGGTTTTTTATTTTAGCGTTTTACTTTTAAGAAAGATGTTTTAAAATAAATTAAAAAAAAGACAAAAATAAACAGTTTAACACATAAGAAGTCGGAAAGTAATCAGCCAAGTTGTACAACCAGGAATGGAGTTGCAATATGTGAATGTAGTTTAAAAAATTGTAAAAGCAACTTTAGTAGACTTTAGTGGAAGCGAATTGTACATGAAATAATAAAAGTTTAAATTTCCTTACATTATCAAAAAGCCACATTATTTATCTCGTTGCTTTAAATTTGTAATATTTTGAAAATTGAAGTTAATATGAGTTAATAACATCCAGGCCCACTGCATTTTAATTTATATACAAGAAGTAGCATTTTCATTATTATATTTTACATAAAATGTATGTATTTAAGAAAATAAAAAAGAAATTTATAAACTACAATAGCTCAGAGAATTTTCATGCCATGCTTTTCTAATAAAATATTTTTAGTTTGCAGCAGTATCTACATTTTTATGTAGATTAATATTAATATTATTATGATATTTTTAACATATGTTGTAAATATGTTTGCCTTTTTTTTTCCTTTACAGTTGTCACTCAATTGTTGCATTATTAATGTGCACTTTGACCTATTTTAACACCACCCAAAATAAAATAACCGACAAAAAAGTAATTTTTTCTATTTAAGTGGGGAGGGGGAATTGTAAATTAAATCTCTACGTTTATAAAAACCTGAATGAGCTTTATAAATTATTTTTACCCTTACAAATATTACACAAATTTATACTTTTTTAATTGATTAATTTCGCAAAATATTGTTTTGCGCAAATTCATTCCCGTCTAAATTATAAAATAAGTTTGTAAATTAAAAACTTAAGACAAGAGATGACTGTTTTAATTTTTTTTAGAAATATCTGAAAATTGGAAAACAATATAGAGCTTGCTATCCAACGCAAACTTTACTTGCAAATTTAAAGATGGTGTAAAAATAAAAACACATGAATAGAATAGAACTCAACGTTTTGGTTTAATCTTCAAAACCATCTTCAGGAGCAAAATTTTCCAAAAACACAAATCGGAAAATTATACTCCTGAAGATGGTTTTGAAGATTAAACCGAAACATTGAATTCTATTTTATTCATGTGTTTTATTTTTACGCCATCTTTAAAATTATGAATAAAGTAGGCGCTGGATAGCCAACTCTATTTTGTTTAGTATTCGATTTTACAACGTAAAGTCCTTAATTATTAATTATTATTTGGAACCATTTCCTTCAAAAACGCGCTGCAGCTCTGTGGAAGAAATTCTGTGATAGGTGACATGCAAATATGAAAACTTTAATATTTTATTAGAAAATTAAAGATGTCTAAATCAAAATGTATCTGTCACCCGACAGAAAAGTGACACAACTAAAAAAAAAAAAAAAAAAAAAAAAAAAATTCATTTTCCTTTTATTCCACTAATAAGTCTAACATAGATGCGTCTTGCTACAAGCAATTCGTCATATAAAGTACTAACAAAAAAAAACTTCACACTCAAACCACAATCTCAATGTTCAGATGTTTTATTTCACTTTTTCCTGCTTTAAATAGAAGATGCGGGCGAGAGTTTCTATCGCGCGTTGGTCACGTGGAGTGGTGGCTCTTGGAGCTTGAGATGACCAAGAGTTCTCTCTATTTTTTTTTGTACTGGTAGTGGTTTGAAAAGAGGGCTTTTTTTAATTTTTCAATGATTGCCAAGATTTTTTTGCTGGCAGTGTATGTAGTTGACCGAAATACATCTAGATTGCGCTATGTTTCACTTTACCACGACAGAAGGGGGCAAAAGTTAGGGCAGAGGTTAAGTTTTCTCAATCCATCCTATCACATCTTCATCTTTGTTCTTATGGGTTGTACATATATAACGTTATCACTTTAGGCAAAGGGTGGTCTGACACTTGATATCGTAAGAGTATAGGAGAAAAAAGTACTTTTAAAAGCAATTTGTTTAAAAATTGCATCTCAATTTATTTTTCAGATATTCATTTTTTTTTTACCGCCACATTTTTAATTTTGTCAACTGAAGTACTCCATTTCTGTAGAAAGTAAAGGAAAAATAGTTGGAAAATAGTAATTATATCTTTCTGTTGCCATTATCCCATAACAATTGAAAAAATTTCATGAATGACGACATCGTTATTTTTTTGGATTTGTGTATTATTCAGCGATAGTGACGTCCTATGGATACTTTTCTGTAGATGTTGTTTAAGACTGGATTGTAAATGTGGAATTCTTTAGCGGATGCGGATGACGTCATTTTATATAAAATTAAAGCGTGCGTTTTAAGTCTTAAAACTGAAATATGTTTTGCACTATCTATATTTATATACCGTAATTTCCAGTGTATAGCCCACGGATCAAACAATCGTGTTTCGACCCAGAAATTTTTTAAATAAAATGTAACTTTTTAGATCATGGTAAATATTGGTCTTCATATACTGAATAAAATTTCTGGGTCCAAAATGAATTGTTTGATCTGCGGGCTATACACCGGAAATTACGGTACATATATTTTTTTTTCATCGGGGACGACACTAAATTCTGAAAAATCAGAATTCCTGTTTTCTAGTAATATTTTTAAATTGTGCCACTTTTCGATTGGGTGAGTGATATGTGCACGTTTGATTATGAACTAGGCCAAAAAGTTCTCTTAATATTTAAAGTGCAATTAAATTTGTGGTTTATAGCAGGAATTTACAAAGGTTTAGTTTTAAAAATTAAATATATTTTTAAATATCTGAATTAATTTGTCATGAACAACAATTCTCCTCACAGAAGTATCTGCAAACGTAAATGCAAAATACGTTGTTGCTTAAAGAAACATTTTGAATTATTTTCGAAAAGCTCACTGAAGAATGTTTGTTTGAATAATATATATTTTAAATTCTAACAAGGAAGGTCTTTCAATGCAATCATATGAATTTAGCCCAAAGTTTTACTGTTAGAACAGCATTCCTAAACCTTGCCAAAAAATTAACCTTAAAAATAGCTTTTTAAATAATACAGGAAGGCCACAAAAGACATTTCAAGAATGTTCCGGATATCCAGATATAAGACTTTATCGCCCGTTCACGAATTTTGTCTTAAATTATTTCGATTTTAAAGAGAGTAAATGGGTGAATTTGTACTAACAACATAAATATTTTTCAATACGGATTAGTCGTTAGATTAAAAATATCCGCAGGGGAAGTAAAATGGAACATTTGTCTTTCTTTGGACATTCAAGGTCAATCACCTATGTTTTCAATAACTACTCGAAAACTTGACGATTTTGTGGAATTTTTATTTACATTTGCCCTCATCCCCACCCTGAAAAGAATCTAAGAAGCAAACTCATAAGAAAATTCTCTTCCCTGTAATAAATAAGATTGAGATCTATAGTTTGGGATTTTAAGAAATGTTTACATATCAATGTAAACACACACCTTTGTCACGTATGCTCTATTTTTTACAGTTTTTTATTATTAATGCAAGATTCATTGCACACAAATTCTAATATATTGTCTGTTAGTAATAGGCATGACTTCTCCAGAAATGCGTTCGTCTTGTGCTATTATGAACAAATTTCAACGTACGCATTGGGTGTGTGGGTTAACACTGTGATGAAAATCGTATTCTTTTATTTTTTTCTGCCTTCTTGTTGATATTGAGCAAAAGATTTTTTACGCACGTGGCAATTAAATTAAATTTATCTCACTCTATGCTTTCAGGGAAAAAAATTAAAAGGTCGCATTGAAAGATCGTTTTTGTAAGAAAAATATACCTTCAATATATCGGTTTCTTAACTTGTTGCTCTGGAACAACTTTCCACGCATATCACGATGTTTTTGAAAATTAGTTACAAAACTGTCATGTGTATACTACTCTATTTTAATACTAATCTTCGCCTTATTTAATTGCAGAATTCCTTTCACATAATAAGATGAAGTGTTCAATAAAAAATAGTGGTATGCGACAAGTGACAAGTATGCGATTAGTTCTCAATCACATTGAATTACACTACAAATAACTTCCTCTACAAATTGTTAACATTGAATTTATTATCTTCATTTGAATTTCTTATATGTTTTTAGAGATCCATAGTTCAATTGTTCTAAAAATGGACTTAAATTAGAAGCATTTTATTAGCTAAACTCTAAATGCCAATGCCAATAGATAAAATTTCTGTATTAATAATTACGCAATATTTAGAAAAATGTGAAATTGTACAAAAATTAGTAAGAGATGTTTATGTATGAAATACGCAATTTGAATGCTGTTGTTTCTAGCGGAGAGTTGAAATATGCTGTGTCATTATCTATGTTACTTTTTAACTAAATTTAATTGCCTATACATTGTACGCTTTCACGCATTTGTCATGTGTGTATTTATGATTTTAAAAAAAATTTCTGAAATATATTTTCATCTTGTATGCTCATTTTAAATTTTGATTAATTATTCATTTTATTTCATTTGTTATACTTTAAAACCCTGATTATTCGATGCAATATGGTGAGCTACTTGAAGGTATATTTATATAATAGAAATTACTGTCCCATATGACTTGACTGCTACAAAATTACTGAAATTGAAAGAGAAACATTCCAAATATTATTAGTATATACCAATATTTTCTCGCACCATGACTTCCACGTAGCACATAATCTTAGGTTGGCGCAGCATGCCTATTAAGGGATATTGCGCCATTAAACCTCATTCAACCAACGAACCATAATGTTAGAAAACTGTTTTCCTAATCGTTTGTAAGGCTAAAAGGGTGTATTATGCATACGGTGCAAAAAATATATAGGAAGAATAAGGTACAACAAGAATAAAATAAGGATCTAAAAAAACATTTCCAAGGATCTGTGTTGCTTATGCCTGCTTCTGCTAATGAATAATCTACACTATAAAGTGCTGTAAATACATCATGTTTCAATTTAAATAACAGATTTTGTTTATTTTGGTTGACAAAGCTTAATTTAAAGATTGTTTAACTAAGGAATCGAACTTCGCATTCATTCAAACGAAAATTTCAGTAAGCAAATTTGTCGGATAATCAGGGCTTCTATTGTAATTTGTTTGTACCTGTTTAAGGAATATTCAACGGCTTCTGGTGATGTTCGAATAACTCTGCACCTTCTATGACAGATTTCAGAAGACGTTGCTTCTCTGGACCGTGTTGATCGTATGCACTTCCCTTCAATATTATGACCGGCAAAAGCTGCCAAATAAAAATAAATCACGAGGGCTGAAATCGACGATTTTGCCACGTGTTATAAGTTTATACAAATGTTTCTAATGGGTTAATAAAATCTGTATGTTTGGCAAAATGACTGGCTTATTTCTTTTGTTTTACAACATTAAAACACACAACTGACAACCTTCTGATTTTTTCCCATGTTTCATAAACATAATTTGGATCACAAATTTCAATTAATAAATTATATTGAATACGAATCAATAAGAAGCAACATTCATTTGATTAAATACATTTTCTGGTTCATTATATTTTTATTAACCTTGCAAAAAACCGGAAAGTTGGTAGTTTTATTAAAAGAAGATATTTTCAGGCACAAACAATTATCTTGAATAGCTATAAAAACAACGGGGCTTAATCTCAAACCGCTTCTGGCAAGAGAGACGGGCTAAGATACACGAATATCTCTTGATAAAACCACTCTATGTTGATCATGGGATTATCCGAGAATTTTGAAAGTGCGGCGGCCTATCTGTTTTGCTAGCCGCATCTTATACCTCCTGCATTGTTTTGTTTTAATTTAGGGTATCCTCTTCAATATAGACCCCAAAAGGTTTTGTATTAGGAAAAAGTATAGTTGGTGGAAAAAAGAGCCGTTTTATGTCAGACCTATATGTTAACGAAATGACGTTGTCAATGATTGTGCAGTATATGTATTTATTTAACTTCCAAATACAGCTGACGTTCTAGGTTTCAGATAGTAGATTCTAGAAGCGTTGGTAGTAACACGTGTTTCTCGAGTAACGCATCCAATGTGCGTGTTTTTTTCATGTAGATACGTCCTTTTACAGGGATCTCATAGGTGGGTGGGGACAAATCTTGTACCCAACTAGTCGCCATAATTGTCTAATAATTTTTTTAAAGCTTTTACTATATTTCCTTCTGTACTTTTCCTAAAAACAACGTTTTTTCGGGGCAGATTCAAAAGAAACACCTTGTATTTATGCGCTTAAATAAGAACATGTCTTGAAAAATTACCCACAACACTCTGGAAAATATCTTAGTCCACATTTATTAAACATTTCGAAACATTTCTACAGCAAAACGTAAACGACATACATCTTATACTATAATGCGAGCAAAAATTGTGTGCGTGTGTGTGTATGTAAATTTTATCTTAAAAACGGCCCTAACGATTTTGACGAAATTTTGTATTTTACCATTTTCGGGCATGATAAGACCATTGGGCTAGGTCACGTGTTCGAGAAAATTCGATTAGTGGGTCATTTTGGGTCGTAATGGGTCATGGTCAAGCTAATTATATCTAAAAAACGGCTCAATCGATTTTGACCAAATTTCACATCCAACCGTTTTTCGACACGAGGAAACTTTTGGGCTAGGTCACATGTTCAAGAAACTTCGATTAGTGGGTCATTTTTGGGTCACTATGGGTCAAGCCATTTTCATCTAAAAGCCGGCTCTAACGATTTTCACTAAACTCTATATTCTACAGTTTTGGATTACGAGAAAACTATTGGGCTAAGTCACATGTTCGAGAAAATTCGATTAGTGGGTCATTTTTGGGTCAACGTAGGTCAAGCTAAGTTTATCTAGATAACTTCTTTAACGATTTTGACGAAATTTTTCACTCTACTGTTTTCGGTCACGAAAAGACCATTGGGATGGGTATCGTGTTCGAGGAAATTTTATTAGTGGGTCATTTTGGGTCATAATGGGTCAGGGTCAAACTAATTATATCTAGAGAACGGCTCAATCGATTTTGACTAAATTTTGTATCTAACCATTTTCGGGCACGAAAAGACCATTGGGATGTGTCTCATGTTCGAGAAAATTCCATTAGTGGGTCATTTTGGGTCATAATGGGTCAGGGTCAAACTAATTATATCTAGAGAACGGTGCAATTGATTTTGATTAAATTTTGTATCTAACCATTTTCGGGCACAAAAAGAGTATTGGGATGGGTTACGTGTTCGAGAAAATTCGATTAGTGGGTCATTTTCAGGTCACTGTGGGTCAAGCTATTTTTATCTAAAAAACGGCTCTAACGATTTTCACTAAACTCTATATTCTACAGTTTTGGATTACGAGAAGACCATTGAGCTAAGCCACATGTTCGAGGAAATTCGATTAGTGGGTCATTTTTGGGTCACAGTGGGTCAAGCTAAGTTTATCTAGATAACGGCTCTAACGATTTTGACGAAATTTTGCACCCTACTGTTTTCCGGCACGAAAACACCATTGGGATGGGTCTCGTGTTCGAGAAAATTCGATTAGTGGGTCATTTTGGGTCATAATGGGTCAGGGTCAAGCTAATTATATCTAGATAACGGCACTACGATTTGACGAAATTCTGTAATCTATCGTTTTAGGGCACGAACAGACCATTGGGATGGGTAACGTGTTCAAGAAAATTCGATTAGTGGGTCATTTTTGGGTCACCATGGGTACAGCTAAGTTTATCTAGATAACGGCACTACGATTTGACAAAATTCTGTAATCTATCGTTTTAGGGCACGAAAATACCATTGGATGGGTCACGTGTTCGAGAAAATTCGATTAGTGGGTCATTATGGGTCAGGGTCAAGCTAATTATATCAAAAAAAGGCTCAAAACGTTTTCAAGAATTTTTTTAATATACGGCCGTTTCTGGTCATGAGAGGACCATTGGGCTAAGTCACATGTTCGAGAAAACTCAATTAGTGTGTCATGTTGGGTCACAATGGGCTAGGGTCAAGCTAATTGAATCTAAAAACATGCTCAAAACATTTTGACCAAATTTTATATTACATATACCATTTCTGGGCATGAGAAGAGAGTTCGGCTAAGTCACATTTTCGAGAAAATTCGATTAGTGTGTCATTTTGGCTCACAATTGTTCAGGGTCTAGCTAAAAAACGGCTTAAATGATTTCGACTAAATTTTGTATTCTATAGTTTTCGGGCTCGAGAAGACCATTGGGCTAGGTCGCATGTTCAAGAAAATTCGATTAGTAGGTCATTTTGGATCAGAATGGATCACGGTCAAGCTAATTGTTTTTTAAAAGCCCTTCAAAACATATAATTTTGTATAATACCGTTTCCGGGCATGATAAGAGCATTGTGCAGGGTTGCATGTTCAAGAAAATTCAATCAATGGGTCATTTTGGGTCGTAATGGATCAGGATCAAGCTAACTGTATCTAAAAATCCGCTCAAAAGATTTTGACAAAACTTTGTACTAACCCGTTTCTGGACAAGATAAAAACATTGGGCTGGGTCGCATGCCCAAGAAAATTCTATTAGTGGGTCATTTTTGTGATAATGTGTCGGGGTCAAGCTAACGGCATCTGAAAAAGGTTCAAACAATTTTGGCAATTTTTTTTTTGTTATACCGTTTAACAGTACAAAAAGACCATTGAAATAGCTCACATCTGTCGAATTTCGGTTAGTGGTTTTTTGAGTCAACGTGGATCAAGCTTATTTTACCGAGAAAACGAGTAACGATTTTCACTAAATTTTGTATTCCATCGTTTTCAGGATCGAGAAGAGCATTGTGATAGGTCGGATGTTCGAAAATACTCGATAAGTGGGTCATTTTGGGTCACTGTTTCATGGTCAAGCTAATTGCATCTAAAACAGCAAGAATGATTCAATGGGAAAATATATCGAGATAAACAGAAAGCTAATTTTGACCGAGCTTAGATCGGTCATTCCTGTTAGTGTTTATATATAATACGAGCAAAAATTGTGTGTGTGTCTATATATAAATTTTATTTTAAAAACGGCTCTAACGATTTTGACTAAATTTTGTATTTTATCATTTTCGGGCACGAGAAGACCATTGGGCTAGGCCACATGTTCGAGAAAATTCGATTAGTGGGTCATTTTAACTCATAATGTGTCAGGGTCAAGCTAATAATATCTAAAAAATGGTTCAATTGATTTTAACTAAATTTTAAATCCAACCATTTTTGGGCACGAGGAAAATATTGGGCTATGTCACATGTCCCAGAAATTTCTTTTAGTGGGTCATTTTGGGATCACTACGGGTTAAGCTAATTTTATCTAAAAAACGGCTCTAACGATTTTCACTAAACTCTATATTCTACAGTTTTAGATTACGAGAAGACCATGGTCTAAGTCACATGTTCGAGAATATTCGATTAGTGGGTCATTCTTGGGTCACTGTGGGTCAAGCCAATTTTATCTTAAAAACGGCTCTAACGATTTTGACTAAATTTTCTGTTCTATTGTTTTAGGGCTCGAGAAGACCATTGGGCTAGGTCGTATGTTGATGAAAATTCGATTAGTGGGCCATTTTGGGTCACAATGGGTCAGTATCAAACTAATTGCATTTAAAAAACGGTTAAAAACATTTTGACAAAATTTTGCATAATATCGTTTTCGGGAATGTTAAGACCAACGGGCTGGGTCGCATGTTCAAGAAAATTCAATCAGTGGGTCATTTGGGTCCCAATAGATCAGGATCAAGCTAACTGTATCTATAAAACGGCTCAAACGATTTTGAAAAAACTTTGTATTATACCGTTTCTGGGTAAGATAAAACCATTGGGCTAGATCGCATGCTCAAGAAAATTCTATTAGTGGTTCATTTTGGTCGTAATGGGTCAGGGTCAAGCTAATTGTATCTCAAAAGTGTTTAAATGATTTTGACAATTTTTTTAGTACACCTTTCACAGTAAGAAAGGAATAGGTCACATGTTCGATAAATTTCAGTTAGTGGGGTTTTTTTTTGATCAACATGGTTCAAACTTATTTTATCTAGAAAAAGACTAACGATTTTCATTATATTTTATATTCCATGTTTTCAGGCTCAAGATAAGCATTATGTTAGGCCACATGTTCGAAAAAATTCAATTAGTTTGTCCTTTTTGGTCACTATGGCCCAGGGTGAAGTTAATTGTATCTAAAACAGCAAGAATGTTTCAGTGGGAATAATATATCAAGATAAATACAAAGCTAATTTTCACCGAGCTTAGCTCAGTCATTCCTACTAGTGTTTATATGTAACACAGCAGTCCATCACTCTGATTGCTTACAGCAATACAAAATTTATTGCATTAACTATGGTACATAAGAATTCCCAGGATGCATACTATATGCTGCGAACTCCTTTATGTTGAAATATGAACACTGCTATTCATAACACACCCACTTAGTCTGAACTTTTCACTTTTGGCGGCCCTCCAGAAATCATAACTCGTGACTTTCATTCGAATGTACACTACTGAAAGGCTCAAAAGAGTGAGAAAATATTTGTAGAAAAAAAGATTAATAAAAAAGAATTCGTTGTTCTGTACTAGACAAATTAGCCACATTTCTCTGGAAAATATCTTAGTCATATTTATTAAACCTTACGAAACATTTCTACCTCAAAACATAGATGACATAATGCATATATATTTATATATAACACAGCAATTCATTACTCTGATTTCTTATAACAATGCAAAATGTATTGAATTAACTATCGTATATGAGAAATCCCATGATGCATACATACTATATGCTGCAAACTTCTTTATGCTGAAATATGAACACTGCTCTCCATAAAACACCCCGCTTAACCGCCTTAACTTCTCTTTTTCACATTTGACAGCCCTGCAGAAATCATACCGCGTAATTTCATTCGAATGCATATACCACCGAAATGGTCAAAGGAGTGAGGAAATATATGTAGAAAGAAAAAGAGTAACAGGTTGTGTGTCACGATGACTGACACGGTAAGTAAATTTTAAATAAAATTTGAGTAAATACTTAAAACAATATACATATTTTTAGTTTTATATCATTTTTTAGACCGTCAGTCATTGGTGAATGACGCATTCTAAACTGAAAGTTCAGTGTCAGTCACCGGCGACTGACTGACTTGGTGCTTAACGTGTTAATAAAAAAGAATCTGAAATTTTGTACTAGACAAATTAGCCACAATTTTCTGGAAAATATCTTAGTCATATTTATTAAATGTTCCGAAACATTTCTACCTTAAAACATAGACGACAAAATTCATATATGTTTATATACAGGGTTATTCATAATTCCCTCCGGAATTTCGAAGCGCTGTAGTAGAAAACTAAGACGAATACAACAAAAAAGAACATTTGAAGGAATATAGAAACAAATAAAGTTTTCCTTACATAACTTACAGGTATTGTATGTGTGAACCCTTGGTCACGCGGCATATATCAATGCGGTAGTCCAGTTTCTGCCACACTCCACTCAACATGGTATTATCAACATTCTCTGAACTTGTTGTACCACACACGAAATGTCATGTCAGTTTGGCCCTGTATTCTATATTTTGTTGAATATGAACGCTCCTATTCTTAAAACACCCATCTACCCTTAAATTTTCGTTTTCACCTTTGGTGGCTCTTCAAAAATCATAACTCTGGACTTTCAGTCAATAGGTATACCGCTGAAATGCTCAAAGGTGTTAGAGAATATTTGTAGAAAGAAACAGATTAACAAAAACGAACCAGTTTTTCTGTAGTAGACAAATTACCACAATTCTCTGGAAAATATCTTAGTCATATTTATTGAATGTTCCGAAACATTTCAACCTCAAAATACAGACGACATGATACATATATGTATATATATGACATAATAGTCCATCACTCTGATTCCTTACAACAATGCAAAATGTATTTCATTAACTATATTAAATAGCAATTCTCATGATGAATACTATATGCTGTAATTCCTTTATTCTTAAATATGAACATTGCTATTCATAACACACCCATTTAGCCTTAACTTTTCTTTTTCACCTTTGGCGGCCCTTCAAAAATCATAATTGGCGACATTCATTTGAATGAATGCCGCTGAAATACTCAAAGGAGGGAGAAAATATTTAAAGAATATATTTTCTAATATTCTCGAAAATATAATAAATATTCTTTAAAAATATTTTTAGAATGATAAAGATTAATAAAAAAGAATCCGCTTTTCTGTACTAGACATATACCCATAATTATCTGCAAAATGCCTTAGTTATATTTATTAAATGTTCCGAAACATTTCTACATTCAAACATATACGACATGATACATATATCGTCGCTACCGTGTCAAACTATCCAATGTGAAAAAATGCATTTTTCAAATTTTGTGCCATTTTATTGTACTGTGTGTGATACGTACTAAGCAAAATCGGCAGGTCTCTAGCTTGCTTAGAAACTTAGATAATGACTGTTTCAAAGTATCCAATATGCACTTTTTTCTCAAATTTACAATATCAAACTGTCCAATATGGCATATTCGATCCTTTGCCGCAAATGTTTGAATATTTTTCTTTTTCTAAGCAATCCGTACCATGTCAAACTATCCAATATGAAAATAGTCTTTTTATCAGGAAGACAAAAACTGTTTTATATATAGATAGAAATTTAACGCAATTGACATATTTGTTTGATGTTTACTACAGCACATGTTTTCTATTGTTAATGGAATGTGATAATTTTTAGTTCATTTATGGGGTCACTTAAAAGAATACCATTACATTACACTTAATAGGGAAAAAGAACGATGTCTTTTAATGGCGTTACGATATTTAAAACATAATGAAATTAATATGGATTTATCAAGTGTATTAAAACATGCTTTATGCAGAATATGGTGTGTTATTATTTACATTTATTATTATTTACAGGTTCATACGAAAGAATTTTGTTGTATAATGATTTATAGTTTAAAAAAATGTTTGAAATATATGTTAGTAATGTTAAAATATTCCAAACCAAGTGAAATTGACATCCGTAATTGATTTACATTACAAGTTGCTTACTGTAGAATATGACATGTGCGATGACATCGTTAATTTACAGGGACACACAAAATTTCTGCTACACTGCTGTCTATTAGCAATAGTTGTTTGAAGTGCGTTTTCAATTGTAGCATAAGTTTTTAACTATTTGAATATTACGTGGTGCGTATAAATTGTATAGATCATATACAGGGCTATACAAAAGAATTTGTAAGCATTACTTTGTATGGGCGTGAATTTCTTAAAGGAGATTTTTAATTGAGTTGTACAATTTTAGTCTTTTATTTCTTTTTACTATACTAAAATATGTTAGAAGAATTTCCTAATATGCAGGGCTACGCAAAGAACTGAAAACATTGCCGACTAAGACTGGCAATTTCTGGAAGTGTGTTTATAACAATTTTTTTGCCTGATTTAAATTTTACCTTATTACGTAACATGTATAAAAATTTGTAAATAATATACAGGGCCGTACCAGAAGGTCGGGTATATTTTCGTTTATTGGCGGAAATTTCTAAAGGTGGAAAGTGTAAATTGCGTTAAGCGTTTCCTAATTAAACTAAATTGTCGCATACTATCTAGATTATATAAAACTCTATAGATCATTTACAGGGCTTCACAAACTGATTCGAGTACTTTTTCTGTCTAATGACAGTAATTGTTTTTTAGTGAATTCTTTTGTGCAGCCCTGTATACGAGATATAGAATTTTTATACAACATGCAAAAAAATAGTTATATTTAAAAGCGCATACCAAAATTCAAAAACGCATTTCCAGCAATTATTGCTCAAAGACAGTACATTAACCCATTCCTTTTGTGTGTCCCTGTAAATGAATTACAAATGCTACGAATGCATGCCCTATTCTGCCGTAATCTTCTTGTAATGAAATTCAGTGATATTGCGTAATGTCATTAAAATACTCCCCAAATGATTTTCCCCGAATATACCATAATGTAAAGGAAATCTTTTGAGTGCCCCTGTAAATGAACTATTAATGTTACACATTTCATATGCAATTGAACATGCCATTGTAAGCAACATTAACATTTTTTAATTGCATGAAAATCCGAGTGTATTTACGTGAGTTAGAGCGTGGACAGACAAATCGAATTCATAAACACTTTTCAACCTTGTTGGAATGTGTTAAAAGGTATAATAGGTTGAAAATTCACATTCAGTAATTTCTACTAATAGACGAGCATAACTGAATTGCTTTGTACAACCCTGTATACTACCTACAGATTTTTATACTTGCCGCATAATGAGCTAAAAATTTAATGCAAGCTAAAATACACTTAAAACCACTAAAATAATACTTCCAGAAATTATCCTTCATAACTGTCCATATTTCTAGTTTTTTGATCCTGTATATGATTTTGGCCTTATCTATGATTTAACTTATGCTCCACAAACATCTCATATACTAATAATAAATTAGTTTTTAAATGCATAACACAATTAAAATCTACGTTTAAGCAGTTCAGAATCATACTAATTAATACTAACTAATTATTTTAGGTAGTCCTGTATACAAGCTACAGAATTTATACATACCACGTAGTATGCACATAGTTTTAAAACGCATACCATAAAGTAAAACGCATTTCCAGCAATTATCGCTAATAGATTGTGCTTTAACAGAAATCTGTTGTGTATCGCTGTAAATGAACGATAACTGTTGTACACCTCAATTCTAACATAAGCATGTTTCTGTGCAACTCAATAATGTATATAAATTTAATTATGTTTGAAATAGTGTAATATAATTAAACTAAACCACAAACCGGAATGGGTTAATGGGAGTTTAAATAAATCAAAGATTTATATTCGAAAATAATGGTAGAAAGCGGCCCAAGAGTTTCTTAGAATTAATAGCGCAAAGATTACTATTCATAATTACGGGTATGAAGTGCCTGTTGTTGCCCACCCCATTATTTGAGATATTTTTGTTATCTTATGTTTTATAAAATTAACAGAATGTTTAAAAATCAGCTTTTATCTTTATTAATTTAATGTATGTTCGTCATTAAAATTATTAAAGAAAAATCTTAAGAGAATGAATCTTAAGAATATTGAATATGTAAATGCCAAAATTTTTACAAATTAAACTATTGAATACGACACATTTGCTACTATGAAACGGCGAATCTGGGAAAAGCACAAAATTTTTACAAGTCAAACTATCCAATATGGCATATTCGCTACTATGGAATTGCGAACCTGGGAAAAGCACATAATTTTTACAAGTCAAACTATCCAATGTGGCATATTGGACAGTTTGAAGCTGAAAAAGTACAAATAATCATACCATACCAAACTATCCAATCTGATTTTTTGGCGAGTAAAATTATTCAAATGATTTATCTCAATAGCATGCTTAAATAGGATATAAAACAACACCCGAAAAATATAATAATTGTTTACTGCTACTTGGCGCTGATTTTGAATCCACAATTAAAACAGTTTTTTCGCCCTCCTGAAAAGTGGCTATTTTCACATTGGATAGTTTGACATGGTACCGACGATATGTTTATCTATAACAGAACTGTACATTACTCTGATTTCTTATAACAATATACTGTGAACTCCCTTATGCTGAAATATAAACACTTCTATTCATAACAAACTCATCTAGCCTTAATTTTTCTTTTCACCTTTGGTGGCTCTCCAAATGTCATAACTCGTGAATCTTAGTCGAATGTATGCCACTGAAATGCTCGAAGGTGTTAGAAAATATTTTTAGAAAGAAAAAGATTAATAAAAATGAACCCCTTTTTAAGTACTAGACAAATTAGCCCCATTTCTCTGGAAAGCTATCTTAGTCATATTTATTAAATGTTCCGAAACATTTCTACCTCAAAACATAGACAACATGATACATATATGTATACAGTTGAGTCTCTATATAACGAAATCCATTGTTCCAGTAAAAAATTCGTTATATAGAGAAATTCGTTATATAGAGAATGAGTAAAAATTCCTATTTAATGTGCAAAATTTGAACAAAAATTAATTTTGAGGTCTTTAATTAAGAATTTGAAAGATTTAACTATAAATATTAACCTAATATTTTATATCTGAATTATTTAAACAGTTTCAAAAAAGATAACAGACATTTATTTGAAATTATAACAAAAATCACATAAGGAAAATAACTTACATTAATTTTAGACGAGGAAATCTTTAATTTTTCGCTGTTTTGATTTCAAAATTGTTACACTTTGTTACACTCTCGAAATAATGTTCACACTTTAGCAAGGAATGAAAAATTGTATCGGGAACATTTTCCTCAATTTGAATTCACATTCACCTTAAACTTCAATTACCTCTCTGATCCCGCTCTTATATGTGTAAAAATCCAATTGACACTCTTTTAAGAAGTATGTTGGAAGGGGGGGGGGAGATGAATTTGGGGATAAGAAACAAGGAGATTCAAGGTATAAAAGTAAGATAAAAAACTCAGCACTGAACGACAAATCACTAATCAGTGATGGAAAATTGATTCCATGTGATTTGGAAGCTTTTTTAAAGCAATAAATAAAGAACATTTTATGAAAAAATTCGTTCTATGGAGATATTTCGCTATATGGAGACTGTTTTTAATGAGATCATGGGAAAACCGTTCCTACTAAAAATTCGTTATATAGAGTAATTCGATGTATGGAGTTTCGTTATAGAAAGACTCGACTGTATATATAACACAACAGTCCATCACTCTGATTTCTTACAATAATGTAAAACGTATTTCATTAACTATGTTACATAGCGATTCTCATGATGAATATGATAGGCTGTGAATTTCTTTATGCTGAAATATGAACACTGCTATTCACAACACACCTACTTAGCCTTAAATTTTCTTTTTCATCTTTTGGAGCCCTTCCAGAAATCATAACTCGTGACTTTCATTCGATTGTATACCGCTGAAATACTCAAAAGAGTGAGAAAATAATTGTAGGAAGAAAATGATTAATAAAAAAATCCACTTTTCTGCATTAAACAAATTACTCGCAATTCTCTAGAAAATATTTTAGTCATGTGTAATAAATGTTCCGAAACAGTTCTACCTCAAAAAATAGACGACATGATACATATATGTTTATACATAACACAACAGCCCATTGCTCTGATTTCTTACAACTATGCAAAATGTATTTCATTAACTATGTTACATAACAATTCTCATGATGAATACTATATGCTGCGAATTCTTTTATGCTGAAATAGGAACACTGTTATTCATAACACACCCATTTAGTCTTAACCTTTATAACGATATTTATTAAATGTTCCGAAACATTTCAACCTCAAAACATAGACGACATGATACATATATGTGCATATATAACACAGCAACCCATCACTCTGATTTCTTACATCAGTGCAAAATGTATTTCATTGAATATGTTACATAGAAATTCCCATTTTGCAAACATATTGTATGTTATGAACTCCTTTATGATGAAATATTAGCACTGATTTCCTAACACTCCCACTTAGCCTTAACTTTTTGTTTTCATCTTTGGCGGCACTCCAGAAATCATAACTCGTGACTTTCATTCGAATGTATACTGCTGAAATGCTTAAAAGATGTGAGAAAATTTTTGCTGAAAGAAAAAGATTAATAAGAAAGAATCCGTTATTCTGTACTAGACAATTTACCCACAATTATCTGGAAATTATCATGGTTACGGATAGTTATCATGAGAAACGGACAAAATGTCCCGCACATGACGCTTACATATATACCTATATCTATTAACTTATAAGTTGTTAAAATATAAACTATACATTAAAATTAACAAAACACCGCGTATATTTTCATATTAGGATAGTTGTTTTAGTTTACGGATATAATAGCATTATTAAAACAGCAGTAATATGTAGAAAATCTGTTGCATACGTCATCAGGGTTCGCACGCTTTTACCAGTAAATTTTAACAGTATTTTCAAAGTGTTTCACTGCAGAAAAATGTTGCAAAATTTGTGAATAAAGGCGGTGATTGCGAATTCTGTATTTAAAAAATTAAATGGAAATGTTCTTATCATTTATAGTGGTGCCAGAGTCCTTGGAAATTCCAAGGAGTGTGCGAACCCTGGTCATATAGAAAGACCTTTTAAACCTTTATGCACTGAATTATAAATTCATGAAAATTTTATCTTCTAAAACATTTTTCGTGATTTTTTTTTAACTACATTAAAAGATTTACATAATCATTTAATAAATTTTAGAAGGATTGAAGTATTTAGAAGGATGTATAAAATTTGAATTTATAGGGACTTTGTGCAATATTTATAACCCCGCCCAAATCTTTTATTTTAGTCTAATATTTTTCTTGGTATTTTGTAGAATTAGGAAATGTACAAATATAATGTTCTTACTATAGATAAATAGAAATAGTTCCGAATTAAAAAATCCCCCCCCCTCTCCCAATGCCAAGAAATCTGAAAAGATGCGACGGCAAAATAAATCATCTTTAAAAAAATATTTTTGTTTTGTGTAAAAAATAATCATTTTGGAACAAGATAAAGAAATGGATCTATATTTATAGATCAGTTTATTCAGTTTATAATTACAGTTATTATTACAGTTTATAATCATTCTAAACTGTATTACTACTAATCGATGTATTAAATGAATTTTATAACAAATTATTTTAATGGTACTTAAAAGTACCGTCAGTAGATAAAGGGTTTAAAAATCCCCATATTTTAAACCATAGACATTAGTAAGCTGCCCGTTAAAAGTAAGAAATAAATAATAAAAATAATAATCTCCACATTTTAAATCCTAGACCTAAGTAGTCTGCCTGTTTTAGAGCCATTCCATGAAAAACTGACAAAGAGTCCTTCGAAGGCGATTTCCTGTGAAAGGCATTTTAGTTCGCTATAAACGGTGGTTCCGGGTTAATAAATAACAAGGAAAACTCCAGTAAATACATGCCGACATAGATGTTTCTTATTTAAATAGAAGTGAGAAAACAAACATAATGTAGAACATCGTTAATTCCAGTTGTATATATGTAAATATGGAAATATGAGGAGAAGTGCTCCTGAACGTCAAAAAAAATAAGCAGTGGTCCTTTTATCGGAACTGTGACAGCGTTTCTGTCCCATAGCTATCATTTTTATTCAAAATTAATTTAAAACATAACTTTCTTACTTTTAGATCATATTATCCTCCCCCCCCCCTCTTTCCTATAATGAAATATGTGATTAAATTCATTTCTCAAAACCATCCAGAGTTTATTAAAGTGATTTCTTTCTTATTTCTAAAATCATCTTTAATTCAAAGCGCTCAAATAATCATTTCCTTTTTTTCCCTTTCTTATTTTAATCTGTAGCTACCCGTTACCGCTGCTTGTGCAAAGGAATAAATAAGAATTAAATAGCACAGCTGCTAGTCTCATTTCATTTTCTTGCATTGGATTTTTTTCCCCGCCGCAGTGATAAGAAATTTTTATCTCTACTAATACGTGAACGTTGAATAGATATTAACAATAAAAAGTAAAAATGAACGAATCTTATGGGAAGCATGTAGCTATCGTGTTTTGTGGTCGAGCTAAAAGCCAGATCCCAGTGATTTCCAGCATTCTTCTCAGGCGGCGGTCTGCTTTGTAAAAGCTGTTGTATAAACAAGTTTCGTTTTGTCTGTTACTTTTCTCATCCTAATTAGAAGCGCTTACTTGCATTCTCGGTCTCACCCGTCCGGTAGCGTCACCACATTTTTGCGGTAATGTTTATCGCCAAAAGCCTTTGTTCACTTTCGCGCGGTCTCCAAAAGTTTGTAAATTGGCGATTCTGTGCAACGCCAAGGTTTCTTGACTTCGTGCAAAAACTTCACTTCTGTTTCAGCTCTCGAGATGTAAAGTTGTCTAAAAAGAAAAGGCGCTTCGGCGTCCCATGTATTATGGGGGTCTCTCTCTCCCATTTTTCACCACTAATTGAACCACCTTTTAAAAGATGTTTTTTTTAATAAAGAATAGTTCCTGTAATATGGTTGGAGTTTTTGCATTTAAGCGAACCATCCCACTGAACAATATTACATAAATTTGGCCCATCGGCCGGTATTTTCTCCAACCTAAAAAAAAAATATATATATAGTTGAGAGAGAGAAATCCCCCCCCCCCCACTGTTAAAATGGATGTATGCTCCGCTTTCGACGAATTCCAGTTAGATATTAAAAGGACAGTTGTCTTCTTAAAGTTCCCTGCCAGTTCCTGTCTCTGTGTCTAGTGATGTTGGAATCAAGAGTATGTCATCACCTCTCCACTTAAGCGACAAGCCATGGTTGCCTGTTTGACGTGCCTGTGATGCTCGACGCTGTGTTTTTTTAAAATTCAAGACTGCTTACTACTCAGTGCTGTGATCAATCTCTCCTGGAGTCTTCTAGATGTGCGTTATCTGTGATTTGAGTCTTTACAGGTGATCTGTGTTTTCTTCAAAAAAATGTGTCAACACAAAAAAGTAATACTTCAGCACCAGTGTTCTCCACAAAAAAAGGGTACCTAATAATGTCCGGATTCATCACAATTCATTTTTTTTATATTGTTTGTGAAATAGCAAAAAAAAAGAAAAAAGTGAAACCTAGTGTACCTTACAAAAAAGTGCACCTGACAATGTCAAAAATTCATCATGCTTCATTCCGAATATTGCCTTTGTGATAGAATTTTCTTTTCTTTTCAAAATGTGTTTTTACGGAAGGATATAAAAAAAAGTGTTTCTCACTTACAATAAGAGCAACGCATCATTTATAAGGTATGTGCTTTTCTGTGACTTATATGAAAATCTCAAAGTGAACTTAGTGTGACACTAGTTGTATTAATTACTACAGTTAAAAAGTGCATTTTTAGGTAGTGTTAAAAAAAATTATTAAGAATACACTACAAATTTCAACATGAACATTTTTTTCTCCTTTTTAAAATCTTAATTTTAATTAATACAGTATTTTCCTTTTATATATTTTTTTCAGTTTCATCTCTTTTCATGCTATGATAAATGTTTCTATAGTCATACTTGTTTAACATTTTATTACTCCATACTATTCCATATTGTTTTTATTAAGGCTGCTTATAAAAGGTAATAGCCGGAAGAGAGAAGGTATCGGCTTTATAAAGAAATGTTTTTTTAAATCCTTAAACTTGTAGCTATAATTCTAAGCTTCTCTTTGGATGTTAATGTTTAAAAGGTAAGTGCTATTTAAGTTCAGTTACTTTATGAATGTTTAAATATACTTTATTTTCAAGCATGACAAGGATTTTCTGGGTTTAACATTTATCGTGAAAGATATTGCGCTTGCATTCCTTGTCGCTATTGCACAAACAATAGCCTTTTAAAATTTATCTAATTTATGTGTGCACATTTTGTTGTTTTTAATTATAGTTATGAATGACATATTTTTAACGAAAGGTGTGTATATTTTTAATGTAATTTCTATTTTGATTGAAAGTATTTGTATTTGTAGTGATCTCTGTTATGAATATTTATTATGTTAGGTAATATTTCATCTGCTTTTAAAAATATAAGTTGTTGCTTACAGATCGGCAGTTGATGTGTAAAGTAAAATTTATGAATAATTGGGATGCATTTCTAAGGAGATAAAAAAAAAGGTAGCAATTTTTTTTTAAGTTTGTTGCATTTGATTCATATTAGAAACTTCCTGAGTATCTTGCATTGACACATTGACGCACTTCAGAGATAATATATTCCTTTTATTTTATCTCTAGGCCTTGAAGTTGCCTCTCTGTTGTTTTATCATTTGTTGCACATAAATACGCTGGCTCGTATGCTGTCTGTTAACAGTATGATTTAAATAATATGTTGTGTCATATTGCAACTTAGTCAGTATAGTGACTTTTATGAGTAGTTCTCTGGGGATTTTTAAATGTGTTTTTTTTTTATTGTTAGTTAAGATGTTGTCATTCAGCCTTTCTTAAAGATAGTGACAAAAAAAAGTCTATAGATATATTTATCTTAGATTGTAAATAACTTGCTTTTGAATACCTTTTACACTAGTAGACCTGGGACACACTTTTGAAATTTCTTCTTAGAGTTAATAGATATTATTTTTTTCTATGCAGAAAGTTTTATGGTAACATTTTTTTTCTCAGTTAGATGTGGGCACTTGATTAGAAATTTACATACAGTTGGCGTAATCATAAGTTAAAAAAATATTAGATTATTTATCTTTCACATTAATATTTTCTTGGATTGTGATCTTTGGCAAAATATTTAGTAAGCTTAGATTAGTTTACCCTGGCATACATTTTATTTAGGCATATTACATAGCTCGAGTCATCATGTCATGGTTACAAAAATATTTTTTTTCCCTTTTGGCTCTCGTTTGCTTTTGCAAAATACATAAGATGTACAACATAGGTTTGACGTATAGTTTTAAACAGTTAGTTTTTTGTATGTTTCTCAATGACATGCATTCACATTAATACAGTGTTCTTTTTTTTGTGTGTGTGTGTGTATGTTTGATTACTAGTACTTCTGTCATGGTTTATGTGGGATACTTCAGTCATTGCGCTATTTTCCATGGGATAGCAAAATGTCTGAGGTATGTATTTCGATCTATGGTTAAGCAAGTTGGCCGCTAGCTTAATCAGGGATCGAATATGTTTCCTTGCATATGTCATGGAGTTACACTAATATTAATTTTACAATTGGAGTATTGTTTACATTTTAGAAATTATTTTTAGATTGCTAAAATTTCACCTGTAATTGTTTCCTAATGCTGATGATGGATAACACCTTTACACTAATTTACACTTTTACTTCTACCTTGCTATGGGCAGATAGCATTGTTAGGTATTAATCACACATGTTTTTTTTCCCCTCTCAAGCACATTGTTTCGGATGTCAGGTTTGGCCTGGTACTTCACACACACACACACATTGACTCGTTCAGTTTCGCTGAATTTTGTTATATTTCAATTCATACTCACCATGGTTAAGGACATTCATTACCGTCTGTGCATGTATAGGTTTCTTTTAGCATCATTTGTGTTTAGCTTAAAAATTGCATTTTTTTTTCACTGCATTCACAACTTCGTAGTTGTTTTTAGATAGACTTTCTTTTAATGTCAAGTGTTTTTTTTTAGTTCGTGTGTTTAAAAGTTTTACAGAAATTATAACATAATGTAACTATTGTACATTGTTTACACAGTCATCTTAAATTTTTTTTTGCAAGGGATAATTAACCGGGTGTACAGTTTTACACATGCAGCTAATGTACTGTTTGACTTCATTGTTTACGCGCGGCTGGTGACTCGTTGCTATTTTAAGTTATAACATAAGGTATTTTTTTTATTATAACTGACATGATATTTGATATCGTTAAGTGCTTTTCTTATAAAAAGTAGTCACATGCATAATGTGAGCTGTTAGGTACACTTTATTTTTTGTAAAGGGCTATTCACATATAGTCATTAAACTAAATTCTTTGGCATTTTTTTTCTTCAAATTTAAAATTTTTTAATTTGTGAGTTCAAGTCTCACAGTTGTCTTGTGACGGATACATACATGCATACCACATAAGGTACATTGCTTGTTATTTTTGGCTATCAATATGTTTTTTTTTTCTTTTCCCTTTCATTCTTTTCATGGAACATGTGTGGCTTGCATAGCTTCTACAATTTTTAGCGTAGAGTTATACATTTTATGCAAGCTTCTGTTAACTTATGACAGTAATGAATTTGGCAGATGCAGTTTTAGTTTCTTTTTAACCCTTAGTCAACCACTTATTCAACAGTTTTCTTTCACATGTAGTTCATATGTTGGATATTTGTTTGTGTTTCACAACAGTTGTTTTTTTAATACATTTTGGTACATTCTTATACATACATTACACTAGTTCATGTGTTGATTTACATATATTGTTCATTTGCTTTTACACATTGTACTTTGCTAGCGATTTATTCGACAGTATTTCTTTTTGTTTTTTTTTTCTTACAAGTAGTTCATTGAGTTGTACACACTGGCTGGTTTAGAGTTTAACCAGAGTTTACACACACATTACAAGTAGTTCATTTGTTTTATTAACCTTATTCATTGCATTTTGATGATAACTCATTAATTATGTAATTGAATCTCACTCGTATGCAAGTGTCTTGGGTTATTACACATATACTGTCTGTTTATTTTGTTGGCAATTACATTACAATTTTAGTTCATTGAGACATTAATACATAGAGTTCATGTGATATTATACAATTTGTTCATGTGTTTACTTACACGTTTTGTCTGCTTGCGTACACTTTTGTTCATGTGTTGCATTACAAGTAGTTCATGAGTATGGGAGTTTTTCCCCCCCTCCCTCCACACACATATAGTTTCTCCTTTTACTTTCCTATCTTTTAAATTTTACACCATGTTTCAATATTAAAATACTTCTTTTTTAACAGTTTTTTTTTGTGTTTGCATAATGTCAGAACTTATCAATGGCATCATCACTTTGTATCTATACAAAGATTTTAATGTTTCTAGGAGTTATCCGTCACATGACATATTAAACTGCACATACATTTCGAATTTGTTTACTGTTAACATGTAACATTTTTTTACACTTTCATTGGATACTTCTTACTTGGAGGTGGCAGATAGAGTAAGATATCTTGTTACACTATATAAAATTGTATGCAATTTCTTATTAATTTTTTTTTTATATAAGTTTGCCAGGGGTTAAATATTGATCAATATACGGAAAGTCAGGATGGCAGTGTAAAAATTCATAAAATGCTAAATTATACCATACTGTGATTTTTTTTGGAAACCGGGGACTTAGTTAAATTGCAGGAATCTAAAAAAAACTACCCCTTATTATTTAAGGCAGAAGCCATAAGCTGATGCCACTAGAATTCACAAAATTTCAATATTTAGGGCTACACTTGTTTGAGCGCGTGCAGCTTGCACAATTTTTGTCTCTGGTAGTCATGTGCGTTATGCACAAATTTTTGTATGTTTCTTATGCCAGTAATGAAGCAACCTAAGATAATACAAATAAGCTTCAATTTTAAGAAAGAATTCATCTTTCCTTAAAGTAACAATTTTTACTGGTGTGTTTTTGTCCTTTGTTTTTATTTGCTTGCATTTATTTAATATTATGATCTCATGTAAGATCAAATTTTTGAGAAGTCATAAATACAGTAAATGCTTCTCTATATGAATAGATACATGACTAAAATGCTGTTACCAGCGCCACAAACTCAATGCCACAAAAAAATTAAATATAGGATCCTGTGTTATCAACTAATGTGGCCATTTTATTTTGTGGAATATTTAATTAAAAAAAAAAAAGATTATTTTGAATATTATGAGCGCTCAGTCATGGACATAACACAATTCTTGTGAATTGTTTTGAAAGCAAGCAAATACTTTTTTTCTACTTATTTATAGTTGTATAAAATATTTTACAGGAGCTAACGGGTAATAGTTTCACAGACAAGTTAAAATACATTACTTGGTAGATAGCAACTTAAATAGTTAATTTTACTTATTTTGTCTTGGTACATTTTCTGTAAGTGCGAAGGTGGACAAAGGATTTTATGTAGATATAAAGCTGCAACGTACACGTTTCAGCTTTCTTCTGTTGTGGAGGTGAGTTATGTCACAGCGTTTCTGTCCCATAGCTAGCATTTTTATTCAAAATTAATTTAAAACATAACTTTCTTACTTTTAGATCATATTATCCTCCCCCCCCCCTCTTTCCTATAATGAAATATGTGATTAAATTCATTTCTCAAAACCATCCAGAGTTTATTAAAGTGATTTCTTTCTTATTTCTAAAATCATCTTTAATTCAAAGCGCTCAAATAATCATTTCCTTTTTTTCCCTTTCTTATTTTAATCTGTAGCTACCCGTTACCGCTGCTTGTGCAAAGGAATAAATAAGAATTAAATAGCACAGCTGCTAGTCTCATTTCATTTTCTTGCATTGGATTTTTTTCCCCGCCGCAGTGATAAGAAATTTTTATCTCTACTAATACGTGAAAGTTGAATAGATATTAACAATAAAAAGTAAAAATGAACGAATCTTATGGGAAGCATGTAGCTATCGTGTTTTGTGGTCGAGCTAAAAGCCAGATCCCTGTGATTTCCAGCATTCTTCTCAGGCGGCGGTCTGTTTTGTAAAAGCTGTTGTATAAACAAGTTTCGATTTGTCTGTTACTTTTCTCATCCTAATTAGAAGCGCTTACTTGCATTCTCGGCCTCACCCGTCCGGTAGCGTCACCACATTTTTGCGGTAATGTTTATCGCCAAAAGCCTTTGTTCACTTTCGCGCGGTCTCCAAAAGTTTGTAAATTGGCGATTCTGTGCAACGCCAAGATTTCTTGACTTCGTGCAAAAACTTCACTTCTGTTTCAGCTCTCGAGATGTAAAGTTGTCTAAAAAGAAAAGGCGCTTCGGCGTCCCATGTATTATGGGGGTCTCTCTCTCCCATTTTTCACCACTAATTGAACCACCTTTTAAAAGATGTTTTTTTAATAAAGAGTAGTTCCTGTAAAATGGTTGGAGTTTTTGCGTTTAAGCGAACCACCCCACTGAACAATATTACAGGGACCTAACAGCCACAGCGGGAGAAAGCCCACTGAAGTTTTTGCGTACTGATTCATATGACTTGCGTAGTACATTATCGCCAAATTACAAAGTTTTTGACGCCATAATAAAAGAGACAAAGCATTGGTGGGAGGTTTAGCAGAATATAATGTGGCAGTCCACCCTCAGCACACACTCACGGGATGTAAAGCAACCCTACTTCATTTCATGAGTAAGAGCGACCTGAAGTCTGGGTTTGTTTATTTTAACACCAACAAATTAGTTTAAATGTGATTGTGAAATCTTAACGAATGTATGGAAATGCAGAGAAAAAGCATATGTGCTAATATTTTTTTGTAATTTATTTTTAACCACCAAATTCTAGCTGCAATTAAGAGTGACTTATTTACAACGCAGATAAACTACGATAAAAGAAAGTGTAATGTTAAAAAGACAGCTGCACTTAGATTTATGTGTCTTTATTTGATTACTTTTAAACAAAGACCATTAAGAAATAGAAATTAAATATGGGAGAACGGAATTTTAAATAAGTTGAAAATGAAATCGTAAATCTTTGTATTTGAAAGTGTTGAATTAAGTTTGAAAGGAATGAGAAAAAACAAAATTGCATATAGATATAATTACGTATTGTTTTAAGAAAATAAATTAATTTAATGATTCCACATGTTCAAAGAAGATTTTTGAGTAACGGGGAGCTGAAAATGATATGTGCAAAGAAGCTGCCATAAGTGCTTCGCGCGGCACTTACATAAATACCTATATCTATTGACTTATATGCTGTTAAAACATAAACTATATATTAAAAATAACAAAGACTGGAGATTTTCATATTAGCTTATTGTGGTTGTTTTAATTTGAGGATATAATAACATTGTTAAAACAGCAGAAATATATTGAAAAGCTGTCCCACATGCGACATGGAATAATCCATATAAAATATTCTGAAACATATTTACCTTAAAACGTACGCAACGTGATATACAGATACTGCTTGACTTAATGAACTGAATGCTTTTTAAAATTCAGTAATAAGTAAGTGGCGACAGTTTTTGAAATTATTTTTCCATAATAGCCATGTGTGAATTTAGGAACTCCTTCAGTATGCTTTCTCACCGATGGAGGTGATAACTGGAAATTTTACATAGAACACTTTTCATCCATAGGAAATTTTGACATATAAAATATCAAAATATTTTTTGTCAATGTTATAAAGCAAATTGGAAAAATCTTCATCCTCTAATATTGGTACAATATTTCATTGAAGCAATGCCAGTATTTACCAAGATATAGGCAAGATATAGCTAATATTGTTTGAGATAAAAATATAGTGTCATTATTTTTTTTAATACTACGAGCGAATTTTGGAAAATCATGACATTTTTATTTTGGAAACTCGTGTGTACGAGAGATTATAAGGGCTCAGCCCAAGTCCCGAAATGGACTCGAGCTATATATATGTTTCCATGACAACTCAAAAGAGAGGGTGTTAACCACAGTTTCTCGCTGCGTATGTGCCATACGCGTGTGGTTGCCATGGTTGCTGCGCGAACATCATATTCAAAATGACGACTGGACAGCAGAAAGCGTTTTGTGTACTAGAATTTTCAAAGTGTGAATCGCTTATAACCGTTCAGAGAGCATTCCGGAAGGCATGCAAATGCAAACAACCAAACCTGACGCTGCGCTGGTATCGACATTTCAAAGAAACCGATCGTTTATGTAAAGGCAAAAGTTCCGGCCGACCAAGTGTTATTGAAGAAACAGTGAACCGAATTAGAAAGAGTTTCATCCGCAGTCCCAAAAAATTAACAAATCGCGGTAGCCACGAACTTTCTATTTCACAGCCAACTGTGTGGAAAATTTCTGCTGTTCAGTCGCCATTTTGAATATGACGTTCGCGGAGCAACCATGGCAACCACAGCGCGAAACTGTAGTTAACGCCTTATCGTTTGAGTTGTCGTGTAAATATATTCGTTTCCTAGTTCGAACGTAGTAACGTATCAAAACCCGAAGATTTATTTGTGATAACCCTGTATTTCATTGAAGCAATGGCAGTATTTACCAAGATATAGGCAAGATATAGCTAATATTGTTTGAGATAAAAAATATAGTGTCATTATTTTTAGTATACTACGAGAAAATTTTGGATTATCGGGACATTTTTATTCAGGAAACTTGTGTGTACGAGAGATCACAAGGGCACAGCCCGAGTAACGAATTAAGCTCGAGCTAGGGCTCAAAGTGGAAATTTTATTTCTTCACAAGTTTAAAGAAAATATTGAACAAAATGTGCTATATGAGAAACAAAACAGAAGTCTTAATTTTTTTAAGTGCTTTATCATTCTTTTAAAAATCAATCTGAAAGGGAATTAAAATTTTATTGATAGGATATAAGGATAAAGAATCTTACAGATTTTAAAGCCTTTGCACGGCCAGTGATAGTAATATGAAGAAGCCTCTGGTATCCATTGCAAATACTAGCTTTTAAGGTGTGTTCGTAATTATATAAATACGTAGTACATATCGTCGTCGTCGTCTGATCCGTCCGTCTGTCTGTCTGTCGGAGAAAAAGTCAAAATTAGGTGTTCGTATTAAACATTTCAAGGTTTGGTAAATTGTATGTATGAAGACAGGTAAATTGTACCCTACGCTTATTTCTTTAACCCTTTATGTACTGAATTATAAATTTATGACAATTTTATCTTCTAAAGCATTTTTCGTGAATTGTTTAAACTACATTAGAAGATTTACATAATCATTTAATAAATTTTAGGAGGATTTTAGAAGAATTGAAGGATTTAGAAGGATTAATTAAATTAGTAGGGATTTTGTGCAATATTTATAACCCCACTCAAATCTTTTATTTTAAATATTTTTCTTGACATTTTGTAGAATTAGGAAATGTACAAATATAATGTTCTTACAATTGAAAAATAGAAATATTTCCGACACCCCCCCCCCCTTCCTTCAAGTAAGCTGAAAATATGCAAAGGCAAAAGAAATCATCCTTTTAAAAATATTTTTGTTCTGTGTGACACATAATGCTTTTTGGAACAAGATAAAGTAATGTATCTATAACTCAATCTAAACTGTATTACAACTAATCAATGTATTAAATGAATTTTATAACAAGTTTTTTAATGGTACTTATAAGTAACGTCAGTAGATAAAGGGTTAACATAAATTGATAAATACATAATTGCTAGCCTTACGGCAGTTTCCCTGTTTTTTCTTTGACAATTGGGAGATTAAAATATACGAGGTGTTCTGTTCTTTTAGGTGCTTTTGTAATTATATAAATACGTAGCACCTATATTCGTCGTCTGGACTTATCCGTCTTTTCGCATATAACAAAGCAAAAACTACCCAACTGCATGGTTTGAAATTTAACATAGGATCGATTTAGAATTCTGTTGAGCCATTTCAAATTTTATGAATATTGAATCAAAACTTAAACAGTTATTAATAAAGGCTTTCGTCATTCTATTTAATCCTATACTACGTCATTAATTGAATGATAGCCCATGATAGGTCATGATTTAGATTGTCATGCTGATGAAGTCCTATTTAAGATGGAGTTCTATTATTTCCGTATGACAGAATTCCATATATAGAATCCTAATAAAATTTGTATTCATGCATCTTTTCAAAAGTGTGCAACAAATATTGCACCAAGATCTGAATATTTATAAAATTAGTTATACTACGAACTCACCTCTATTGTCACGTTTGACGTACAATTTCCGACTTGTTGTTTTGAATATCATTTCCATAATTACTGGAAAACAGAATACCTGTATTTAATATATAGAACGACGGAATAGTCTGACTGAATTTAATATACAGAATTGTAATAAAATTTTCATTCATGCATTTTTGCATAAGAGTGCAACAGCTATTGCACTAAGATCTGAATATTTATAAAATTAGTTATAGTACGAACTCACTTCTATTGTCCCGTTTGACGTAGGGGAGGTAGGGGAGGTTTGATACATAGGGAGGGTTGATACATTGACAATTTTTCTCAACAAATGGCATTAAGAGCCATACTAACACATGTGAAGGCTTCTTTTATTTGCTGAAGCCATCATTAGCTGGACTAATCAGTGAAGAACTGACAACTTTTCTTTTCTTTTAATTTTGAAGGTTTTAGGAATGTAAATGTAATTTTTTTCATTGATTGATTTTCTTTCATAACTCTCATTATTGTGAAGATAATATCTTGTAATTTTTTTTATTTATAAACCACATTGTTAGGATTAGTTTTACTAGAAAGTAGATTACCATTTTGCAACTGCATTTGTACAAAGTGATTGAAAATCCAATAAGGCATAATAGAGAGAAATGATACATTAGTACTGGGGAGAAATGATACACTTGTATATTTGAAATTTAATAATTTTTTTTAAAGTTTGCAAACTAATATAGGACTGTAATATTCATTATTGTTTTACAGCCAGAGCTACTGAAATTGGTAAGGAAGAACAAATAGACTATTTATAGACATTATGTAGGTTACATAGAAAAGCAGTGCGATTATAGATGGTTAGTTCGCTTTGCTCGTCATGCAGAAGGGAAAAAGTTTAAATGGCCTGAAAGGGAAAATGTTTCTATAATTTACGAAGGGCAAATTGAAGAAACGGTAAATGTACCTGATTTTACTTATGGAAGTGATAGAGTTATAAGTTTTTCTTTTAACCATTTCAGAGGTGGGGGTATGTTTATGAAACCACTTAATTTTAATTCCCAAACGCTACATTGGAACCAGCATTTTGGTAAAATATTTTCCTTTTAGTATGAAAGTGGAATATATCCCTTTTCTTATTTCTAATTAAATTTGTTGGTAAATTCCGGTGCCATTCATTTATTCAACACTTTAGCATTGAAAATGCTTTGCCCCTGAAAGGGTTAAAGGAATCTTAAATGTGCTAAATTTATGTTAAATTGTTTGCAAATCAGCAATTATCACTTCATTTTTCAATCTCTAGGGTTTTTTTTTCATTATTTATTTTCTAAAAAGTGTGTTAATAGAATTGCTTAAATAATAGCAATAGTTTAAATATTTTTGTAAAAAACTTTTCTGAAACAAAAATATGTCAATGTCATTTCGTTTCAAATTTTACATAAATATTTCAAGATTTATCATAAAAAATTGTATGACGCATAAATTGAATTGTCTGCACATTTTTTTTTTCAATTTACATAACACTGTATCAAACCTCCCTTGCTAGTGTATCAATCCTCCCCAGTAATGGGGAGATTTAATACAGTAGTAGCCATTCAAAATAATTGGGATATATTTTTTGAATGACTATTTTTTAAATTCACAATATTTTTAATCAATGAATACACTTTATAAGAAATATGGTCACTTTATAAGAAAACACGAAAAATTTGTTTAAAAATAGCTTTCTAAGGGTTGTAAAAAATTAGTAAAAAAAAATGTGTATCATACCCCCCCCCCCCCTACCTCCCCTACAATTTCCGACTTGTTGTTTTGAAGATCATTTCCATAATTACTGGAAAATAGAATGACTGAATATGACTGAACAGTATGACTGAATTTAATGTATAGAATTCTAATAAAATTTGTATTCATGCATTTTTGCATAAGAGTGCAACAGCTATTGCACCAAGATCTGAATATATGTAAAATTGGTTATAGTGCGAACTCCCTTCTTTTGTCACGTATGACGTTTAATTTCCTACTTTTTGTTTTAAATATCATTTCCCTAATTACTGAAAAACAGAACTTATGGTTATCTAATATGGTTAATCAGGAATATATTAAAAGGATTAAAACGTAAAAATATTAAAGGATACATTTATAATATCAAAGGATTACTAGGGGGCTCTGCCTCCTGCAAGCTACGCTCGCCAACTCCCGTTCAGACACCGCAGAATCTAAAAACATGCTAATCTATGGGTTTTAAAAATATCAGAGAAGATTGAATAATACTGAAAAAAGCTGTGCAGATCTCCCTGTAAACGGGTTCCCATTCCATTCCCTTTGATTGCAAAAATTTAAGGGCGAATCAGTTGCTGTTAAGACCTCCAATGGTTGTTTTCGTGTTTGATTAAAGAAGATCAGTTAAACATTTGAACAGAAGCTAAAATAAAATGAATTAGGTATACAGAGTCTTTGTCTCCCGGTATTTTAAAACAATCTCTATAACAGTAGCCCAAGTCATGTGACTATCATCAACAGTTCCAGGCGGACCACTTCGCTTTTTATACTCTAGGTGCTATTTTGGTACTTTAATGTTAGCCAGGCACAGGTGATAAGTCGCCAAATATTATTCTATCGCCATTATTTCATCCATATTATAATAGTCCAAGTCATCAACTGCCATAAACAAATACGCTCTGATCCCTTCGCCGTTCATATGAAAGTTTGGCACAGATGTCATATACATACTGAATTTTTGTTGTCTCAAATTTGTTGGTAAAATCACTTTAAAATATTGAAACATAAACTAGAAATATAGTAAAAAATTGACGCTAAAATAATTTTGTATTTATTTTATAATATGTAAACGTACTAAATATGGGAATAGCCATATGTCGAAAAATGCATAATTATACGTTTTATCTAAATTTATATAAATTAAGCTTTTAAATTGTATATTACATACTATAATATACAGTGTGTCCATGTATAACGTGACCGACCTTTATTTTTGCAACCGTTGGTCCTAGATGCATACTTCAAATTACAAAAGTGGTTAAAATTAGGTGCAGAGTTAAAATAAAAAAAGTTTGAAGTGAAAAAACAATTTAGCGAAGAATTACAGAATCTAAATTTTTATACGGTCCCCCGGTCCTATAAGTTATATTTAGTAGAATTTTACTGTTACACTGACAAGTAAGGCAAAAAAAAAGTCCCGCTATTCTACGATTAAAATTGACCGAGTAATAGCTGTTTAAAGTTGGAGCATATTTCTTACTGCAAATTAGGGGTCATTCACAATTTTACTAGAAATATAATTTCGTCAGATATTTTAAAGAAATGGTTGAGAATAAAATTGGCATTGCAATATAAATTTGAAATCTTTAATCATTCTGACATATTACTGCAAAATATACAATTTGTACTAAACATATAAGAGGATTAAGATAACATAATTTTTGTTAAATAAAAGCATGAAAAACAACAGCCTAAGTTCTTTACAAAAATGATACTACAAAAATGATACTGATAAAAATGATATTTAAAATGATATTAGATTACACCGTCTTTCAAATTTTGTGTTGTGCCATGTTTTTTAGCTTTTGAAAATTGATTCACATGTATTTTTTAGCGCCGAATCCGAAAATGAGCTTCATTTTAAACCATCACGTCAGGATTTTTCTCAAATCGCAAATTTCAAAGTTAAAAAGCTCAAAGTTAAATCTGATTCCCCCTCCCCTCCCAACCTCATCGGACCCTTGAGCTGTTTAGCTGCAAGAAACCCAGTATAAGCCACAAAATTGAATAAATTATTGAATTAAATAAAATTAAACTGAATAAAAAGTCTCACATCTATTTTATAGAATCAGATTTTTCGCTATTTTTTAACCTTAAAATTCATGATTTGCGAAAAATCCTGACATGATGTTAAAAGTGAAGGTAATTTTTTTATTTAGCGTTAAAAAATACATAAAACGTAGATATAAAAGTTAAAATCACAACCATCGCAGGTTTATGTTATCTAATCTAAAACCATTTCTTAAACTTGTTGACGGTAATCTATCCGAATTTTTTTGCGTTATCCTCTAATATAAGTATGAAAAGATGGTAAGCGTCGAAAATCATAATACTATTACATTGTAATCGGATTTAAGTAAGTATGTAAAATTTTAACTTCGATCGGATACTTGAAAGTCAGTTAAAGTTCGAGTACAAATTTTAAACTGGAAAGACGATCGTTGCAAGTTAAATAAAACCTTATGAAAATAACATAATTTTTGTTAAAATAAATTAGAGACTCAAATCCTTACAAAATACAACATATGTTAAAATACAGTTATTTTAACTAATCTGAAACTTAACTAATAAAGTTAACTTAATCGTAATAGTTGTACGATTTCTGTCAAACCGCAGATACCTTGAAATAAGTTTAAGTACTTTATATACGACCCCTGAAAGCATGGTCGAAATCATCTGTTTTGATATGCATTTTTTCATAAGAGTGCAACAGCTCATTGTATCAAGATCTGAATATTTATAAAATAAGTTATACTACGAACTCACATCTATTGTCACGTTTAACGTACAATTTCCGACTTGTTGTTTTGAATATCATTTCCACAATTACTGGAAAACAGAATAACTGAATTTAATATATAGAATGACTGACTAGTCTGACTGAATTTAATATATAGAATCGTAATAAATTTTGCCTTCATGCATTTTTACATAAGAGTGCAACAGCTATTGTAACAAGATCTGAATATTTATAAAATAAGTTATACTACGAACTCACATCTATTGTCACGTTTGACGTACAATTTCCGACTTGTTGTTTTGAATATCATTTCCACAATTACTAGAAAACAGAATATCTGAATTTAATATATAGAATGACTGAATAGTCTGACTGAATTTAATATATAGAATCGTAATAAATTTTGCCTTCATGCATTTTTACATAAGAGTGCAACAGCTATTGTAACAAGATCTGAATATTTATAAAATAAGTTATACTACGAACTCATATCTATTGTCACGTTTGACGTACAATTTCCGACTTGTTGTTTTGAATATCATTTCCATAATTACTGGAAAATAGAATAACTGAATTTAATATATAGAATGACTTAATAGTCTGACCGAATTTAATATAATAATGAATTATATATTTAATATATAATGAATGGGACTTTTTCTGTCTTACTTGTTAGTGTCACAGTAAATTTTTATTAAATATAACTTATAGGACCGGGGAATCCGTATAAAAATTTAATTTTGTAATTTTTTAATAAATGTTTTTCTTGACCCAAATCGCTTTAAAAATAATTCTTTACCTTATTTAAAGCATTTTTGTAATTGGAAGTATGCATCTAGGACCAACGGTTGCGAAAATAAAGGTCGGTCAGATTATACGTTACACACTGTATATTTATTTCTGTATAAAGACTAATAACATTATAAGTTTAATTAATAATAAATTAAGAATAATCGTATTGGAGGCAAAAAAAAAAAAAAAAAAAAAAAAAACTATTTATTTCAAAATCCTCTTGAAAAGAACTTTGCATTAATAACTGCCACCTAAATGACTAATAGAAATATGCACCCATTTGCGCCTACCGCCCTCTATTTAACCCCTCTACCGTCCAAACATGCCCGCCCTCTACCGTTCAAACATGCATAAAAAATAGACTTGAACCTATAATTTCGCAATTTAAAAAAATACGTATTTCAAAGAAGTCTACAAGCTAAGATTATGATTTATTTATTTGGATCCTTAATACAGAAAATTCATTTAACCTTACTTTTTACATTTCGCTATCTTGAAAACTAAAAAATATATAAACACCGAAAAAAGGCTTTCATTTAAGCAAGTAAATATCAATTTTATGATGTAATCTCTCTGTAATAGATAAAAAAATTTATAGACAATTACATCATACAATTTTCATGTCATAAAGAAGAAGAAAATTATTAAAAATTAATAAAATCGGAAACGTCCCAAAAACGGGAAGTTAGGCATAAATGGGTTAAAGAAAAAAATTAATTTTGAAATATTTGTTATAATTTTATTAACAGTTTTCTACTGCATATTTTTGGAACCACGCCCGGGGATCGAAAACAGAGCACGAAAACATCTCTACCATGTTCATTAACATAGCATCATATGAATAATACATCAATACATTAAAACCACACGGTAGTATTTTAGAAATTCCCTTTTACCCCAATTAAGGGATTAACGCTTCTGAGATACACCAAGGACCCGGAATCCTAATTGGAAGGTAAATTAAGGACTTCTCTCCGTTCCCTTTTATTGAATATTTCAACCTTGGGTTCACTCGAAAATGATCTCATTAAACTTCCATGAAAATCTCATTCGAGGCGATAAAAGATAATACATAGGACGTTGTCAGGAATTTTCCAAACATGCTTATGAATTACTCGTGTATATATTAAAATGAATTGGAATAATTAAGACATATGGGGACTAATTTATTCAAAATAGATGTAGTGGTGATTATATCTTAACGCTTTATATCCTGAATTATAAATCAGGAAATTTGGCCTTCTTCAATAATTATATTCGTTAATGCCTGAAGATATCCAAACCAACTTATATAATTGTAATTTGACTTTCAGATGGATTTTTAAATAAAATTGAATTAATAAATCGACAGTTAGAGATTTTTTTTGTAAAATATTTACAAGAATAATTAGCTTATTTAACAAAAAACACTGTTAAGCAAACTTCACAATTCTTACAGGAACAATGTCAATAAATGTGATCCTGTCTGTAACTGAGAAGTGTTTTCTAGTTGCAAATTTTTCGTAAAATATTTTTTAATAGGATTAAAGCTAAATCCATGTAACAGGTTGAGAAAATAACCACATTAAAATGTATTTAGCCCCAACTGATTCGCTATGCTTAATGAAAGTAATCCAGAAAAATATTTCGTATGAAAAGTACCGTATGCTTTTATTAGCAGACGAATTAGATAAATTTAAAAAAATATATATATATTACTATTTATCAGGCATATAAGGAAAAGTTACATAAATACACTTAATACAATTAAAAACCAAACGTTTCGAGCTAAATTTTAGCTCCTCATCAGTGCAATAAATAACATTCAAAAGACCAGAAAACTATTTGTCATGTTTACAGTTAAAAGTTATTAGTAGTTAAAATTAAAGAAAGTATAAAAAATATCAAAGCAATGCTGTGTATTCAGGTGGAATTGCATATAATTCATTAATCTGCACTTCTATTATATGATACTGCGTATTAAGGTGCACTTCCACCTGAATACACAGCATTGCTTTGATATTTTTTGGACTTTTTTAATTTTAACTGCTAATAACTTTTAACTGCAAACATGACATATAGTTCTTTGCCATTTCAATGTTATTTGTTGCACTGATGAGGGGCTAAAATTTAGCTCGAAACGTTTGCTTTTTAATTGTATTAAATGCATTTATGTAATTTTTACTTGTATGTCTGATGAATTGTAATATACTTTTTATTTTTAAATCTTATATCAGACGTTAAATAATGATTATTTATTTTAAATAAATAATATATTGCATTTTCTTTAAGGGACTGAAAATTTCCGTCGGAGTATAAAATATTAAATTAAAAAAAAAATCGAAACATTTTTGTAAATTTAAAAGCTATTTTATACTGCTTACTTTAGGTACCACGCTCGGGCTCCAAAAGCAGAGCATGAATACATCAACATAGCATCATCTGAATATCTCATTAATACATTAAAACCACACGGTAATATTTTAGAAATTCCTATTCACCCCAATTAAGAGATTAACATTTTTGAGATACACCAAGGGCTTGGAATCCTTATTGGAAGGTAAATTAAGGACTTCTCTCCGTTCCCTTTTATTAAATATTTCAACCTTGCGTTCACTCGAAAATGTTCTCATTAAACTTCCATGATAATCTCATTCGAGGCGATAAAGGATAATACATAGGACGTTGTCAGAAATTTTCCAAACATGTTTATAAAGTGCTCGTGTATATATTAAAATGAACTGGAATAATTAAGATATACGGGGACTAATTTATTCAAAATAGATGTAGTGGCGATTATCTCTTAAATTTGCGAAGAGAGAAATCTACTTCCAGTTACGATAAGTAAATAAATGAAGTTGGTGTTATATATACGGAATTTGTTTTACTGTGAGCTTATGCATACTAAAGTGCGCAAATTAAAAATTTAACTAACTTTCGTGATACAATAAAGTAAAAAAAAAATAATAATCTTAATAATACAATATAATTAACAGATCAACTATGTCTTCCTAGTTCTTTCTAGCAACTTTAGCTTTCTTTTTCTGCTGCAAAAAAGGCGTTCTACTACTTGAAAGCAGGAGCAAGACTTAATAAAATACGAACTTAAATTTTTATACCACCCTTTTCCAATCTTCTATACTAATATTATAAAGTAGTAAAAATTGTTTGTTTGTTAGAGGTAATCTCTGGAGCTACCGAACCGATTTCAAAAGTAATGGTATCAAAAAGATGGTGTTAGTCCAACTTAGAACATAGGCTATATTTTATGTTGGTGCCACTACCCCAAAGGGGGTGCAGGAGCAAAAAACGTTCTAAAAATGCAATTTTTGTGTTACTGAAGGGCCTAGAAATATAAAATTTGGAATATTAGTTACTTATTTAGATATAAAGTATGTATAAGAATACTTTCTAAACAATTCGAACTATAAAAGGGTTGCAAATGCACAAAAAGCGTTCTAAAAACGTTCTAAATGGCGATTTTTACGCAGTCTTAAGAAGTACCAAACCGATTTAAAAAATGATGGTGTCAAAATGATGGTGAAAACCCTTGCTCCAACATAGGCTACATTTTATGTCGGTGCTACTACCCCTAAACGGGATGCAGGAGCAAAATAACGTTCGAAATTGCGATTTTTGTGTTACTGAAGGGCCCAGATACATAGAATTTGGCATGATAGTTACTTATTAGATATAAATGTTCTCTAAGAACATATCTTAAAAAATTCGAAATTTAAAAGGGGTGAAAGTACTCAAAAAAGCGTTCTAAAAAACGTTCTAATTGGCGATTTTTACGCAAACTCAAGAAGTACCAAACTGATTAAAAAAATAATGGTGTCAAAATGATGGTGACAACCCTTGATACAACATAGGCTACATTTTATGTTGGTGCCATTACCCACAAAAGGGGTGCAGGAGCAAAATAACATTTGAAAATGCGATTTTTGTGTTTATGAAGGGCCTAGAAACATGAAATTTGGAATAATAGTTACTTATAAGATATAAATGATCTCTAAGAACATTTCTTAAAAAATTCGAAGTTTAAAAGGGGTGAAAATGCGCGAAAAGAGTTCTAAAAAACGTTCTAAATGGCAACTTCTACGCAATCTCGCAAAGTACCCAACCTATTTCAAAAGTAATTGTTGGAAATTGATGATGATAGCCCTTGCTCCAACATAGGCTATATTTCATGTCGGTGTCACTACAAACTAGGGATTACAGAAGCAAAAAACGTTCTAAATTGCGATTTTTGTGTTACTGAAGGCCCTAGAATCCTGAAATTAGGCAGGGCAGTTATTTATAAGATACAAGTGATCTCTAAGATCATTTCCTAAAAAATGGAAATTTAAAAGAGGTGAAAATGAGCGAAAGCGTTCTAAAAAATTTTCTAAATTGCGATTTCTACGCATTCTCAGGATGTACCGAACTGATATAAAAATTAATGGTATGAAAACGATGGTAACAGCCCTCGCTCCAACATTGGCTGTATTTCATGTCGGTGCCACTGCACTAAAGGGGTTGAAGTAGCAAAAATTGATTTAAATTGCGTTTTTGTAATACTGCAGGGCTAGAAACTTGAAACTAGGCATGGTACTTACTTATAAGATATAAATGATCACTAAGAACATTTCCTAAAATAATTCAAAATTTAAAAGGGGTGAAAATGGATAAAAGAAGTTCTAAAGAACATTCTAAATTGCAATTTCTACGCTCATTCTAATTTCAGAAAGTACCCAACCTATATCAAAAGTAATGGTTGGAAATTGATGATGGCAGCCCTTGCTCTAATATAGATCTATTTCATGTCGGTGTCAGTACCACCATGCGGTTGTATTTTAAAAAACGTTCTAAATTGTGTTTTTTGTGATACAGAAGGGACTAGCAACTTAAAATTTGGCATGGTAATTACTATGTAAATTACTATGTTATTGAGATGTAAATACTCTCTGTGAAGAGTTCCTTAAAAATTTGAAATTTAAAACGGGTAAAAATGAACGAAAAGCGTTGAAAAAATGTTCTAAACAATTTCTACGCAATCTCAGGAAATATAAATCGATTTCAGAAGTAATGGTTTCAAATTGATGATGACAGTCCCCTCCCCAACATAGCCTATATTTTACGTTGTTGTCACTACCACCTGGGGGTTACATGAGCAAAAAATGTTCTAAATTGCGTGTTTTGTGTTACTGAGGGAATCTGACATTTTAAATTTGAAATGGTAATTACTTCAAAGGTGCAAATGCTTTCTAAGAATTCGCGAAAGAAAATTGCAAATTTAAAAGGATGAAGTGAGCGAAAAGCGTTCTATAAGCGTTCTAAATTACGATTTTTATGCAATCGTGTGAAATACGAAACCGATTTCAAACATAATGGTTGCAAATTGATGGTGATATAACCTGCTCAAACATAAGCTATATCTTATGTCGATGCCACAACCCCCAGAGGGTTGCAGAAGCAAAAAACTTTCTAAATTGCGATTTTTGCGGTACTGAAGAGGCTAAAAACTTTAAATATAGTACGGTAGTTACTTTTAAAATATAAATGACCTCTAAGAACAGTCGAAAATACAAAATTAAAAAGTGGTGAAGCGAAGGGAAGGAGCGAAAAGCATTCTAAAAGAGCCCTAAATTACGATTTCTATGGAATCTCAGGAAATAATAAACCGTTTACAGAAGTTATTGGTTGCGAATCAAGAATGATAGACCCTGATCCTATGCGGGCTATATTCTATGCCAGTGTCACTACCACCTGGTTGGCAGGAACAACAAGAAAGCCTTTAAAAACATCTAAATTCCGTTTTTTATAGAATATTAGGATATACCAACCGATTTCAAGCTTAATGTTGGCAAATTAATGGTGACAGTCTCTGTTTCAACATTTTTCGAGACATTCTATTTCAACTCTGTTTCGGCATTTTATGTTCATGACAGTAACACCAGAGAGGTGATAGACTCTTAGATAAGAAGCTTGGAATTTTACATGATGGTTAATTTTAAGATGTAAATGTGAGATGGTCTCTAAAAAATTGAAATCTTCAAATGAATACTGAAATGAGCGTATGAAAGGATAATAAAAGTCTCAAAATACTTTCTAAATTATCATTTATTTGGAATTAGTTTTAGATCTTCTGATTAATTAAAATCTCATTTCTGTCTATTGCACTTTTATAAAGAAGTTTAGTCAAACTGTGGCTTAATTTATAATTTTTGAATTTTATTTCAAAAAGTGTTCTTCTAATAAAAAGTATTCATGCAAATATCGCTTGGCATATTTCAACTATTACGCGAGCAAAGCCGCGGGGTTTGCTAGTAACTTATATTTTAAAAAACGCGTCTAATAAGACATTAAAAAAATTCCATTATTTTACGATCAAAACGTGCCGATATGTGATACTTTTATTTTTATGAAATTTCAAGCTTTCTGGCACTCATAACGAAAAGAAAACATATTTTTATTTTTAATTATGTGATTCATGTTGTATCCATTTCTTTAATCACGAATACGCCAGTTCGAAAGAATGTGTTTTCTTAGCTCTAAATCAACCTGAGTTAAAACATTATAAAGGCAGATAAAGCAAAATATTATTAATTTAATAATTTATTAATTTAATATAAATTTAATAGGATAGAACACATAAAATAATAATTTATGAAATATACTGTTTCGATTCGCCTAATGTGCATCTACCATGTAAGGTCTAGCTCTTAAAAGCCCATCAGCCTACATCTTGTGAGGAAGGGTCTGGGGCGACAAATGGCAGAATATACCTGAGAGTTTATGTGTCCTTAACAAGTGTGGAGAGTTTAACCCCTTCAGGGGCGGTGCGATATATTTTATCCCACCTGCAATTAATGAGGATTTACACCAGAAAAATTGTAGGAAATTTTAGTTTTCTAATTTTGTTGGAGAAAAGTCTTAGAATAGCTTTTCCTTATTTTGAAATAAAATTTTTCTAAATTTCCGGTGGGTATTAAGCATTACACAAACGTAATTGCTTGCCCTTCAAGGGGTTAAACCACAACCGATCGGATTTCCACAACCTACGTCGTCATTTTTAGACCAATGAATCTTTCAACATGTTGCGTCGTTGATAAAAACAGTAAGAGAACTTTCAGATGATAAAATCAGAGTAAGTTATTGATTGAATTTTGAAATCTTTGCGTGATGTTTGAAATAGTTTAAGTGTCTTTAGAATATCTATTGAAATATTATGTATTTTAAATTCTGTGAGTGTTTGAAAGTAAAATATGAGGAAAACAGAAATCTCCTAATAACCCCGGCAGGAAAATGTCTAGTCTTATCAAAGGGCACTCCATTTTCATTGAATATTACTGTTACCAAAGAAAATTAAACATCTTCTGTGTCGATATTGCAAAAAACTATGGAATCTATCAAAGCGGTGATAAAGACTCAATAGTGTGAAGAACTAATGGGATCCGCAGTTCCGGATGTTTGAAACAACATTTTTGTAAAAACAGCAGCCGCAGAATATTTTAATACAAAGAGAACTCTTTATTTTGGCTAAACAGCACCGAAAACTGACGATTCAAAACATCCAGATCGGTCCTCTACCCCCGTTTATTGAAAACCTTTTGCTGTCTCTCTTCCTCCTCATGCTCTTTCAAATCCTCCTCCTAAGCAAAAAGTGGCGTGGTTTTATACTTTTGTTTTTAGGGTGTTACGCATTTGTTCTGACTCTTCTGCTCTGAATAATGAAATTAATTATCTCAAATCTCTTGCCCTTGCTCGTGGTTATAATCCCTCCTTGATTGATAAAGCTTTGTATAAATTTAATAAGCCTAAACGTCCTTTTTCTGATTCAAATAATCCTCCTAATTTTAATTCTATAATTGTTCTGCCCTTTTATTCTCTTCTCTGTTTCAAAATTGCTAAAATCCTTTCTCGTTTTAATTTTAAAGTTATCTTCAAACCTATGAATAAAATTAAATTCTCTCCTCTAAAAGATCCTGTTCCTACTGAGAACCAGTGAGGTGTTTATTTCATTCCTTGCTCTTGCAAATTAGGTTATATTGGTCAAACAAAGAGAGCTTTAAAATTCAGATTAGGCGAGCATCAGAGGTATATTGCAAATCAAGAAATCTCTAAATCTTCGATTGCTTCTCACTGTTGGTCTTCCAGTCATTGTTTCAATTTCTCCATGGCCAAAATTATTTCTTCCCCTGCCGCTCCCTCTCACTTGGATTTCCATGAAGCATATTTTATTTCTAAAAATTCTGCTAATCTTGTCAATGATCTCCCATCATCTCCTTTCCTATCTCCAGCGTGGAAATTACTTTTGTAATTCTTTTCCCTTTTCCCTTTTCGCTTGTTTCTTTTCTCTTTATTTTGAAAAAAAGGGATTTTTTGGTTTTTTCTTGTTTTATTCTTTTATATTTCTTTATTTATTATTATTATTTATATTTTTTAATTTACTTCTTTTATTTTTATTTTTATTTTGTTTATTTCTTTTATTTCCATTTTTTCCCTATCAATTTCTCTTCGATCCTTTTGGCAACACCTGTCTCTTCTGCATGTGCCTCTTTCAGCTAGCGCCATCTGTCGCATTCTTTGCAACATTCTTTACCTTCAGTTCATTTTTGACCTTGTTCGCTTGCGGACACGTGTTTGCCTGTAGCTGATGACGAGCTGTTATGTTTTTAACTCGAAACCCGTCCTGTGTATTGTTTTATTTTATGGTGATTTTTTACAAAGTTTTATTATTTTAATTATCTCTTTATTTTGTTTTATTTTAGTGTAATACCTTCAAAATATCTGTTAATGAAAACAAATTCATGCATTTTAAAAATTACGGCCTTATTTGAAACATATATAGTATAACTTCAAAAATACGGCATCATCGGGACCGAAACTATGCCGGAATTTTGAAGGACTGTCAAAAGTAGTACTATGTTCTTCATGGTGCTTTTGCCATAATTTAATTCATTATTGGATGATAATTATGCAAGGAAAAACGAAAATTAAACATAAAAATAAACTTACATTAATTGATATTTTGTATGTTACGGAAAAAAAAAAATTCTAATAAAGAGTGAAATTATTTCTTCTCGTGTAATTTTGGAAACATCGATGTCCATTATGTTTGTTTCAATTTTTTTGGCTGTTCTTTAACAAGATTTTTTTGTATTTTATACAAATGATGAATATCTATTTCGGAAATGCAGTCTTGTTTTCTAAAGCCGATATTATTTCTCCAGTCAAAGTTATGTTTTTTTTCTAGTGACACCTTTTCTTATCCCTGTTGTTCATCCTCGTCTTCGGAACTGTTATTAGCGTTATCGGCGGTTCTATTTAGCGCAGCGTCAGAAGAGAGACAGACTCCAAAGATCTTGTGAACTAGTCTCCACGCAGTGAAGCTCCCTGAAAATTTGTTCAGAAAATAATCGCCTCTGACAAATGAAAAAATGTCATATATTATTTTTTTGCACTTTTACTTCCGATCTTGAAGTATTTAATTCATGAACAATTGCTATTTTTCTTCTAACAGAACTTGAAAGTGTAAAAGAAAAAGGAGGGGAAAAGATGGTTCTGATGCCGGATTTTTGAAGTTGTCGGATTTCTGAATGCCGAATTTTTGAAGGCATACTCTATCCCTAAAAAATCAAATTTAAAAGATATTTTGTTTCGAACTCTTCTGGTAACAATTAGACAGCGACAAGGGTATGCATGAATTAATATTGTAAAATTATGCATAAGTATTGCATCCAACAATATTTAAAATACTAATTCTAATATAACACAGTTTATTGTGGGGTATGAAATTTTAACGTGGCATTATTTGGTACAAGTACCTTATTTACAATTCCTCCCTATCCTTAGAGACATAGTAACCTGTTTTTCTTTAACAACATCGACCGCTTAATCATTAAACAAATTTGCAATCGACTACAAATGTTTCTAATTTCATTGCTGGATATGTCAACGCGAGTTGATTAGTATAAAACTAAGGAACTTGTCAAGTGCAGAAATGATTCATTTTATTATCTGTAAGGTTTATCCAGGAGAAGTTAACTGGCTGAAAGATAATACAAAATATTTTATTCAATTGTAAAAAGTATTATATAGGTTTAAGAAAGATTATATAAAATAGATAAGACAAAATGAAGAAAGTTGTATACTGTATAAGTTTATCGTGTGCAAGATATATTACATATAATTTAATATTATATTGTATACAATATGCATTACATATATGCAATTTTACAAAGCTATACATATCGCAAAGCTGTATAATATAATATAATATTTATACTATATAAAATAATATTATTTTGTAGACAGCATATATTACATATATGCGAAATATTACATTATATCGTATACTCGTACAATACATATTACTAGCTGTTTCCTTGAACTTTGTTCACGTAAGTTTTAAAAAAGAATAAGTGAAATTAATATGCAAAAAAATTCCCCCGACATTTAAAAACGTATATAATTAATGAATTCTTCGTCACATTTGTAGACAATATTTCTGGTCATTCCCTTTTGCATATTTATGTATTTATATACATATAAAGTAATTTCCAGTTATTTTGTGTGTTTGAAATTTTATACGCTTTATCCAAGATTAACTATCTTGAATTAACTTTCTTGCTTGCTATTTCATTTTTACTTTTCTATTTATTTTGTATTACATTTATTGCGTTCGTGGATACGTATTTAATCCATGTGTTCATTTTTTCATGTTAAATAATATTTTGTAAAGTATTTATAGCGGTAAATATTTTTGAGGATTTTTTTAAATTAATTTAACACTTCAGACGTGACTTTGAGTTATCGAGTAAAATCGAAAAATCAACATACGACGTTATATTTCTGTACAAAATGACAGATATCTATCATTCTAAAAGAAAATTAAAAGTGGAAAACATAAAAATCTCAAATAAAATCATAAAATAAAACGAAAAATGTGCTTAACTATCATGTATTTATTGAGTTTTTATTTCGCAGCGGTACATCTATCAACTGTATCAAAATATTTATCACTCTCAAAGTCTAAATGCTTATTTTTTTAGTCTAAATCCTTATTTTTTAAGCAATAGAGCTACTTATTGTTTTCATTTTCCAAAAACAAAATCTGTTACTTATGATAGGAATACATCGAATATGGAATAATATTTACATATCAATTAGTTGTAATTCAGGATTACGAAAGATTCTAAATGGAAGATTCTATGGGCGACAAAGAATACACCGGTAAAAATGATAACTACCAGGTGTGGCATTAAATAAAGAGACATGCTGTAAAATAGTTTATTTTAAATTTATATACATTTAGTTATTATCTTCTCCAGTATACACCCCTCCTTTATCCCTACAACGTTTCATGCGAATTTTCCATTGTTTGAAACAGTGCTGGAAGGCTTCTTCTGTGAGCTCTTTCATGACACATGACGCTTTTTCTTACGCAGCCTCAATGGTCTGAAATCTGGTTCCTTTTAATGCAGATTTGAACTTAGGTAACAGATAAAAGTCACATGGTGCCTGGTTAGGGAAATAAGGCGGATGTTCCAATCTTGGGATGTTATACTTGGCTAGAAACGCCCTTGACAGACAATGTAGTCTGAGCCGTTGCGTTGTCCTGCTGAAAAACCCATGACTTGTTCTTCCACAACTCGGGTCGTTTTTTTTTCGTATTTTTTCCCGGAGGTGAGCAAGGACCTAAAGGTAGCATTGTTGATTAATAGTTTGAACCTCAGGAACCCAGTGACGGTACATAATCCCATGAATATCGAAAAATTTTCCCGTTGTTGACGTGGTAGGGCGACTCGGCCTCAATGTCTTCTCGGCCATCTTAAGAACACTTAAACCACTCAAAAACACATGAACGTGACAAAGATTCAGTACCGTATACTTCTCTTAACAAATGATGAGTTTCAGTATCACATTTTCCAAGTTTAAAATAAATTTTACATTAATTCGTTACTCTATTAAAACACACAAAAATTTTCCGGTAAAACACAAAAACAGGGTCCAGGACAAATGAAGAACACGGCCAGACTAACTGGAATACAGCCAGTTTTTAGCGGCGGTAATCGATACAGACGGCTTAGCGCTGCACAATTATTGGTCATGCGGATTTGGTGCATGCGCAGTTCTTCTATGGAAGCATTTTTCTCGTAATTAAATAACCACACCTCGAAATTAACAGCTTTTGTCTTAGGTTCGTTTATGGTCAAGTTTCATTTACAAAATAGGAGAAAAAGGGGAAAGGTAATTTCTTGTTTAATTAGTGGTATTAGCTCTTCTCTGAATTTTACATGGACCATGTCACAGGCAAAAGTTTAGTCGCAAAATTAAACACTCATATTTTTTACAACAATTTAATATTTTTATTAAGTTTTGGTGAAATCAGAATTTCAAAAGGTTGTAATGTGAAAGGAGATGCAGCTTCGATGCTAAAGTATGTGATAATTACATGATTTTGCGTAATGGGCACGTATATATAGAGATACACGGCACGTATATATAGAGGCGCGAGGGTATATAGAAATAAACACTAATAAGCTTGAATAGTACTAAAGCTACTTTCCCGTTACTCTAGAAACCGTCCCTATTCTGAAGATGTATATACGCAGAGAATGGTTGTTGTCACTCGTGCGTAATGTTTTTGTTTGAAAATACTAATGAAATTTTGAATTATTTTAATAATTACATGTATTAAGGTTTTCACATTAAAATGGCCGTTTTCGTCAAAAGTTTCGAATTTTTATATTATTTTACTTGAGAAAGCAATCACTTACTATTCCAAAGCTGTTTTAAGTTTATTTTTATGGTTATTAAATAATCAAGAAGTAATGAGTCAAATACTGGAAATGGTCGTAGAAAAGCCAAGAGAAATGAAAACAATGTTTCTATGCATCCTTTTCTTACTTTTTTTTATGTAATAACACTACACTTCTAGGTTAATTTTTGTATCTACCTGAAAGAAATAAAAGAAATAATTAAATTGGACTTCTGAAAAATCGATTTTTCAGTTATCTCCATGTTCAATAAATGTCATTACATAAAATGTTTTAAACAAATTTCAGCGTAATTATGCCTGAATGCTTTCCATATTATACGCAATGTTCTGTACTGGAATCTAAGCTCTATGTGATAATGTAATTATTTTAGAGGTACTCGAATATTAAAAAATGATAATTTTCAATGAAAAATTGTGCACTATTTTCATATTTTGAAATATTTCCGTTACTTAAGATATTATATAACTCCTAGTTCAGTGAACAGGTAAGTGTAATATTAATATGTAGTACAAAGGAAATTGAAATATATTTAGCTGAAATGATTATACGCTGCCTGGGATAAGCAAGACATGTTGCTAAACAAATTGGCAAAACCCTAGAATTTTTTAAAGGGTTATTAAGATTGTGCCTGTATTTTATGTTTTTCTATCATTCTGTATTACAAATGAACTAAAAATATGTGTATTTCTTAAATATTGTACATATTTTTTAAAAAGCTCTCCGAACGTAGGCAGATAACTTAATAAAACAAAAAAAGGTGTATTTTTCTGATTTATAATCCACGATTAGGAAGATTTAAAAGACATTAATACATTTGTTTTGACGCTGAGTTCAATCAAACATTTAAACACGATTTCACATTCATTTTTATTGGGATTAAGATAACATTGCCCTTCATTAATCTGATTTCTTACAATAAAACAAACTGTGTTTCATTAACGTCATTACATGGGAATTCCCATAATTCTTTCATCATGCTGCCAACTCTTACACTCTGAAATATGGACACTGCTATTCATAAAACACACACTTAAGTTTTGCTTCTCTTTTTCCTCTTTGGCCGCCCTCCAGAAATCAAAACTTCTGGCTGCAATTCGAAGAAATCCCGTTCAATGGAACGAGAAAATATTTGTAGAAAGAATCATCTTAATAAAAGGAAACGTTATTATTCTACAGTAGACAAAATGCCCATAATTCTCTGGTAAATATCTCAGTCATATTTATTAAGTGTATTAAAGCAATTCCATCAAGTAAGATAGACGACGTGATATATGCATCACGTTCCTTAAAATAAACTAGATGTGTGTAAATTTTAGTAACGAATAAAAGGTGATAAGGATAAGGGGATCTTCTATCTTAGGAAACCAAAAAAAAAAAAGCCCTTTTTTATGATTTTTTTGTAAGAAAACTGCACGATGGATCTTTTTCAAATTTTAACAGTTTATTGTACATATCTTAAGGTATACACAAGAATTTTTTATTATATTTTGTTGCTTCTACTCTAAGTTATAAACAAATATGTTCAGCCACATTTTTTGACACGGTGGGTAAGATTTAAAGAAAACTACTCAATGGATCATCTTGATTTTTGTTTAAATAAAGCTTATTTAATTGCGTTCTATATGAATCAGCTTTTACTAAAATTATTTAAAAAAAAAGTTATTAACAAATAAGAACAAATTTTTTTAACAGGTGTTTTTTTTAATCAGCCATTACATAACTCTTTTTAAATACATTTATGGGTTCCTTTAATTTAACTAAAAGCTATACTCACGAAGTTTACGAAAAAAATTTTTTTGTGTGTTTCAGATAATTCTACAAGGCGCCCCACCTTCCAGACGAAATTTTCCAAAGCAGTTGAACATATTTGTTTATAACTTAGAGTAGATGCAACAAACATGTAATAAAAATTCTTGTGTTTAAATTAAGATATGTACAATAAACTGTTAAAATTTCAAAAAAATCCATCATGCAGTTTTCTTACAAAAAATCATAAAAAATGCTTTTTTTTGGTCTCCTAATGTAGAAGGTCCCCCTGAATGTACTTTTACCGGAGAACAATAGGTGTGTAGTTAGGATGCTTCTTTGTTTTAGCTCCAAGTATTACCGATAGATGATAATGCTCAGTCTCGAACTGTAACACTCCTGACTAAAGCATTGTAATTTTAAAATGTAAATTATTTTTTGTTCGGAATTTCAACAGCTAAACAGAACGAATATTAACAGCCCTATCATTTTTAAACAACTTTCCTGCCTCAGATTTTGTTTTCTAACAGGTTGAGACATTAAATCGCCGTCCATCAATGATACTTGAATGTATCACAAGGCAGCAAAGTAAAGACATTTACGACATATACATTAATCTCTCGTAAGAATTACTTGAATAGTCGTCACCGTTTATTTGTTTTTGATATAAAAAAAAAGATTAGCCCATTTTTCGACACACTGTACAGTAATCCCTTAACATTCGCGAGGGTTAGGTTCGTGGGAACTTCCACGAATGTCAAAATCGTGAATGTTGAGACCATATTTCCGTGCCTAAAGGGGGTTAGGTTTTAGGATTTTGTTCTAAAGGAAAAAAGCAACTGTAACGCAAAAATACATTTACTAAGAATTAAAAAACGCATGCTGTAAATAAATTTTAATAATTATAAACATGTTGCACAAAGTTTAGTTGCTAGTTGGTCGCTGAAAAAAAAAAAAAAAACATTCATATACGATTGTTTGGAAGAACAGAACTTTTGTTTATAAATTTCCATACAAGGAAAAGTTGCGGTCTCGAATTCTCTTTTAAATTTAAAACTCCTTACCAATTAAGGATCGTATTCTATTGCTTTCTCAGCAAGATGTTGTTGAACATGGTTCGTACGCCTCCTTGAATTTTGAAGACCAGAAAATTTTTCGGCACCAGTATTATCTTATAGAAAATTTCTTCTTATATGAAGGCGAAATTTTGCGCGTTTAACCTAGATTTCTCTTTCTATAAAAGATACTGGTAGTTTTCCTGGAGACATAACGGTATCCGTACGAACTATGTTGAAGTTTTAAAATTCCCCATGCAAGTTTTACCGAAAAATTTTCAGTTGCAACAAAACTTTTGAATTTTATAAAATTTAAGATTTTTCGTTTTTAGCATCAAGTTGTTTCGGGTTTTTCGGAATTACTGATCTATATTTTGCCTCAATATAATGGTTGAAATTTACGGAAATTAGGCTGTACATTACAATGCAGCTGTCCAGTGTCAAACAGTTATGGAATTGGTAAAACAAAGCAAGTTTACTTAGTAAAAAAATATTCTTTAAAAAACAAAATTAGCGAATAATCAAGTTAAGTATTCGCGAATGTTGAAATATTCATCATTTTTTATTTCGCGGATAATCAAAACTCGCGAATTTTAAATCCGCGAATGCCGAAGGATAACTGTATATGAGTATTATTAACACACACTTCCCTTATTCTATTTTATTCCAACAATGCAAAATGTATTTGATTAACCATCCTTTTCCAGTATTTTGGCTTTAGCACATCTTCAGAAAGTTTGGCACAAACCGAGCTTCCGAAAGTGAGATTTGTTCGCAAAAGATATAAACAGCTATAAAAACAAACCTGATGCGCTTTTATGCTTGTTTATATACGTATTTTTATATAAACAAACATTTATTTATGCATATAATATTGTTATTTTTTATACACAGTTGTTTATTATTGGTTATTGATTTTTCTGTTTGTATATAAAACTAAGTAATCGGCTTTTTTATTTTAAAATAAATTGTATAAATTTTGAAAAAAAAATTGCCTGTATATATGAAACAGTAAATATGTTGCCAAATTTCCTTCTTACGCCAAGGTCATTTTCACTATTTTGCCAAGGCCCTATACAGGAAAAGTACCTAATTAGCGTTGCTAGATAAAAATTCCCACTATCTATTATTTATGTTGCCAGGTCATACCCTGTGAAATAGTTTGACACCGCTTTTTACAAAAACACCCACTGAACTTCAACTTTTCTTATCTTTAGCTTCGCCCCAAAATCAGTACACCTGACTTTAATTTTAATCCCTTTGTAGGGCTTAAAGGAATTAAGAACATAATAACTGCAGAGAAAATCATATTAAGACAAAAAAAAAAAAAAAAAAAAAAAAGAAAGAAAAAATTCGTCAGTTTATACTAGACAAAGTACCCACATTTTTCTGGTAAGTATTCTCAGTCACATTTATTAAATTTTCGGAAACAATTTAACAGTGAATTGTATAATGATAGGTCCACAAAATGCATTTAAGTGGTTTCAGGACTCTTAAAACTGGAAAAAGAAAAAAAAAAGGTAATTTTCAACATTTAATACCTTAAAATGTATTTATAAACACAATTTTTTGGGGGGAGGGAGGGGGTGATAGACATAAATATATTTGATTTTAAGACACAATTTTAATTGGGATGAAAGATATTCGAATTTCATTTCACATACTAAAAAAATTGCAAGATTAAGTATTAACATTTACAGGGTGCTCCGAACTGTCAGGCATTTGACGAATAGATAATTGGTAAAACAGCTTACGCACAAGATTACAAAGTAAATATTGCAACTAGAAAGAAAATTGTCGTGCCTACTTATACTTGTAATTAATGCCCAAATTAACTAATTGATCGTAATAAATGCCCTGAATCTAAATAAATTTGTATTTAAAGCATTTTTGTATTTTTAATACGAAGTTGTATTTAGCTAATGCAAAATTTAAAAAAATCAACAGTATTTCAACAAGTTTAAAAAATATTTTTTGAACAATAAAAAGGAAATTTTAGGTTCGGTTTCTACAGACTAACATAATACATACGTTTTGAGAATTTCATGTAAAAATATTAAGAAATATTTGAGATATCTTGCGCGTTGTGCCCAAAAACATCATTTGGAGAAAAATGACTTCAAAATTTCGGAAACGCCGCATCATCTATTGAGAGGTTATAATCCTAAAAGCCTTAACAGCAGTTCTAATAGAGATTTCAAGTAAACAATTATATCAAAATGTTCAGAAAAGATAGGATTTCAACATCTAAAAAAATTTAAATTTTGAAAATATTGTGGCTTTTAGAGTTCTGAGACCCCTTATAATATCATTTAAAGATGAAATTTTTTGTGAGGAAATTCTGGACGATTTGTCATTTAAAATTGCGAGAGTAAGAAAAAACTAATTCCTCTAAAAATTAAATGATATTTTAACAAAAGACATTTTCTCTATGGCCGCTCCTGCTACGCATTTTGAGGATCCTCTTTTCCACCAAATTTTTTCTTCTAGTTTTCATCATCGTAGCCCCTCCTTGACGAACGTCCTTTATAGAAGCGTTAATCTTTTATCACCGATTATTTTTTACATGTAAGTTTTTTTGCCTAATTCCATTTCAGAGGTATTTTGCAAATTATTGCAAAAGATATTTAGATTGTACTTATTTTTAATAGTTTCTGCAGGAGATAGTTGAATTTAGATGAATAACATCTTTACAAACAGTTACAAAAAATTAGCTTATTTTTTGAACATGTTGAAAAAAAATGGTACATTAAGGGGTTAAATATCGTTTATTCTATGTTTTACGATTACTCTATTATGCTAATTTCTTTTTATTTGGCTACTGTTTTTTTTTAATTCTTTTTTAGCAAAATTGGTAACGCTGGTCAAAAGTCAGAGAGAACCTTGGTTGTAATCCTAAAATACCAGTGAGTATACGCTATAGGCATGTACTAGAGTCATTAATTTTTATGGCTAGATTATAGGTTATAGATTTATTTGAGAAACATAGGGTTTAAAATAGGGATCTTAAAAAATGCAGATGTACGCCCCATTCCCTCCACTGCATTCCTTTCAAGGATTCTGAGTACGTTATGCATGTGCGATGCACGCACAAAGTAGGTTACTAATAGTAGGATTCGTAGAGCTTTTCTCCGAGGACCTGAGATCTATATAACACATCCCCGATGTAATAACAAATGTCGAAAAGTAAAATGGTTAGAGTATTTATGAGTCAATATCACAAAATACGAAAATTGCAGCCCGCACAATAAAATTTCGATTTAATGTTATATAATGCAATTTTGTTTTTTACATTCTAATAAAAAATATTCTTAGAAGTATTTTCAAGCAATATTATATTCATAATAGCACAAAAATAAAGCAATTAAAAGACTTGAGATTGTCATTTTCCTGACATATCAGACTGTGATGTGTGCAAAGTAAAAGGCTTTATGCTGACATGAACAAATGTTTTTTTCTAGTTTTTTTTTTTTAAATTTCAAATTAATAATTATACCTTATATAACACATATATGTGAAAGGTTACAAGTTCTGTATTTTAAAAATAATTTCCCATAATTAAAATAGGATTGTGACTGAAAATAAATGTCATTGTCCTGGTCTGCTCATTTTAGTTCTTTATGAGGTATAAAGATGACACTGCAGAGTAATTCTTCTTGTTCTTGACATAGCTCCAGTCAGAAGTAGTAAAACCATTGCTACCAGCAAGATCTCTTAGATATTTCTTTGAAAGTAATGTGTTTAAAGGCATTGTAAAAATTGAGTAGACTTTTATTATGTCATTTTCCTAGCTTGTATAAATTACAAATAAAACTGAATTTTAGGTACGATAGAGAAAACATGTTCCTTTAAACAAAATTAAAATGTTAGATTTAAAGATGAAAAAAAAAATTGTGAAAAATGTTTTAGAATGAAATCGTCATTATCCTGGTGGTCATTATCCTTGCATACATATGATAAGAAAATGACAAATAATTATAATTACATAAAAATGAACTTAAGCTCTTCGAATTTTGCAAATTTTACATATACATTCCATTATTCAACTGTTCAACCAACATTTTTAAAAAATCAGAAGCTTTAAAATGATTTAAATTTACAAAATTTTTGTTTTCAAAATCTCACATTTTGTGATAGTCACCCTTATAGCTGGCAGCAAGAAAAGGTAAAATTAATTAATCATAAAAAACTTTCTTGAAAACCTATTAGAAAAAAGGCCTAGAAACATGTGACTGGCCTACAAATGATCAAAATATTTTATTGCAAAGTGTAAAGGTTAAATATTTATGAACATTACTTACTCTCTTGATCATACTGCCTTGAAGGCATTTTGCAATTTCGAATGAAAATAATATTTATTTTATGAGATAATAAGCATCAGCGCTGCTATTTATTAGTTTTGTATTTAAAAAAATGTTCGGCTATATAGAAGTAAAGAAAAAATGTAAAAAATCAAACTATTTAGTTTCTACGCGGAAAAGAACAAAAGTCCACGCTTATGTACCTCAGGAGTGAAGAAGTTAAACATCGAAATAATGTTGTGAACAATTTCAGAATTATACAATAGGGTGGAACGAAAGTATAGGGCAAAATATTTTTTTCAGCAAATAATTTTCTAATAGCAATTAAAAGTTATCTTTGTATGTTAACAATAAAACTATGAAGTTTTTTGGTTCTAAATTTATATCTTGAGGTGCCGCAAGAGCCTTAAAATTAAGGATTTTTTTACAAAATGTCCAAATCTAACATAAAATTATAATTTTTTTCACTGTTTTATTTTTACATTTTTAAAATCAAATATTGTTTTTAACAGCAATCTATAGATGTTTCTTTACTATAACAACAATAATATTAAGTTTAATTGATATAAATTTATGCATTAATTTTCTGAAAAAGTGAAATAAATGACCTTTTTTTCAAAAAAATCAAGATGTAATATCAGTTTGAATTTAACTGTTGTAATTACTTTTTTGCACACAAATAGTTGTTCAAACACAGTTTTTTAAATAATACAGTAGCGCTCAAAAGAATTTTGACAACGATAATAATTCACTTAATTGAAAAGAATAATAAAATACAAAAAAACAATCATTTATTTTATTTAACCATATTCAATGTTTTAATTTTAATAAATTAACAATAAATATTAATCATATTAATAAAATAATATATATACTACATATATATTTATATCTGAATTTTGTCATGCTGTAACTCTCGAATTTTTGAACCGATTTGGATGAAATTTTTCATATGCATAGTACATACTAATGTCTCGACCAAGTTCGTTGGCCAGGTTCATCCACCATCTTGTTTCAAAATGGCGGCCATTGGAATTTTTGAAATTTTAGAAATTTTAGTGGCAAGAACTTAAACACAGGAAGTTCGTTACAATTTTCAAGTTGTTTGTCGAAAACCTCGCAAAATTCCTTAGGACCCTTTGTTTTTCCAGTGGCGCAAACTCAATTCCTTTAAGTGTAACAAACAAATCAACCACTGCAGTGGCTCATTTAGATCTTTTTCTGTTAAAGCAATCACACTGTTATTAACCCCAGTGTTTGTGGCTGTCCCATCACACCCAATAGCGGTTACAGTTGATATGTTCAAATGATTGTTACCATTAAAGTAGGCTGTCATGCTATTTTTTTATAGCTTCACCTGTTCCAAAAGCAGGGGTTACATGTCCTAGAAAGGATGAATTGGACTCTTTTACTCAAGGAATATGTTCTTCGATGACCGTCTTTTTGTAAAATTTGCTTACTTTTTTTATCTTGCACAATTGTTTTATCTTTTCTTCCATCAAAAAACAAACCTATATTATCTTCAACTTGGTTAAGGCTTCTTACTATCTCTTTTGTTCGATTCTTGGCTCTCTCTCTTCGAATTTTCATACTATCAATTACCTTACTGATGTTCTCCTTTGTAATCATTCAAACATCTTTAAGAACAGCACTTGCGATAGTCGCGGCAACTCTGTCTGAAACCCCAGTTCGGTCACAAGCAGTTGCTATTGTTGGAAGTGCTACTCGCATTTGCTCGCTTCTAGTTGAATCCAAAAAAGAAATAAAGGAATTTTTGGGATTGTATATTAAGGTTCTTTTAAATGTTTGCTCAGGATCTGATTGCATGGCATCATATTCAGCTTTTCTAGTAGCCTCAACTACTAATTTCTGATTGTATTTATACTTTAATTGTTGCGCCATTACCTGTTGTTTCCTCTCTTCTCTTTGTGTTAAAATCTTGGAAATAACTTTATATACTCCACTGATACACATTTTCCTCACTGTTCGTTGGTCAAGTAAAAAATCTTTCTCAAGTTTAGGTACTTTTTTTCATTTTTCGCACTTACAGACAGAAAATTCTTTGCACTTACAGGTTGCTACATAAAAAAGACGTTTGCTTTCATTTAAAAATTTTACTGCAATCAAATCATATTTTTCTGTACCTTTTCTACCTTTTGATGTTAAAATACTTCTGTATTTATCGTTATAGGTTTTTCCCATTTCTAACACGCCAGTGCGAGATACTACAGGAATAGATGCTGACGACCAAATAGATTCAACTTTCTTAACAAGTATATTAAGTATTTCACTCATCGTTCGTTCTTTTGATGTTTTGTCTGGTTTCAGCTCATGTCAAGTATAAAGATAATATTTCATACTGTCATAATAAATTGAAAATCTTATATCACTTAATTGTTTATGGTACCCAATAAATTCGGCATTCTAACTTTTGTCTGGTCTGAACTGGTCTTAACACTGCCATCACTCTAAAGATAAAATATTAACTAATAAATTATTATACAAATATTCAAACTGACATATTCATAAACAAAACAAAATCCAGTAAAGAACAGAATACAAACATTTGTTACTCAAACGATTCGTTTGCCTGCACTGACTGACGACAGAAACATGTGAGCATTGCTACAGTTAAGGCTCCTATAACTACGGCTGAATCACGCCGCCATTTAATTGCCGGTAGGAGAAGAACGATTGGCCACGTCGCGTGGGCAACAATCGCTCATTGGTCAAAGTGGGAAACAAAATGCTTGACGATTCAGCCTGTGTTATAGGAGCCCTAGCTACAGTTACATGCTTCTCTTCCACCTCCGCCACCCTACACCAGGCAATAATATTCCGCCTGAATCAATATTACTTCAAAACAAGTACTGTTCTCTATTTGACTATTAATTTTCAGAGCTAAAAAATGTTTTCCCGCGTTTTTAAGTTAAAAGTAAGGTTAATCGAAATGTTATTACGAAATACTGTTAAAAATCTAAAAAATGGAAATTAAAAGATGCAAGATTTAGTAGCATAAATGTTAAAGGTATGCAGTATAAAACTGTATATATCTACTGTTAAGTAGTTTATGAGTATTATTTAAAAACTGAAAACAGGCATTCGGTATTTAAAATATTTTTTTTTTTATTAAACCAAATTTATCAAAATTCGTAAAATCTACTTAAAAATATATATATTCAAGTCTTTTGCGGCACCTCTAAATATATTATGTTTGTTAAAATAATTTAACACTGTCTTAACGAAGGAATTAGACAACTTTTTATCTCTATTACATATCGAAAATAAAAATTAATTTTTTTTCATTCCACCCTATTGTACAATTTGTATAATTTTATAAATAAAATAAACCATTATTATGTAAAACGAAGTAAAAAAAATCAAACAGTTTAAATTCTATAAGAAAACGAATAAAGGACCACACTTGTGTGCCTCAGGACTGAAGAGGTTTAACGACAAAACAATGTTGTGGACAATTTTGTAATTGTACAATTTTTGTAATTTTACAACTAAAATAAAGTATTATGTTATAAAAAAAAAAAAAAAAAAAAAAAAAAAAAAAAAAAAAATCAAACAGTTAAATTTCTATGAGGCAAGAGTCTGAGGTCTTCTCTTGCGTACTTCAGAACTGAAGACTTTAACCGACGAAATAATGTTGTGAACATTTAAAAAAATTTTTTTATTTGAATTATGTATTACTTTAGAAACTAAAGTAAAAATGTAAAAAAAATAAAACAGTTTAGTTTCTATGAAGAAAAGAATAAAGATCCACAAACATGTAACTCATGTCTGGAGAGGTTAAACGACGTAATAATGCTGTAAACAATTTTTGTAATTTTGTAATTAAAATAAAATAAAATGTAAAAAAAAAAAAAAAAAAAAAAGCTTAGTTTCTATGAGGAAAAGAATAAAGGTCCACAATTGCGTGACTCAGGACTAGAGAAGTTAAACCACGTAATAATGTTCCGAACAATTTTTGAAATTAACCAGTTTTCCAGGACTCATCTTGAATGCCAAAATATTTTATATACCAATATCGTCGACGCTAAAATTGGTTTAAAAAATGTGACGCGAGCTTCCTTAACTATTATTTATTATTGGATATTAAAAACGCCTACTCCATTTAATTCAACCTGCATTTATATATATACATATATATATATATATATATAATATAAAAATGAAATTTTGTCTGTCTGTAATTCTATACAAATCGGCTGTTTGGGAGCCAAAATTGTGAAATGTTACGTACATATGTATTAAAACACGTCCGAGGCAACTAAAGTAATCCGGAATCGAAATAATGTATAGTTAATTTTTAATTAATAAAAAAACACAGCAATTTAACAGCAATTTCCTATCAAATTTAAACATTTTGCGCTATAGTAGTTACCAACAATTAAAAATTCACAATAAAATTTTTATCACAACAATTACTTTTCTATTGCAAGTTTTCCACGTGAAAAATGAAAATGAAATTTATAGTTTTAACGAATTTTAAAAAAAAGTTAATATTACGTCGTAACTTTTTTATTGCAAGGTCACGGGAAAAATTAAAATGAAATAAATAGTTAGATGAATTTTTTTTTCGCCATGTTGGAAATATAATGGACGTCAGCAGGTAAGTATACAATGTCACATGAGTTTGAAAAAATGTATTGAAACATGATAAAAACCTAATTGTGGAAATAGTGGCATATTTTAACATTTTGAGGTTCTTTGAATTTCTTTTCTCCATTTTTAAACCTATTCCATATATATACGTGTGTATATGCATGTATATTAGAATTTGCACAAAGGCTTAGGTCCCTAGAGCTCATTCTTAGTGAAGAACTGAAATAAAGATGGCTTTACTCTTACTTTTATTGTTTGTTTTATGCTGTATATTTAACTTTGAAATTAATTTTTCAAAACAAACATTCTTAAAATTCCGTGCAACGCAGGTTACTTTAGCTAGTATATGTATAAAGATAACACAGTCCTCTACCACTTTCATTTCTTACAACCAACGCAAAATGATTTTCAATAACGATTTTACACAGCAATTACCACAATCTATACTTTAGTCTGCCAAATATTACACTTTGAAATATGGTCACTGCTATTCATAAAACACTCACTTAACATTTCTTACTTTTTAATCTCTGGCGATCCTCCAGAAATCAGAACTCGTGGCTTCCATTTGAATGAATCTCATTGAATCGTTATTCAAAGGAATGAGAAAATATTTGTAGAAAGAATCGGGTTAATAAAAGGAATCTTCTCTGTGCGTATTTTTAATAATAAAACTAAAGGTTATCCGTTCCCATTCAGTCTTTTTAAAGAGCAAAATGTACTGTTAAAGAGAAAAAAAATTATTTAATTAATTTAAAAACTGAACTCTTCCGCTAATGTGGATTTATGTGGGGAATTGTGAAAAAACTACTTTCTATAATCGATGTTACAAAAAGAAGTAACCTGTAAATTTATATAAAAAAAGTTGATTTATATTTAATACGCAATTTCAAAAGTATAGCTCTCGCATTAAATAAACAGGTTTGATCCAGAAATATTTTTAAATAAAATGGGATATATTTCTGCGTTGTACTTATTTGAATCCATTTAATGTGTAAAACATCTGTTTCAAGACGTGCTTAATTGGTCTACTGATAAATGAAGGCCGGAAATTACGGTGCTGATTTTTGCTGCAAATAAAATATATTCACAACCACATATAACTTAATATTTTAGAATTTTAGAATAACTAACCTTACGAACAAACAAGATTTGAAATAAGTTCGAGCTTTATACAGTGACAATGATATGAAAACAAAATTCCATGCGTAGCTTTTATTCCTTAGTAGCAAAATTTAAACTGCGGATGGATGGTATGCAAAAACCAACTTAAGTCAGCTTTCCAAGTCCCCTGGCCCCACCAGTGGCTGAGAGGTTCTGCTCTCGAAGCTGGTAAACGGGAGGTGATGGGTTCGAACCCAATCGCGCCCGTCGGCCTAACCGTTTCGGAGTTTTCGTGGTTTTCTTCGAAACCGTGGATTCCCATGCGTAAATACGGGTTAGGTTCCCTTAGAAAGACCCTCACGAAGGGTACTCCCCCCCCCAGGGCCTATATCCCGCGTGTTGATAATCGGACGTCATAAACACAAACTAAACCAAACCAATCCAAGTCCCCTGACGAAAGTTAAGTCTATGGGCGTTTGATGGATTCGTATATTTAAAATATCTCCATGGTAAATTAATATTTTTAACTTCTTTATTCAGTATACTCTTCTTAAAGAATGTCTTTTTTTTAGTTTGCAAAATATTTCTAAAATATATACATAATTTTATAGAACATGTTAAAATCTTATTCACATTTTGTCAACATTTAACACAATAAATATTAAGTTAAACCTAGATTTTAGAAATATTTTGATAGCTAAAAAAAGAGACATCATTTTAGAAAGGTATTAGGTAATTCGGGGAAAGACGCCACATTTAAGGATGTTTTGCTTAGTAGAGCCAAAATTGAAATCATAACATAAATAAAAAATATACCACGATGCTCTTTAACAGTTAATTGGTTATGTACACTCCTTAACATTTCTTACTTTTTCCTCTCTGGCGATCCTCCAGAAATCAATAACTCGTGGCTTCCATTTTAATGAATCACATTGAAGCGTTGTTCAAAGGAATGAGAAAATATTTGCAGAAAGAATCAGGTTAATAAAAGAAATCTTCTCTGTGCTTACAAGGAAGGTCTCCATACGGGCATATTCAGAAAAATCTGAAAAAATTACAGAGTGTTCTTCTCATGTGGATATATAAGTTTATAAAAAATTTCGGCGGAACCTCGATAGAACGTTCGTAAAAAAAATAATAAAAATTTCGTTTATTTGGCGACTTATCATCGGTTGGCGATGAAATGGAATTTCGAAAATTACTTTTATATGTCGAATACTCTAAGATAAAAATGTTTCATATTGAACTTGTTTAAATAAATTTAATGTAAATAACTTTAGTTTTGTTAGTTTTAGTTTAATTTAACTATAGTTTTGTCATATATATATATATATATATATATATATATATATATATATATGTTTATTTATAATGAAAGTTAACTATAAAATTTTATAAATTAAAACAAAAATTAAAATAAATTAAAATTGTTTCACTATCTCAAAATTAAGTCCAATTGAGCACTGTCGATTCAATTTTGTTACTATGGAAACGGCGAATTCTGTGACATTGAAATCAATTACTGGTAAATGAATCTTGCCTTTATTTTGGAATACGCTTAAATAGATGAAAGTATTTCTTATACATGAAATTGTTTTTAAAGTAATATAATTAAATAACAAGCGACATAAATATGTAATACGGAAAAATGTATTTATCAAACACTCTCATTGTATATGTTTAAATTCATTAAATACTTTTTACACGCATTCTAAAAATCAATTAACAAACAATTTTCAGATGCATTAAAATCGTTTGATTTTGGCGAGGAAAAGTGCTACTCGCCAAATCGCGTGACGCTTTCCTCTTTTCGCGCCATATACTCGAAAGTATTTTATTTTTTTACAGACACTCTACTGTAATTCCGCCGCTAAATTTGACTCATCCTTTATTACATGCATAAGTAGTTTAATTGGCATTTTTTTCAAAATATTCTGAGTATGCCCAGTAAGGAGACCTTCCTTGTTATTTTTAATAATAAATCTAAAGGTTATCTGGTCCCATTCAGTCTTTTTAAAGAGCAAAATGTACTGCTAAAGAAAAAATGAATTGTATTTAATTACTTTAAAAACTGAAATCTTCCGCTAATGTGGATTTATGTGGAGAATTATCAAAAAATTATATTCTATAGCTGATGTTTCAAAAAGAAGTAACATGTAAATTTATATTAAAACAATTATTTAATTAATTTATTTAATTAATACGTAATTTCAAACGTATAATCCGCTCATTAAAAGAACAGATTTAATCCATAAATATGTTTAAATAAAATGTGACATAATTCTGCGTTGTAGATATTTGAGTTCATTTAATAAGTACAATTTTTGTTTCAGGACAGGCTTAATTGGTCTACTGATAAATAAAAGAATACATTCACTACCACATAGAACTTAATATTTTAGAATAAGTAGGCTTACGGACAAACTAGATTTGAAATAAGTTCGAGCTTTGTACAGTGGCACTGATATTGAAACACAATTTCACGCGTAGCTTTTATTCCTCAGTAGTAAAATTTAAACTGCGGCTGGAAAGGCACACAAAATGAACTAACGGGGGCTGGTCACTCAGCTTCGGAAAGCTCCACTGTAATATTAAGTCTATGGACTTTTGATGCATTCGTATATTTAAAATATCTTCTCGGGAAATTTATACTCTTTACACCTTTTTTCTGTGTACTCTTCTTAATGGATTCCTCTTTTTTTCCTAGTTCTCAAAATATTTCTAAAATCTATGCTGTAATATTTTCTGTTTTAAAAGGGGTCGAACTGTGAGTAAGACTTTAACACTTCCTATAAAATTAAGTCTATACTTTAGAAATATTTTGAGAACTAATAAAACAAGTGGGTAAGTGTGATCACAGATCGCACAGAGGGTTTCGTTTAATATTCCTTTCAAAATATTTTATTCTTTTGCAAAATCTGTTCGTTCCACATTTCGCAACCAGGGGGCGCACTCTATTATACACAAACCCCTATCCGAACGAAACTCCGTTTTACAAACTATCCGTAGATATATTAGTCGAGGGGATCGGACCCATAACACCCGAGATAGGTATGCGACCCCTGGCGGTAAAAATTGGAACTACAATATGTACGGCTATAGTGCATTATATGAAAGAGTGGTTAAAGAAGTTAGAAAAGTGCACCTCGGGTGAAAAGAGTGGAGGTTAGAAAAATTACTAAACATACAGAAGTTAGAGTCCGGAGAGGTAAATAAAATAAGAGTTTTTCAAAATCTAATGATATGTCTTATGATGTGATGTGTTTAGCTATAAGTATCCAAAATTTCAAGACTTTAACTTACTAAGGGGCTCAGTTAGAAAAAAACTTAAAATACACAAGTTAGAGCCCAGAAGGGGTAATTATAAGACTTTTTCAAAATTTTATGATTTGTCGTTTGATGTGAGATGTTCAGCTATAAGAATCCAAAATTTCAAGTCTCCATCATATATAGTGTCTGAGAACGGGCTCTGTGACAGACAGACAGACAGAGGAGTGAGTTGAATAGGGTTTCGTCAGATGAATGAAACCCTAAAAAGAGCCATCTTTTAGGAAGTGTACACAAAAAATAGAAGTTAAAAATATTAATATCCCGAGGAGATATTTTAAATATGCGAATGCATTAAATGCCCATAGACTTTACATTAAAGAGGGGAAATCAGAAGCTGAGTGACCAGCCGTCTTAAGGCTGGTAGCCACTGAGCTTCCTAATCCCCATGACTAATGTTAAGTCTATGGGTGTTTCATGCATTCGCATATTTAAAATATCTCCTCGGTAAATTAATATTTTTAACTCCTTTTTTCAGTATACCCTTCTTAAAGGATGTTTCTTATTTTTAGTTCACAAAATATTTCTGAAATATATACTTCATTTTATATGAAGTGTTAAAATATTATTCACATTTCGTCAGCTTTTAACACATAAAATATTAAATTAAGCGTAGATTTTCGAAATATTTCAGAACTAAGAAAAAAATATCTCTGAAGAAGAGTAACCAGAAAAACTCTAAAAAGGAGTTAAAAATATTAATTTTATTAATTTAAATAATAATTCAAGCACCTTTTAAAGAAAAAAAGTTTAAATTACATGTTATATATAAGAGAGGAATAACCTAATTTTTAAACGTCGAAAAAATATTGCGAACAATTTTTGCGAATAAAAAAAATCTTCTACACCGTAAACAATTTGAGGAGTGATTTAGCTTATACGCCGGTGTAATTTAAACAGATATAACTGGTGTAATGTTACACATTAGTGTAACGTAACTCCAATTTATTCGGTTAAATTACTTCATAAAATGGGGTTAGCAAGGCTGCCATAATTTTTATGGTGTAACGTTACATAATATTTTACAGTGCAAGTCTCAACTAGAATCCCAAAAATGTATATGTTCGTCAGATGAGAATGATCGCTGATGAGGTTTATTCTGGCTCTGTGAGACTTTGAACATGGAGACATTCAAGGGTCCAAGTCTACATTGTCAAAAATCTTGATATAATTAAAAGAGAAAAGCATCTTAAAAACCAGTCGGATGCGGCAATTCCAAAACTTTCGGCTGTCTCATACGTATTAATACTTCCTGAAAAATGCAGCATAGCAGCGCCACCGGATAAGTGATTTACACCAAAATCTAATCAGCAACAACTTATGTCAACTTCTAACTGAATCTGAAGTTTTACGAAACTCCCTGCATTAATTTTTGAAATATAGCTATTTCAGAAATCGGGGAAAGTTCTGCATAACAGTGGCATCTGTTAGTCAGTTTACACCAAAAATCTACAAGAATCAATTTATATCAGGGACTAACTGAATCTAAAGTTTTATGAAAATTCATGGGTTAGTTCTTGAGATACAGCTATTGCGGAAATCGTGTAAAATGCAGCATAATAGCGCCACCTGTTGAGCGATTTACACCAAAACCTAAACAGCACTAATTTATATCATGGACTAACCGAATCTGAAGTTTGATGCAAATTCGTGCATTAGTTCTTGAGATAGAGCTATTGCGATAATCATGACTAATGTAGCATAGTAATGCCACCTATTTGGCGATTTACAATAAAAAGTTATCAGCACCAACTTATATCATGAACTGACCGAATCAGAAGTTTTCTGAAAATTCGCGGTTTAGTTCTTGAGATATAGCTATTGTGGAAATCATGAATAATGCAGCATAGCAGCGCCACCTGTTGGGGGATTTACAGCAAAAAGTAATGAGCACCAATTTGTATCAGGGACTAACTGAATATAAAGTTTTATTAAATTCCGTTCATTAGTTATTGCGATAGAGCGCCCACAAAATTTGTGTCACATACAGACACATAGTCACACAGACTGACTGACAGACAGACAGATTCACAGACAGACATTTTGTAAAAACATGTTGTTTTTCGGGATCTCTGACACCTAAAACGTGTAAATCCGTCCAAAACTGAAATTCGAAAATTTTCACGAATTCAAAACTTTCTTCTTGTAAAGATAGGAAAAGTAATAAATTAAAATCTCACAGACAGAGATTAAAATTGGAATAATATGTAATATCTTGGAAAGACAAATGGAAAAGCGTAATAATTAATAATGAAATAATATGTTAAGATGCGTTTAGATGGCAATTTGTTTTTCAAAACACTAAAGCGGAGGTGGTTCGATAATGGTTTGGACGAGGTTTAAAGATCAAGGAGAAAATATACGTCGTATTTTTCAATCATTGTATTAATACTAGAGATTAAAAAATTGTAATATTAATGACCACTCGTTACTAGTTTCTGTAGAAACAGTAGTGCTGAATTTTATGTTTCAACAAGACGTTGCCCCGATCGACACATTAGATATTACGTTTGTATTATTTATATCCAATATTGTTTACATTACAGATTAGCCTGCTTTAATTCTTGATTAAAGCTTCAATAGAAACCGATGGGGGAACAACGACAGGAGCTGCATTTGCAGCTAGGATACAATTTTATAAGTAAATTAATGTAAGCAGTTTTGTTTCAGTGACGTATTATCGGCTAACATAACTTGCACAAACCCATTACTTCAACACCACAAATAATTTATAAAGTAATTTTCTATCAAATTTAATACTATATTTCATTTAGTGGACTTTCAGTTTGAGACACTTATTTTCATATATTGGTAACAGCACTTAAAATATGAACCGTAACAGGTACAACACTAAAAGGAATTTATAAATTGATTCTACAGAAAGGAATAAATATTTCCTATTAAAAAAGTTTTTGAAAACTGTATTTCTTCTGCTCGACCTATCATTTTGGAACACCTACTTTCATATATTGCTTTCGTTTATGTAAACATAAACCTATAACTTTTTATTTGTGATAATTTGCTGTCATAAGCGTTTTGTAGTTTGAACAAAATATTATTTAACATTATAATGTATTACTTGAATAGAAATATTAAAACGTTGGTGAGAACCTATAATTTTTCAATGCACTGTACTTCGAGAAGTATACGTCAGGGTATCTTAATCTGGTTTAAATGTTAAAAAAAAATTATAATCAATAAAAGATGCTATATCGTAGATGCGTAATGTGTGATATCATGAAACTTATTTCTGCGCTTATTTGTTTTAATTACATATATGACGGATAGATGACATTACACTTTCTGAAAGTGTTATATTGTTCTAAATATCTTTAAAATTAAAAACTCAAATCATTGTTTTTTTGCGTCGCAACAGCTAAAAAAAGGAGTGTCAGAAACGCTTTGATCCATTTTTATACGATAATACAAGTATTCTATCTTAGGAGGATAGGAATATGAGGAAACGTCATTTATGAAGTAACTTGAATGCCCCTTTGTCCGTCATGTTTGACGCGCCGCGTCCTACGCTGCAGACTGCTGACTGCCATCGGGCAAATTCAAATATAGCGGACGGTAAAGAGAGGGGAAGAACACGTTTAACCTTCAGACTACCAAAAAAAAGTGTATGCAAGAACTACCATTCGGGTCCATTGGACCCATATGTAAAATATATAGGATTTCAAAATATACAAAACACCCATTTATCTACAATGAATATATTTGTTATTAATGCACCTTATACAATATATAAAAGTGATATATATAGTAATAGAGTAAGAAAGTAACACATACAGTAAGAAAGTAATATATATAGTATATTATAATGACTACAAAACGTTTTTCATCATAATAAAATTATTCTGTACATGAAGTACAAATAACGACGGAATGTTCTCCGCAAACATTTTTCGTACACTTCTTGCATAATGTTCGTGTTTTTCGATCTTTTTTAGAGGGACAAATATGACATCTTGATTTTTTTCGTGGCGGTTCAAAACTATTTGCGTAAAGTTGTTCTGAAGTAGATGTTGAGACGGCGATACCTCCTTCACCTACTAATTCTTCTGCAAGTTGAATAATGAAATTCCGCCTTTTTTTCATTTTCGGATCACATTCAGCATTCAGTGACAACCATATTATGTATGCATTCATTGCACTTATATCGATCATATAATAAAATACAATCAAAGGCCACCGACGTGTCATGCGTTTCACACTATATGCTCTTACCATTTTGTCCATCGTATCTACTCCGCCTTTGGTTTTATTATAATCTAGGATTATTTGTGGCTTTTTTTCTAAGCTGTTGTCAATATCATAAGTGTTATGCATTGTGCTTAGCAAAGTAACAATTCTACCTTTTCTGGGACAGTAAGTGATGATGGCGCCTTCTCTTGAAACCCAAATAAAGTAGAATATACAGAACGATGTTTTGGATTTGTGAACACAGCGGGTAATTCAGGTTTATTTTTTCGAATTGTTCCAATAAGAGATAATTGTTTTGAAGTAAGATGTGTTGCTAATGCATATGACGTAAAAAAGTTATCACATGTAATATTACGACCAGAATTTTCAATTTCCTTCGTCAATCTTTTAACTACATTTTCTCCCTGATGAGATTCTCTTACTTCATTTTTGCCTGTATATAGTTCCAGTTTCCAAGCATACGATGTTACGCTGTCACAAATAACCCAGAACTTCAATCCATACTTTCCAGGTTTAGATGGCATATACTGACGGAAAGGACATTTTCCACGAAAAGAAACTAATTGCTCATCGACAGTCATAGACCAATTAGGAATATAAGGGTCTTGTAAATAGCTATTCCACAATTCAAAGCATTCTCTTATTGGCTCTAATTTATCAGTTGATCTTCTTTTACGCCTCTCAGCAGCATCATCAAATCTTATGACACGTAATATACTTGTGAATCTATTGCGACTCATAATGTCCCGAAATATTTGTCTTCCATTTTTTATGCTCCAAAGTTCGCTTACTGTTTCATTTTTCGATTTATATACTCCAATAAGTAATAAAAGTCCGATGAATTTTTTAAGTTCTATAATATCTATAGGTTTCCACTCTTTATCGAATACTCTATTGCCTTCCGCGTTTGTCCATTTTACTATAATTTCCAAAAGTCTTTTTCGGAAATAGATAAGAAATGAGGATGGTATGGAATCCACTTCACGATTTGCAAATCTTGAAGGTCCAGATTTTTCACGTAAAATATTGATTTCAGTACGTCTTCCTTGTGGTCTGGCAACTTCATTCTTATACCAGATCTGTGAATTATTTTTGGAAACAAAAGTAGAATTTGAAGTACTTGCGGTTGCTACATTTACTTCATTGGAATCATTATCAGATTCTGAGTAGGAATCAGAAATTTCATTATGTATTTCAACATAATCTACTTCACCTTCATCAGACGACAGATTTTCATCATCGGTGTCGAATTCTATATCGTCCGGATTTTCCATAATTTTTTGAATTTCCTCTTGAGTCAATACTTTTTTTCTGTTCATCTTCAATTCAGTTTTTAACAAAAAATAAGTTAGGAAATAAGAAAATGATGAATATTTGTAAAATAACAAAGCACGTACAAACTACACTTATTACTTGTCTTCAAATATCAAGTCCTATTTTCAATGAAAAGACACAAAAACATCAATAGACACCATTCGCTCACTAACTGTGTCTGTTGATAAATGACTCTCTGAACCAGAAGTAACCTTTTATATATAGAGCACGAAGTTTACTAGATCAGTCTAGAATGTTCTCAAAACTTCATTATAAAGTCGCCAAATTTTGCGAGATTGGCGCTAAAAATCCATCGCCAAATGGGCGATAAACAGCCAATTATGGTAACCCTGTTCCTCCTCATGATTTATGGCAACCCTAGAAAAAGAAAGCAACAGTATATTACGTTTGTTTTAATGTTGGGTCCAATGGACCCGCGTGGTAAACAATGAAACAAATTAAAAATAGGTAAAAAATTTCGAACAAAATTTTAATCGCAATTGCATATACATAGAGGAGACAATTGCAGGAAAAGTCATGTAATCGCGAAACTTTGAATGCTATTTTTCATGAGAAAAATTTACATTAAATATTGCTGTCGGGTCCAATGGACCCGTCTGGTAGACGGAAGGTTAACGGCTTCAAAAGTTTTCACTTGAAACATTGACATGTTGAATTCTCTTATTCTGTTCTTCTAGGTTCAACCAGTTTCACAGGGCACAATGATTTATCAATGATATTTGGAACTAAAACAATGTAACACAGTGAAGATATGGAGTTATACATTAATTTTCATAAAGAATGGTTTCAATAGCTGTTATCATTTATAATGCAGGATGAGGCGTCACATTTTTGGAACCAACTGTAATATCCGTGATTTTGACGTATATGATAAATTAGATGGTTGTAGATAACGAAAGTGCCAGTTAACTGGTGAACCACGGGGTGCGTGTTGTCATAGCAATAACTTAATCGCACAACTCGCTTCAATGTCAATAAATATCCAATAGGATTACTGGGGTTACTATGAATTTGACGCATCAGCTTTAATGGTTTTACCATTCATTTTACATTTCAGTGAGCTATGCAATTTTTCTACGGTAAAAACTTCCTCTGGAGCGCCAACTCTTAGGCAGTTTCGTTATCTACACCATGTAATCTACAATACATACCAAAATCATCGAAGATAAAATTGGTTACAAACATGTGACGCTGTCTCCGGACTATTACTTATTGTTGGATATGAAAAACGCTCACTCCATTCCAGGTCATTCTGTTTCTATATATAACACAGCATTTCGTCACCCTCATTCCTCACAATAATGAGAGCGTAAAAAATCATGTTTTGTTAGAAAAATTAAAAAAAAGGCAAAGTTTTTTTTATTTCAATCGGGAGATTTATTTAATTTAAATTTATATGATATTAAAAACTATATTTACCTTATATTTAAGGTATATTATATTACCTTATTTATACCCTATTTATATTATATTGCCTTATTTATATCCTATTTATATTATATTACTTTATTTATACCCTATTTATATTACATTACGTTATATTTATGCATTAGTGATGGTTGCATAGTATATAATATACTTTACCATATATTATATACTATGCAAGCGTCACTAATGCATAAATAGGAACGTAACATTTTCAAATTCAAACATTGCTAATCATTTTCATAAAAGAAATTTGAATAGTTTAAAAGCAAAAAGTGAAAGCAATAAAATAAACAGCCAATAATAAAAGGGTTGAAACTAGAAAATCATAATGAAAATAATTACTTTTATCTACAATATACATTAATTATCTACACTATCAAAATATTTAAACGTTAATTTTATTAGTTTTACTTAGACATTTAAACATAAAGAAAAGACTCATTGAGCTGCCTTTTCTACACTTAATTCTTACCACAATTTTCACTTCACGTGTTTAAATGTGGAAAGCATGCTCTCTAACCGTGCAGTTTTCCTTTTGCTGTACATAATAACTGTATTATATGAAATGTACTTCATGATGCATTTTCATTCTTCATGCTAATCGTTGCATTTTTTGTAATATAATTTACACACTGCTTTAGATCCTTTTTTTCCCAGCTCATTTTTTTTCATTATAATAGAACCAAATAGGATCTTTTTACTCTCCAGCAAACATTTAACATTATAATTAAAGTTAATAGGTAAATATTCCTTATCCCAGCGAGCGCACTGTTGAGATCGGATAGACGCTGGCGGAGATTGAATCAGGGACCTCGTGAACAGAAGGCGACAGACATAGCGCAGAGCAAAAGGCCAAGCTAGTTACTCTTTGCTAATAACTCGCAATATAATGTTCGTCGAAGTTGTTATCGGCTATTCCCAAAAATGGATTTCTACATGGATTTGGGAAACAGATTCTATCCCAAATGAGCAAAACGTCTTGCTGACTTTGGACGAGCGATATGCACTCGTTGGAGATGATATCGTACGCATGTGTGATGCTCGGGGACTGAAAAAGGGACCTCATGAGCAATAGGAGAGATAGAGCGACGCGTGAAAGGCTAAGGCAGTTGCACGCTATTAGTAACTCGCTATATACTGTTCGTCGAAGTAGTTGTCAGTTGTTTCAAGTGATATCGTTGCTACAAAGACTAACAAGCATTAATTCACAACTCAAAATAAAAAAAAAGCAGAAGAAAAAGGCGTAAGAGAAATATTCGAGTTTCAACTTAATCAAATCTATTCAAATCCAGACTAGATTGGTGTGACCAGATTTTCTTTACATTAGTCCTTCTCAGTCAGCACTTACGATTGGTTTTCCGACATAGCAAACACTTTTGGTGAAGTTTGCACCTAGCGTTGTGACCTGATGCATTTGAGTCAAATTAAGCAAATAAAATTTGTCTGTAAAAATCGTATTATCTAAATGTTTGTGTGAATTAATTTGAAAATAACGGATTTTTAATTGTTATTTACACGTCAAAAGAGAAATAAGCCGCCAAATATAGTGTTACGCAATTGTTCACCACGTCATCTTCCTTTATATGTACTTTCATCTTGTACAGTTAAATTCGGTAATGTTCTGTACAGGGTACCGGGAAAAATTGTATGATGACGAATAAAACCAATTTCTTGCCGCCAAAAATGCAATTATAATGTATTTTTTTCAAAATGAAATCAATAGGTTATAGAGGCAATTTTATTATTATTAACTAATTTGTATTTTACAGCATTTTTTTTTTATTTTATTTATTTATTTATTTTTTTTTTTTTTTTTTTTGCAAAAATCTTCTGTATTAATATTCCGATAAATGGTCTAAAAATTGCATTTTCAGAAAGTTATGCTGCTGTAAAATAGAAAAATACGATTTTTGCAGACAGCAGATTTTATTGGTTCACCGACTTTGTCCTATACCGTTTTAAAATGAACTAAGCCTCAATGCTAGGTGCGATCTTCACCAAAAAGTGTTCTGTTGTAAGTTATTCTTAAAAAGAAATCTGGTCAACCAGTATAGTGTAATAATGCAGCCACAATGGCGATATTTATGAGTAATATAGACCGATACACACAAAGAAAGACTTTCCAACATAAAAGCATTTTGGAAGTAGAAGTGTTGATTTGTGTTACTGAGATCTGACACATATATACAATAAATGCGGTCCAGATAACGGGGTGATCTGTCTCGGATGCAATTACGGGGCGCTTTAGCATAGCGGCCCTCTTCGGAATCCCCGTACTGTGCCGCGCGGGTTTACGATCTGTTGCAGGTTCGTGACACTGCATGGACATTTCTGGTAGTCGTGGCATGTTCACTGTGGGTAAATATGATTCAAGAAAATGGAGATAGTGTTCGTTTGGACCTGGTTTTATTGAGCGTTCCAATTACATGTGATCCTTTTGCAGAACCCAGGTCCAGATGACTTGAGAGTTGACGCGAGCCGATTTCCCCAAATGCGCTGCCTGGGAGGTGGCAGTTATTTTAGAACTTCATGGTCGTAAAAAACCACGGGTTTTTCGGTGTCCCGTCTTAAATATGGAATATTTCCGCTAGAGTTCGACACAGAAGAAATAGGATGTGACCTCATTTAATAGGCTAGAAAATATCCAGGCATTATGACGTTTTATGGGTTTGGCAAATCTGGGCTTTAGCTCCAACCACAAGAAATGTGAATTGCATCAAGTCAGCATTTTTACTCTTAAAGATAGATAAATTTTGAAGCATGAAAGTAATAAATGTTGGGTTGGAAAACCATGTTAACAGGAGCAAAGACACAATTACTAAAGCAATCCTTAAGACACAATTACTAAAGCATTTAAAAAGGTTGAATTTTAATTTCTAAATTTAAATTTCTATTTTTTAAAACGGGGATTTCAAATTTTAAAAGGGGTTTTTAAATTTTAAAAAGGGGCTTAGCTTTATCTGGGTTCTATCTAGCTTTATAAAGGGGCTTAGCTTTATATATTAGCTTTATATATAGAGAGAGAAAAGTCTCCTTACACTCCTGTTTTTATTTCAATTTGATAAGCTCAGAAAATGTACAAAAAAGTTCAATTTAATACATAGAATTGATTTTTTTAATTTAAAATTAATGATTTAAAAAAATCATTTAATTTAAATCACTTATTTTAAACATTTTATCAAGATCATTTATACCCAGCTGCATTTTTTTATTAATGCTTTTACACAGGAATTCTCACAATCTATACTTTATGTTGCCAACTATTACACTCTGAAATATGGACAGTGCTATTCATAAAACAGCCACTTAACATTTTTTACTTTTTGGTTCTTTGGCAATCCTCCAGAAATCAAAACTCGTGGCTTCCATTCGAATGAATCCCATTGAAGCGTTGTTCAAAGAATGGGAAAAAAATGTTTGTAGAAAGAATCAGGTTAATAAAAAAAAAATATTTGCTGTGCTTATTTTTCATAATAAAACCAAAGGTTATCTCTCCCCATTCAATCTTTTTAAAGAATTGATTATATACTGCTAAAGATAAAACATATATATATATATATATATATATATATATATATATTACTTGCTTGGAAAACTGATATCTCCTGTCATGTGGAATTATATGGAAAATTATCAAAACAGTACTTTCTATATTCAAGGTTTTTAAAAATATCTTGCCTCTAAATTTACATAAAAATATTTCTTGAAAATAAATACCTGATTTTAAAAGATACCGCGGAACTAATAAAAATGATTTATCAGAAATATTTTTAAATAAAACGTAACGTGTTTCTTAGTCCTACTGATTTGAGTTCATTTATTAAGTAAAACATGGTTCAAGACATGATTATTTAGTCAACAGACTATATGCCGGAAATTACGGTGCTGATGTTTGCGGCAAATAATAAAAAATATTTCGTTACCATTTATAATTAAAAATTTCGCGATATGTAGTTTTATGGAGAAGCTAAGATTCAAAAGCCGGGGTTTCAACAGGTTGATGCAAAATTTCAAACTGCTACCATTTTGTATTTACATGCAAATTTCAATTGGTATTGTCTATCTGAGCTAAGTGCATTGGAAATTACTTAAATGCTCTATTAGTTATTCCTTTCGGCCTTTTCTGAACTGCTTTCATAAATGAATTCCCATACCTTATCATAATTTGTAATTTAAGGTTATTGGAATTAATTTTTAAAGAGCCCGATTAAAAATAGTTGTCTAGAATACAAATAAGGGATTTAAGTATCCTTTAATGAGGAGGTAGAAAGTTACAGTTGGTAGCTGTAAGCCACTTAATCATGGAGTTTACTGTTTTGCGCTAAGTGAGGATGTATAATTTTCATGAGAAACGAAATTACCATCTCGATACAATCTATCAGCCTTCTTGTCCACGTGTTTAAAAAAATTTCTTAGTTATAAATAGCTTTGAATTTTGCCTTTTTTCATAAAGGAAATAATTTAAGCTGCGAGAAGATATACAGATTCGCATTATGCCGCATCCTGTTTTTGTTTTTTTTCGACCAAGTTGAAACGTCTGCATCCTTTTATATTTTTTCGTGTGAAATGCATTATGCAGTCAAATCCGGTTTAGTGTTCGATTCGGTTTAGTGTTCGTTGTTTAGGCGAGTTTCAGGAGAGTAAGCAAAAGTCGCGCATTTAAGCGGGATCGGAAACCCTTGAGTGACCAGGTGAAAAGAGGTTCTGAAAGGCCATGTGGGGTTATTCAGTAACCCCATAGGTTATCCACACATATTTTCTTATCACATCAAAAAAATTCCAAGGCTTAGCTTTTCAATTTAATTTAATAATGTATACAACAGATGCAGCCATAGAAACAAATAGAAAATGCAATATTATTGGAACAAAGGATTTAAGAAATAAAATGATCATTAATTCACATTAGGATTGAACTTGCGCTGGAGTCGGAAAATGACTCTACTTGGCCATCCGAGATTAAACATGATTTGAATAATGTTACAAAAACTAGGCTACACAAATTACATTTTGTCGTACACTTAAAAAAAAAAAACTATTCACTATTTTGACTTGAAATTAAACGTAAAAATAAATTATGATTCGTAGATTTGCACAATATATTTTTTTACATGTTTTTTACATGTTTTTTTACATTTATTTTAGATGTTTCTTCCATTAAGGACGCATTTTTGCAAATAAAAAATGAAACACGGATATTTTCGGAAGAAAAAATAAATCATGGAGTTAGTAATTATAGATAGAACCATGATTAATTAAATAGTTTCCCAATTTCTTTTATGAAATTTTTAAAATATCATTTTTTTTATGAAAAATATAGCACATTTTTAATGAATTAAAATTTGTGAAAATTCAATTATTTACATTCAATTATAAAACTATTTTTCAGTGTTAAGAATTCAAATACACAATTTGTTGTTATTATGTGAAATCATTTACTCAAACGATACTTACGCATTTTAAAAGAATTATATTATGACTTTTTTTAATAAAGTGGCAACAAAAGAATTGTAAACAAATAAAATTAATTGTTAAATTCGTTATATCATAAATAAAAAATTCCGAGGAAATTCTTAGTTATTTGGCTGAATTTACATTTCTAAAATTAAAATGCGCCAAAACATAAAATAACATTTTTGCTTAATAAAGATGAAAACATATTAAACAAAATATATTGTTAGTTTCAAATATTTATCTTATTAAATAATGCTTCGCAAATCCAAACAAAGCATGGCTTTTGCTAGTTTATACATCTAATCGTCTAAATGAACTTTACAACTTCCATTTAAATGTTTACGGTTGAAAGTTGTTACATTTGCGTATACTTAGATAAAAATTTAACTGTATTCAACTTTAACACAGTGTTTCTTTTTGTAGATCCGAATGAAATAATACCTGAAAATATGTACGGATTCAAACATGGCTTTAATGCAGATTAATATGTTATAACCAGGAATGAAACAACAAAATAATCTTCTGCTAGACTATTTTTTTTTCACAATGAAAAAAAGTAAATCGTTGAAATGTAACACAGTTATGAAAATCAGAGTTAGATCTTGTGATAATAAATACCATTATAATATATCGTTCAGTTTAAAATAATAATTATGAAACTATTTTTATTACTCTTACTGTAAAAAATATCGATAGCATAGCAAAAAATAATCAAAACATAGAAGAATTATCCACCCGCGGTTGTATTTATTTAATCTTTACGAGTTTCTTTTTTTTCTTGGTGCCTATAACATGCATTATAGGCAAAACATAGTATAAAAAACATAGTAGTGATATAACGTACATTTAAAACCTCACTAATAATGGTTATGATAATCTCTAACCATAATATTTTTTATGACATATCTGAATAACCTGAATTCGTCCGTATCTCACGACTGAAGTCAAAACATACACAAGAATGTTAGGAGACGGCATCAAAGAAGAATTGCAGTTTTCTTAATTATTTAGTGACTTTTTGTTTTATTCAAACATCTGGCACTATTTCCGATCCGTAATTTTCCGTATTAAGTGGGATCGCATATTATCCGTGAGCGTCTTAACAGGGTTCGACTGTATTTGCATTTTTTAAATTTTGTGCGATAGTGGCAAAGTGTTTTTAGAAAACCTTGTACTGTATATACAAATTTATAGATCGTATACAGGGTTGCTTAATAGAATGAGTTTATGACTTTGAATGAGTTTTTCTGTTTGTCTGTCTGTCTGTAGTGCGTGCGCAAACTCACGGAAATACACTTCCATAGATTACCATGAGTTCCGTATATGATATTGGGGTTTTACCGTAGGACATTCCCTATTCTATTGAAAATCGAATGTGGAATGTTTATCCTATAAATACTCTACACTAACCAATAGTCCTCTGCGATTTAACACTAGACAGACGGGAATTTTACTCAAAATTTATTAAAATATTTCACACCGGAATTTTATCTTTAAATTATTGACTTATTTATTTAAGTAGTTTTTTTTTTTCTTTGCATTATTTTAAACTAGTTGTATAAAGAAATTTCTGGCTCGAACCGAAATGTATTCATTTGGTAGCGGTCAAAATGGACGCTCGCCGTCTTTCTAGTGTTAAACTCTAGGTTGTTTACAGGAACGCATGGAAGAACTTTCTTTTCATCTACGAGGATAAATGGTTGGTAGTGCATTTCCATGTACTTACACTGTTTCAAAGATAATGAAATTGAAAAACATTATTGAAGTACAATACAACAGGCTTTCTGTAGAATATAAATTGTATAACATTTATTATTCATTTACAGGGACGTAAAAAATAATATACATTAAACATACATTATAGCCTATAGGAAAAAATGATTTCAGTATATTTTTAAAATGTTACACTGTTTCAAATATAATGAAATTGAGGTTCATTGGTAATGTGTACTACAGGGTGTTTGCTGTAAATTATGGAGTGCCATAGTATTTCTTTGTTCATTTACAGAGACACAAAAAAGAATTTGGTTACAGTATGAACGGTATTTAGAACAGCCTAAGAGAGATAACAGCTTGAAGTGCGCTTTTAATGCGATATGTGTTTGTTTAAGGGGGCAGATCACGTTGAAGAGCCAGAAAATGATCGTATTTAAAGTAGTACGAAAAACTCTGTAGTTTCTTATCCAAAGAATGAAACGCAACAATTTTTTTCTTTACTTTCATACACTGTTAGGGTTTGATGAAATATTCAAAAACACATACACTGTTAAAAAAAAAAAAAAAAAAAAAAAAAAAAAAAAAAAAAAAAAACATTGTAAATTTGCTAGCACAAACTCGATCACAATGAATCTGCTGTATCTTCTTTGGTTTCCTGATTATATAAACATGAAAAATACAGTAGTTGAGTAAAATTAACAGCACAATGTGCTGTTAATTTTACGCAACTACTGTATTTTTATTATATTAATCAGGAAACCAAAGAATGATACAGCGCATTCACTGTGATCGAGTTTGTGCGCGAGATGAACAGTACTTTGTACTGTAAAAATATCTTTTTTTTACTGTGTATATTTAGTGTATTTGAATATGTTTAATAATATTAATTAGTTATAATATTAATTAATTAAATCATAACGACAAAAGTGGCTTTTGAAAAACATGAATATTGAAATATGCATTTTTGCGCGCACGATTTAACAAATTCTATTGTAGATACATGTTTAATGTTTCATATTTTGTTACTTACAATACTATATTTTACAGTGGACCTAAATTTGAAAGTATATTCAAATTCTTCAAATTAATGGCATTTCTAATCATATTCACTAAATTTCACCAAAAAACGCGCACTTATTTTTTCATTTCACAATTTTCTGCGACAAAATTCAGACTAAATTGAGGTTCAGCATAAACTAACACATGTAAACTAAGAATATACATAATTTCAAGGTTCTGTAATAATTAGTTTTTAAATGAGAGTGCATGTAATAAAAAAAAAAATCAGTTCTAATTGGTATTTTTGCAAAAGTCTTTTTGCAGTGGATTTGTAACTTTTGAAAGTATCCATTCTGAAATTTGTGAAAAATCATACTGTCAACCTGATCTTCCCCCTTAAACAAACTTTACTTTTTGCGTAGTGTGTAAATATTCTGTAACTCAAAGCGAGGGCTATACAAAAGATTTCATACCCATAGTTTAATCTGTGTTTATGTGTGAATTGCATAAAGGTTTTTTCTATTTGTGTTATGCCTTTTACAGCTTAACGACATTTAGTATATTCGGATATTTTTGAAGAAAATAAACAAATTCATATACAGTGCTACGCAAGAATGATGGGACTTGCAGGAAGCGCGTTTTTAAATGTATATGTGTTTCCAACCTGAATTTACTTGCAATTGAATGTGCGGTATGTATAAATATATATAGATCATATACAGGGACTGTACACAAAATTTCAAGTTGCCTTATATAGGCGCTAAAAGTAATGTGTTACGCATTATCTAGCTGAATTAAATTTTAACAAACTTTGTAGTGTGTATTCAAATTTATAGATCACATATAGGGTTGCTCAAAAGAATTCGAATATCTTACCAACTACAGGTGCTAACTTCTGAAATAGGTTATTCAACTATGCTATACATTTTCTATGCTGTTTATTTTGACTTATTCTTTTACCTCATTTACCGGGGAAGTTTTACCAAAATATTCTATAATTGGTATTGGAAAGTATTTCATAACCCACGCGTGACGCATGATTTTTCTTTCTAGTTAAAACAGTAATTTATGAATGAAACATATTTTCTTATGATATTAATTATTTTCTGAATCTATCTTAGTACAAATTCAGACGCAAAGACCAAATGACTCTTTTCTATTGTTGCCGCAGAAATCTAATAACAAATGTATTTTTTTAGTGTTTTTGACGCCCTGCTTTCTAATGTAATAGCGTATTGTAAGTTAGGGAATCCTTAAAAGTGTAGAAAATGTTCTTTCTTCCAGAGACTTCTGTTTTTCAGAATTGCATGTACAGTCGTGGAAAAAAAAGTAAACACCTCCTACAATCTCTGCAAAATATTATCGTAGAAGAAGGTTACTGGTACCACACGATTGGTAATAAAGTCTACTTTAAAATGAAGTATATAAAATTTGCTTAGGGGGCCATCTACATATTAAAACGAACCATAACTTTGTTTTTTTCAATAGCAGTACATAATTCTGACAGCATAAATGAACTTTACACCCTTCAATTATTCTAAAAACAAATTTTTATGCAATTCGTACCATAAGTTTCCGAGAAATTAATTATTTTAAAACGAGCATATTTTAGGGGCTGTATTCAAATTGAAGTTCGATACTCAATTGTTGACCGAGAGAGCCTCCTTTTTGATCAAGGCATATTAAGCGCTACTCAAGCAGTCATTGAAGACTTCTAGATTACAGGATATCTAAGAAATTTCGAAATATCTGGTCACTTCTATCATAGACGGGCCCTAAAACCATCATTTTGCAGATTTTTAAAACATAATTGGAAAATTAATGGGAAGAAAAGTGTGGAATTTTGGATTTTCATAGAGCATGGCATTATAAATCTAAATCCATCAAAAAAGTTGTAGGTTTAAATTCATAAATTTTCCGAATATTCATTTCGTAATTCAGAATTCATATCATAAAATTATAAAAATTGCAAATGAAACGTATGTTTGGGTATTTTAGTATTATTGCTACACAAAAAATGAGCACATTAGGAGTATAACTTCAGGAGATATTAATAAAAATATGAAAATGTAATTTAACATTAGAAGCACTCAATTTTGTATGTTTATAATTCAAAAACTTATCATTCAAGTGACTTGAAATTTCGTGTCCACGCATAGTTTGAACCGAATATTTGAAATATCTTGTTAATATTGGGGTATTGTCATTGGAAAAAATGAAGTTTGGGTTCGTTTTAATACGTATATGGCCCCCTAAGCAAATTTTATATACATGATTTAAAAGAAGACTTTATTTCCAGTCGTTCGGTACCAGTAACTTTCTTCTACAATACTTTGTTGAGGAGTTAGTAGGGGTTATCACTATTGATCACTTACATAGTTTGTTATCACTTAATTTTTTTCCACGCCTGTACCTAGTGTACTTATTTTGCTACAATCTGAATACAAATTAGCTTTTTTTTATATACAGGATGTCCATAGAAGAATTTCCCACTTTCAATGGTATGTTATAACATTTTAATTTAGACTACTTAGAACAAATCATACATCCAGTTGAAGGTAAACTAACCTAGTTTTTCTTTAAAATATCCAATATGTGCACCTTTAGTTACACGGTCCACATCCAACCTAAATCCCAAATCTTCCAACACTTTTGTTAACAAGTCCGGAGTTATGGAAGTAATAGCCACTTCAGTTCTCTGTCTCTCAACTCTGGCAAATCATTACGTGGCGGCAGAACGTAGACACGATCTTTTATAAAGCCTCAAAGGAAAAAATCGCACGGCTCTAACGACTTTTAACTCTTCAGCCCAGCAATAACGCTTTATGCTTCAAGAGTCGCCATTATGCGTATTTGGCGCTACGATCGAGTAAATAACAAAGCAGTATTCGAGCATGCGCTTATCAATTTTAATTATTTTTCAATTTTTGAATGATGCGATTAATGATATCTATAAATAAATAAATCTATAAATAAACCTTACAGGTTGCTACTCAGCACGAAGTAACTATATGCGAAAAGGTTTACAAAATAGTTTAAAGCAAAGAGAGTACATGAAATGAAATCTGATTTAATATTATCACTTCAAAAATGTTAAATGTTATCATTCCTGTACAGTAGGGTGGTCACAAGCAACATGGGGGAAATTTTTTTCACGTTTACTTCGGGGGGAGCCTCCGAAAAGTTGCCAATTAGATGGAAAATAGATTGGCAAAGTTTCAGCTCAAATGAATGACATTAACCCGTGCCTCATAGAGGTTAAATTCTTGAAAACTTGTAATTTTTTGGCAAAAAAATGTCGTTTTCCTTTCTTTAAACGAACACTATTTGTCTTAGAAACCTGATTCTTGTTTTATTTTATAGAAAGAGTTGTTGCCTTAAACATTTACTCTCATCAAAACTTATATTTAATGAACATTTAGTATTTTTCTGGTCAGCTCGTGAACCATACCCGCAAACTCTGCATTTTTGAAACAAGTAAAAAATGACAAATTAATAATTTTATTACTTTTGATAATTTTTTGTATTATTTTCATTAATAGGCAAAAATAAGGCATGCACCTAATTTTAATTCCAATATTACGAACATCACGAAGAATATTTTTATAAAATTTTCCTTTTACAATGAAAAGTTAAAGTAATGTTTTTAATTTCTAAAAAAGTCGTTTGTAAATTTCGGTGTAGTCAATCATTTCATTATTCTACGAACAGAAATTTTCTGTACTGAAAAGTGTTAACGAGACAATTGTAAGGGATAATAATTTATTTTCTTTATTATGCTTCCTTTCTTGTAACACAACTTTAGTAATAAAATGTTTTTGAGCAATATTTGTTCTCATTTTTATACTTTCTTTGCCCCCCTCCCTTTTTTTTATTCTTTCAGTTTAAAATACGATTTTTTTTTTCATTTTCTTTGGAATTGCTTTTTTAAATTAAACCCTTTATTATGTAGAAAATGAAAAAAAGAACAAAAACAAACGGTCAAAAGCAGATGAAATAGAATGTTACAATTTTTTTTTCGCATTTTCATAAAAAGTAAATTTTTAGGATTCGGGTGAAGTCTGATCCTGAAAAATGCGCATATTTTTTAATCTATACATAAAAAAATGGTGCTTGGTTCTTCAAAGCAAACCTATTTTTTTTTGTAAAATGAGACCTGAATTATGTTTCTAGGTTCAATTGTATTTATTTCATGAAGGAAAAACGGCATTTTTTTGCGAAAAATCACTTTTTTTTTTTAAAAACTTAAGCCTTAATGAGGCACGGATTAATATTATACAAATGAGCTGAAACTTTGCCAATCTCATTTTCTAGTCTATTGGCAACTTTTTTTGGGGACCCCCCCCCCCCCAGAAAAAATTCGAAAACTGATTTCTTGTGACCACCCTAATACTTCGTTAATGTTAATACCTCGTTTTTGTAAATTATAAGAATTTAAAAAATATCCCTACTATATTTAAAATTTTGCAGAATGATTAAAAGAGTATTGATATCCAAATAAACTACGAAACAATTTTAGAAAAAAAAATGCAAATTAGAATGAGGATAAAACAAAAGTTCCAATCTGTCCATTTTTAATGTTTAAATGCTATGATGAAAAATAAATCTTAGAGGTTGCCACGCAACACCAAACGCGCAAAATGGTTCTCACGGTTGAAATCCTATTTTATGAATATTTTATAGACCGCTGTCGCAAGTAGCGTTTTGTAAAATTCTTCCAACGGATTAGGTACTTAGTCGATTTTTATGGGGACCATGGACCTTTATTTGAGCAAAATTTGACCACAGAATCGACGTTCTTTTTTTTTGTGTGTGTGTGTGCATTATAGTTTTCCAATTTGTACAGCGTCGTTCGCAGAAAACCGCATTCAGATGCAATTATTTTACAAAATGTTACAAGTGTTTTAATTTTGTTCACAAACCTTTTTTTGACTTATATACTTTAAATCTGTTTTTCTCGATACTGACTTTTCAGCTTTCTTTTAAGTTTTGAAATGCTTCTACCTACTTAATTTTTGATCAAAATCCATGAAGGTGATAAGGAAGAATCCTGATATTGCTTAAAAAGAAACCGTGTATGCATTTTGAAATTCGACATCTTTAAGATAATTTAATTTGATTTTTAACTTATTATAAGGCAGAATTTAGATGAAAATCGATATGGAATTCAGAAAAATATCTTTAAAAAATGAACTATTTAAGGGATTAAAAAATCGATGCACAGATTTGTTTGTAATAGAGTTTTACGTGATTAAAATTCAAAATAGAGGAAATATCTAAAAATTTAAGACGCAAGGAACATTTTAAAATTTCGTTTTAAAATTTTAATTTTTTTAAAGATCTTAAAATTATAATAAGATTGGAATTTTTTTTAAGTTGTTCAATATACTTATAGTAAAAAGCATATTTGCATAAAATTTCGAATCTCTATTATGAAAATTAAAAGACATTTTTTTAAACGTCTACCGTCCCCTTAAATTATTTGTAAAACATTTTGACATCGAATCTATAAGGAAAATCACCCAGGAAATGTGTCAGATTATAAGCGATAAATATGAGGTGTAATTAAGCAATAGTAACGCTGAGTTAACAATTATAGTATCTAAATTGGAAATCCAGCGTTCGATTTCGGCTGATTCCTAGAAAGATGGCCACGTTTTATTTATTTTAATATAGACAACAAGTTACTTAAAATATGTCTGCTTCGATTTTTTAAAAGCTTTATTTAATAAAGAATTTGAAAAATCTTTTTTTTTTAAGTACAAATATTTCTGCTAATTTGTGCTAGAGTCTGGCTAATCAATTTAGGTAGCATAATGTATTCCTAAACGAAACATATACTTCATTTAAAAATTTAAAATTTTGTCATTTCAATAACATAGATGAATTTCACAAACTAGAAGATGGTTGAGACATTCGAAATCGGTCATACCACTTTTGCGTCAACCTAAGGGTTCGTGCGCATCAAGGAATTCTGGGAATTTTAGGTGTTTTAGTAACAGAAAATTTCGTAAACTACCCGTCGCTACATCTGAGGATATATTTTTTTTCTTTAACCCTTTATCTACTGACGGTACTTATAAGTACCACTCACTTTAAACTTTCATCCCATAGTGAATGTTACTAATATTCTAATGGTACACTGGTGTCCAAAATTAAGGACCAGTCACAAAATGCTAACATTTAAGTATGCGAATCCATAAAAGGAAATAATATAATTCAAATAATTACTATCCCTACAGCACAGTTAGTCCATATAGCGTCTCATTCATGTCACACATGGTCACAAGTGTCACAGTCACTACGGTGAAACACAAAATAGGAAATTCCACACGTCTCATTAAGAGTCTCAAAGGATCACTACATGTGATTCCACTGACACGCCAATGTGATTGCTGCTTTATGACGGGTGACATGTGACTTTACAATGTAGTTACATTGTGACTCTCCTGTGACTGTCATTTTTAGACTCAATTTCAAAGTCATCATGAACGTTACATTATGATAAGTCACTAAATAATATCACATTATATTCACATGGTGTCTTTTCACAAAAGAGCACAATGGTGACGTCACGGTAATCTCTCTGTCACCTGAAAGTCATCATGTGACTTTAATGTGACATTATTATGCAACTTATCACAATGCAGCGTTCACGATGGCTTTGAAATTGAGTCTGCAGATGACAGTCACATGAGAGTCACAATGTAACTACATTGTAAAGTCATATAGTGACTCGTCACAATGCAGTAGTCACAGTGACTTTTCAGTGGAGTCACATATAGTGATCATTTGAGACCGATAATGAGATGTATGGAATTTCCTATTTTTTTGCTTCACCGTAGTGACTGTGACACGTGTGACCATGTGTGACATGAATGAGATGCTATATGGACTAGCTGTGCTGTAGGGATAGTAATTATTCGAATTATATTATTTCCTTTTGAATATTCGCGTACTTGAAAATAAGCATTTTCGATTGGTCCATAATTTCGGACATCAGTGTACTTTGCAAAAACATTCTTCCATCTCCACTTTATCAGATTACATGGCAGCAGTAGTTCTAGGTTTGTTATTTTAGCGAGGAAGGAGGCTATCTTTGACACAGACGATAGGTTTTTTTTTCCGACATTTTGTACAGATTGTCACGCTCGTCTTTTTATTGCTGCAAACACAGTAAATGATATAAGATAACCGTTGGATTTTTTTATGTGTTCATTATGATCTTAGAATACAGTTTGACTAGCTATTTTAGGTGACCGGTGTAAGTTTTTGATTTAACAGTTGAATTACTCGGTGGTACTTATAAGAACCGTCAGTACACTCGGTGTTGGAGAGTATTTCTTTTCTGTTTTATTGTTTTTTTTAATAGGAAATCGAAAAATTTGTGGCACCGGCTTGTTTTTTCTATGCTAGAAATGGCCTATGTAAATTCATGTATTGCATATGTGGAGATGCGAGAAAACATGTTATCCCTGGAACATAGAAGTCGCATGACTAACGGACTGTTAACAAGATCGAAAACTAAAAAAAAAATAGTTTTTTTTTAAACCTTTTCAGGGGCAAAGCATTTTCAATTCTAAAGTGTTGAAATAAATAATTGGTACCGGAATTCGCCGAACGGTTTATTTGTAAATAAGAAAAACTTATATTTCGCATACTGATTAAATCAAAAATATTTTCTGGTGTCTTGAAATACTTGCGAGTTTTCTGTTACGATATTTTTGTCATAGTGTACTGACTGCACTTTAAAGTACCAGTTTAATTAATTACCTCTAAATAATTAAATTTCTCGCGGGTGAGTATTTTTCTTATGTTTATCCTTTAATTTTCATTGTAGTAACTGAAAAAAATATTGCATACAAAAAAAAAAAATGCAGTAGATAAAGGGTTAAATAAATCAATATTTATTTACGAAAATTCTGATAAAAGGCCTTTGAAAGTACTTTTCTTTTACAATTTAATTCAAAAGAAGGCGAATCTTTAAACTGGCTTGATCAAGTTTACACAGGTTCATGAATTTGAGTGCGAATTTTGAGTCATGAATTTGAGCGACGATTTCCAAATTGCTATAGTCGCCTTCCTTAATGATAGAAATTATGCGATTAAATAAAACGAATATTACACTCCGGTAACAGTGATATTCAACGAACCCGTGAGGATTCTGTTGTTTGGTTACAACATTTTCTGCAATGCAATTATGATAAACAACTCTCATAACTTGAAAGAAAATGTAAGCGATAAATGCGTTTAGAGCATCATTATCCAATAGTAAATATTTCATGTGTTCTTTAAATATGGTGATTAAAAAAAAAGTCTTTAAAGTTCGCCTCTGAGCAAAATGTTTGTATAGCCTGGTCACATAATAAGCAAACTGTTAGTTTTAAATCAATTTAATCAGATTAAAACGATTGATATCAAAGATCAGAAGCACAGAGAGCAGTCTTCTGTTTTTTAAGGCTAATGTCAGACGAGCGTCTATTTGCACGTTTTTTGTTTGAACATGAAAAAAAATGCAAGCGAAGGTGTAGGAAGGAAAAAAGCGTGCAAATAGACGTTCGTCTGACATTAGCCTTAGGGTCCCCAGAAAAGAAAATCGTAGAAACTTAGCGGAAGTATTTTGTACAGTTCGCTTTCATATAACATGAATTTATTTTTTAATTAAAATTTCCGTATAATCTTTTATGGTAATTAATTGAACGTTTTCGGCATTTTTTTTTAAAACTTTACTTTTCTTTTTCGAAATTTATGAATAAACCTTTAACAGATTCTCTTTTATGACCCTAACAGGATTTGTAAAAAGAGTATATAAAATATACATTTTTGTAAGCTTCCTTGATTCTAAAAGCTCAAATGTTGTGTCAAATGTAAGCGTTACAATTAGAAAATCCAAAGTAGTACAGTGTTTATTTTTTAGAGGATTCCTATTTCAAAAATTGCTTTCATATTTGAAAACGTAGGCACAATTTCCAGTCAAAAAGATACCTCTAGCATGTCTCTGCGAAAATTTTGAGAAAAGAGAGCTTGGAATGATGCGTTGTTTTTATCAAGGACTGTACATATATATTAATTAGTGGCAAAACAAACCTCATTCTTTTTTTAACGTTTAATATTTTCTGTAATTCTTTTTCCTTTGAATATTTCGTTTAGTCTCCGTTAAAAAAAGATTAATAAAAAGAATATTAAAATCATTTTGCATTATTTTTAAATTGTTCATTGACAACTTCTTTCAACATACTATTACTATTTTATAACATATATATAGTGCAGATAAAATCCAGAAATTTAAAATTTAAGATTATTTACGTGGCAATACAGCGGTTTAAATAAACTAAACGCGATTTACACATCGCTCTCTGCGTGAAGACTTAACATCGGAATTTATAGTTTAGATTATGTTAAAATATGTCGTTCTAAACCTCTTTGGGTTTGAAATCATGTTAATGATGTTAATCTACTTCCAATTTAAAGGTACTTCAATATCATATTTCGATTATTATTACATAATGTCCATTCGCAGTAAATTGATGCGTCCTAAATAAATAGTTTAAGCTTCAATTCAGAGTTTCAAATGCTTTAAGGCCTATAGGGTATTTATTTTCAATTAATACATTTCAGAAGCGTTGGTAAAATAATATTTTAATGTGTATTTGAGATTTAATCTTGACTTAACACAATAAAGCTTTATAATTTATTGTAATCTAAATGTTTGATAATGTACGTGAAAATAAACATATTTTTTTTTCTCCTTTTTATTTTGTTTTCTAAGTGATGTCAGAAAAATTAAGACCAATTTCTTAAAAACACATTAGATCTTTTTTTTCAGTTATTGATTTGATTATGAAATCCAAGGGCTACAATTTAAATTTAAAATCACATTTCGTTATCTTTAGGATAATATATTCATAGCAATTACCACACTTGAATGCCGTGATGTAACATTGCCGGGCATTTATTTTTAAGTGTAAATACTCAGAATAAATACCCATTTTTTATTTACCTGGGGATTTATTCTTTAATTAAATATAGCTGCGAAAAACACTCTATTGCAATTATGTGATGGAAGAATTTAGAGGAAAGAAAAATTAGAGCTTTAGACTTCTCACAACTCTGTTACTTCAAAGAAACTCAACATTTTACATTTAAGCATTGAAATTAAATGCTCTTTTTAAATATAACCACCAACGGAAAAAGGTTAATGTACTTACTGAGAAGAATTTTATCAAAAAGATCAAAATTATATTATATTTTAAATAGGAAATATTGATATACAGGGTGTCCCAAAACGACCGCATAAACTCTGCACAGCTAGATTCCTCGTTGGGAGTATATAAAAACTGCCCAAAGAAGCCTTCCGGTACGATCCATAGTTTACGAGAAAAATACGAAAAAAAAGTATGACGTCACTGCGGGTACAAGAAAAAGACACTTTATTGGACATATCAACAACAGTATTTGTATATCTTTCCAGACGATAACGTTTAAACGCACAATTGTGCACAATTTAAAGTCAGGTATAAGTCGCAGTAGTCACCAACGGAATACATAGCCACCATACGAAGACTACCGGTAGCTGCAAGATGCAGTCTTTTAAAAATTTGAGTTCAACGTCGGCTTAACGTCATTCCATGGCGTGCGCGCATGCATGACGCGATATGCGCGGCGAACGTTTTAAACATTATCGTCTGGAAAGATATGCAAATACTGTTGTTGATATGTCCAATAAAGTGTTTTTTTTCTTGCACCGGCAGTGACGTCATACTTTGTTTTTCGTATTCTTCTCGTAAACTATGGATCGTACAGGAACGCTTCTTTGGGCAGTTTTTATGTACTCCCAACGAGGAATCTAGCTGTGCAGAATTTATGTGGTCATTTTGGGACACCCTGTATAAATAATATACAAAATGTAACCGATACAAATTTACCTCTATCAGTGAGTTTTGGTTGAAGAAAGCACATCGATATTAAATATAGCTTGACATAATAGAAATAATTCATAGATAATAAATAATAAAATATTTAATATGTAAATATGCTATGCTAGAAGGTGAAAAATACAATTTCCTGGGCTCAGAAAGTTTAGGTTGAATACGTTCATTGGTTGTTTTTTGTAAGCACGAATTCTATAAAAGACATGCTGAGTACTCATTGTAAGTTTAGGTCGAAGAGAGAAGTTCTATATTAATCATATCTTAGTATTATAGAAATCATTGATACATAAACAGTAAATACAAGTATGGACTGGATTTTGGGATGACCGTTCTGATATATCATAGCCACGTTGTATTTTAATTGAAGGGAAAATTGCATATCAATTAACGAAGATTTGTTTAGCTTCTTTTACGACTCGGTTTACCCCTTTAAGATCTGACCTACATAAACGTGTAGATGATCTAAAGGAAAAAAATCCTCTCTTTGCGCGATTTAAAACAGAGCCTGCATCCACACCATTAGGTGGATCCTTCCTTGGCGTAACCTGACATCGGTATATATTTTTTAAAATATTTTTTCAATCAGTTATGATCCTATTAATGAGGGGAAACAACCAAAACTTTCTATTTCTACCAAAAATCTTCAGGTCTATGAACATGGATTCGAATAACAAATATTTTATGGAATGCTCGGGCTGTCAGAACATAGATACATTGACAGAAATTGGACAGAAAATTCCATTTCAGTGAGCAAAGATTTGTTTCGCTTCTTTTATGACTCGGCTAATGAATTTGCATTCGAATAAAAAACAATTATTGATGCGCGTGTTGATAGAAGATAACCACGTTGCATTTTAATGGCGCGGAAAATTTCGTTTCGGTTAACGAAGATTTGTTTCGCTTCTTTTATGGCTCAGCTAATGAATATGGATTTGAATAACAAATGTTTTATGGAATGCGGGTGCTGGAAGAAGATAGCCACGTTGCATTTTAATGAAATGGAAAGCTTCGTCTCAGTTAACGAAGATTTGTTTTGCTTCTTTTATGACTCGGCTAACGATAAAGGTTCGAATAACAAATGTTTTATAAGATGAGCGTGTTGACAAAAGGTAGCCACGTGGCATTTTTATAGAACATAAAAAAAAAATCGGTTAACAAAGATTTGTTTTGCTTCTTGGACTCGGTTAAATGACTCGGCTAATAAATATGGATTCGAATAACAAATGTTTTATGGAATGCGCGTGTTGGAAGAAGATAGACAAGTTGCGTTTTAATGGAACGGTAAACTTCATTTCGGTTAACGAAGATTCGTCCTGCTTCTTATATGACTCAGTTAATAAATATGGATTAAACAACAAATCTTTTATGTACTTCCATCACTGTATAACAGCTTCAAAAATGTGCGAGTTAGTTGTTCTTTCTGATTGTCAACGACTTCTTTTTTTATTATTATTATGGATGCAGCCAAAGTTGATTAACATCCTTCAGCATCTTTATGTAACAGGTTTACTTAATATGCGAAAACTACTTTAGCTAATGTATATTAGGACCACGTTGCTTCTCTATCGATGTAAGATTTTCCACTATTACATATGTCATAATCGGACTGATATCTAATTTTAAATGATGAACAAAATCATAAATAAAGAGTAAAGTAAATCAGAAAGTTTTATGGTACCCAGTTCGTAACTGAATTTGAAATATCGTTTGCAAGATGAAGTGGACGAACTACAGAATTTTACTTTAATTAAATTTTCTCGGAAGCATTTCTTCATTTTTTTTCAATAAACATAAACTGTAAAAGAAGGGTAAAGATACCCAATGGGACAACATTCAGCTATTTTTCTTTACCTAATGTGAAATTTGCTGGTATATTTGGAGCATTGTCATCCAGGATTACAAGAATATTTTTCGAGTGGTGGTTTTTATGGTGAAATATTAAAAAAAGGAATTGTGTATATTTACCAGAGAATGGGGTACCCATGTATAGACCCCCCCCCCTCGCGCGCGCACAAACACACACATACACAAAGAAAGAAAATACAAAACCTCTGGATATTTAACGTTTCCACATCACCGTTTGAATGAAAGATTCACGTAAATTATCATACGCTGGCCCATTAAGGCCACTTTCTCACAAAATAAATAATTTATCTTTTTCTTTACTAAAGAAAGCGGAAATGTTTTGGTGAAAGTTATAAAACAAAGTACAATAACCTCTCATTATATCGCACCACGAAATATCGTTTATTCGTATGAATTGCTTTTTTTCCATTTCTCCCTAAAAGAAAAATAAGAAAAAATTAAAAAATTATCTATAATTTTAAAGTGCGTGTAGATAAAAATAACTAAATATACTTGTATGTTGTTGAGTTTGTGAGAAAATTGTATTCTCCACTTAAATTAATGTTTTGGATAGGATTATAATACATTTACCATTAAATATTTTCTTTTTTTTCATTCTATGCACGCGATTATATCGCACTTTTTCCTTGTTTCTCGGCAAGCGCCATATAAATTGGGGATACTGTATATATATATGAATATATATATATATATATATATACATGGGATATATACAATGCTTGTACTGCTTCAATTGCATTCCCTCGTAACTGTATTATAAGGGACGACTGTCCAAGAAACGAAATAATTAATGGTAAATGTGAAGGGGGAAATGTTTCAACAAACTTTTATATGGGAGGTTGCTGCAATGATTACGCATACCTCCATTTTGCATATCTTTCCAGCTTGACAGAGTAAAAGGAGAGAAAATTACATTTTTCAACAAATCATAAGTAATTGAAAATCATCGCAAAAACATAAACTACATCTCATATTAAAGGTCAGATCGAGTAATTTATAATAATCATATTAAATATACACCAATTAATGTGTTCATTATGTTTTATATTTTAATAGGTCTTCTAAGTGACATACAATGTAAGAGAAAATGTAATTTTTTGCTACTGTCCGTTCTCGGCGCCGACCTGGCGCGCTAACGAGTTGCAATGAAACAAACCCAGAGATTTATTCAAGAGCCAGAGATTAGTTCAATGGACAGATCGCGGCAACCCAGCATCCCATGAGCTGAAGCCCAGCCCTCTGACTTCATAGGGTGCAAGGACGCGTGAGTGGGCAGGACAACTCAGTAAAGCTCAAGACCAAGTAAGGCTCACATGCTTGTCCCATAATACTCAGAGGTGTTAGATAAAAAATGAGACTTAACGTGTTATAGTAATAATCACATTAAATCACAAAATAAAGATAAGGTGAATTTGCTTACTTTTTGGTTCATGATCGTTCACGATAAAAAACGGAACTTTGTTCAACACATCCAATGAAGAAAAAGGTGGGTTCATTACAAGTTTAAAACTGAAATATTCAGCGATGTTTCACCTATAAGAACTTGTGAATTTATTTTATTAAAAGATTGTGTATCCTTTTGTGATATATATTTCAGGAACATTGCTACAGTTCTGGTTTAAACTATAATTTTTATATTTCTTAAAATACAAAACTGGAGCATACATCTTTGCTCCTTTCTGATTACATTACTATATACACACTGAAATAATTATAACATACAAAAAACATTATTGATATTTGATTAAATAACATAAATAAAAAATTCTTGATTATAATTATCGATAAAACACTGAATATCATTTAAAGTCTTAAATTATTAATATAGTTCTTTCAGCTGTCAAAATCGCAGTCTTTTAATCTAAATGTTTATCAGTTTTTGATTGACGCATTACATAAATAAGGAAGTCATTTTGTGAAAGAATAATCAAGTCTTATTTATGACTGGCATTAAGAGTTTTTTGGAAAGCAGTTAACTTGTTTTATAATGAGTTTATCTAATTCTGAAAGATATTAGTATTTCCAACAAGAAGGACAGCAATTTACAGACTCTGAAAAAACATTATCTTGCGTGGTTACTTATTTTAACTTAAGTTTTCTGGAGTTTTTCAGAGTTTATTGAGATTTTTTGGGTGGATCTTCAGAATTTAAATTCAGCTTCATGTGTTTACATTTGCGAAATATCCTTAAAGCATGAGGATTTTCTTTTAGAATTTGAGAGTATGTTTATGAGTTACCACAGTGCTATATTAGATTCTGAAGTTAATATAGCCTAGTGATGGCTAACTTATTTAAAGTTAAGTTATAATTACAATTAACGGAATTGACCTTCGTTTTAATCTTGTTTGAAATGCCTATTAGAAGCTCAATGTTTCACGTCGCCACTGTAATCTCTATAGATGTCTAGGCGTGCTATTGCATGATGACCAAGGTACTTGACATTTTTATTGTATATCCTTGTAAATATTTATATTATTTTTATATAGTAGGGCATGGCACAACGTAGAAACAATAATTCAGCATTTATTTTAAATTAATGACATTTCAATTTATGAAAATACTGTCTTTATATCATATTAGTAATTTTTTGTTTATTTTAAAGCTCAGCAATTTGATATTGCACAAGGTTAATAGAATTTCATTAACCAGTCACGACAATAAGTACATTAATCAAAGTTATTTTAACTGTTATTTGATTGGATCGTGTGATAATTAGTAAATGTTGCATGGTAGAACGTTTTAGTTCAGAGTTCCCTTAAATATATTTTTGTAAATGTTTATTGTAAGCAAGTCTTTTATTTTTCTTATTTAACTTGATCTTTAATTTTATACATCACCTGTACTCCAATCAATAGGTATAAAAGCGCAAACATTTTAGTTAAGATATAATAGTTTACTTAATTTAATTTTAAATTTTATAAATTTCATTAGTTATTCCTGTAAGTTCAGTTAGAGCTTTAGTACGATCGCTCTTTTGCTCACTTCATTCGGTCAAGTAATTAAGAAATTATGAAGTTTTACAAATTGGAATTCCTACTGTTAAATCGTTGCAAAACAGACTTGAATGCGAGTAACGTTTAAAGCGTAACTGAAAAACTATTTGGTACGCGTTTTAGGTGCGCGTATTTGAACTTCTAGAACTCCATTTCTGTTAATAAATGTATAGGTTACATTTAATAATTTGTTTTTTGGTAATTTGTTCCGAAAACGTAATATTTTCTAAAACCATATCACTTTTAACAGAAAGAAATTTTAGAAGTTTCAAATATATTTATTAAAAATTCATCTAATTCCAGCCCATAGTTTTTCAGCTATGCTTAAAAAGCTACCCAATTTTCAATCTGATTTGCACTGAATAAAAATGAATTTACCATTAGGAGTTCAAAACTTTAAACCTTCCTAATTATCAAAATGCTTGGTCTTCCAATTAGGTATTCTATAGAAAATTTTCCTAAAAAAATATTAAGTCACAATTAGGGGTTCGTATCGAAAATTTCAGAGTTTGGTAAATTTTATGTATGAAGACGACCCCTAATCTTATTTGTTTTAACATAAATTGATAAACACATAATTTCCAGCCTTACAGCAGTTTCCTTACTTTTTATTGGACTATTTGGAAATTAAAATGTAACGGGTGTTCTCTCTCTTTTTTTCTGTTTTGCAGATTTTAAATATAAAAATATCATAAGATAGTTAGACTGTGATTTAGCGCAATTCAAAATGGCTATGCCCAATGAAAAAGAATAACATTATAGAAAAGTAATACATTCTATATTCAAAGAGAAACCAGTCCTTTCTGCAACACTTACACTACAAACATTTAGAATAAAACCTTGACACCAAATACTTTCGTACTTCCTCGTGGCTTTTTTATATCAATGGATTTGAGTTGCCCCACGTTCTACTCACATTATTTGGCCATTCTGATATACAGGCGACCTCGGCAATAACTAAGACATGATAAAGAATTTGGATACTACAATGGAGCCACCCGCAGAGTAAATAAAGTTTTATTAAGATACTTTTAACTTTTTAGGTATGTTCTTAATTATATAAATACGTAGCACCTATAGTCGTTGTCTGGTCCGTGTCCGTCTGTCCGCACACAACAGCGCAAAAAATATACAAACGAATGGTTTGAAATTTAATATAAACAATCGTCGCAGAATTTTGTCGAGTACATTTCCAATGTTATGAACATGGAATAGAAACTTAAAAAGATATTCATAAAAATTTTCTTCATTCTATTAAATCCTAGCATACGTAATTATTTCAATGATCTCCCATCATAGGTAATGATTCAAGGTTGCCGTGGTGATTATGACCTATTTAAGATGAAGTCCTATTATTTCCATATTACTCTATTTAATACATCTATAATCGTAATAAATTTTGTATTCAGGCATTTTTGAATAGAAGTGAAACAGCTATTGTACCAAGATCTGAATATTTATAAAACTAGTTATAGTACGAACGTACCTCTTTTGCCTAGTTTGACGTGCAATTTTTATACTTGTTTAAATTAGTTTCAACCTTAATTTTTGGCATATGTCTAAATATGTATTACTTGTTAATATACAGTGTGCCTGCTAAAGTCCGTTGCCACCCCAATAATTTCTGAACGGCAAGAGCTATAGTCATAAAAGTGGAATCTAGGTATAGTAAAGGACCCATGCGCTAAGAATGAAACCGCCTACTGCGCCACCTGGTGGAAAGCTGCGGAGTTGGCATTCCTATCTTATAAACGGAAAAAGATAGGGTAAAAAAAATGATGTACAAAGTTATAGAGCAATATGGATTTAATACGAAAAGACACCTTATGGACATTGATGCAAAGAACTAAACGGTTAAAACACGCATTTGTTTATTCTTAGCTTCCTGTGACGTCACAAAACTTGAACGGAAAGAGAAATGATTATCTTTCGGACAAATGTGCATCCAAATATACATTGCAGCTGACGGTGAGAAGCTTGAATATCTCAAATAATGCTATACTGTTATTATAGCTAGTTGTTTTTTTCTTTCTAAGATCATTTTGTCCCGTTAAAGTGTAGGATATAACGAAAAAACAAATGCGAATTTTAACAGTAATATTCTTCGCATTAATGTCCACAAAGTGTCTCTTCGTACTAAATCGATGATGCTCTACAACTTTCTAAACCACTTTTATCCGCATCGCTTTACGTTTTCGAGATAGGAATGCTGACTCCGCAGTTTTCCTCCACGTGGCGCCGCTGGCTGTTTCATTGAGTAGTGCATGACTATTTTACTATACCTAGACCTTACTTTTATGACTATAGCTCTTGCAGTTCAGAAATTATGGGGGTGACACAGGACTTTAGGGCGTTATACTTATATAACGTTATCAACATTTTGCCAATTTTGAACCCCCTCCCCCCCCCTTACTATATGATATGTTATCATTCGGCGCATCCTTCCCGCCCGACGATATTGTTATCAATGTCTAAAAATCATTTCTATTTTTACATTTTTTTTTCTTTTTATACGCAGTAATATACACATATGATTATATATTTATTAGTCGCATAGCATACGGTTTCAAGAAGTCAATAAAATATAAATACACGAAACAAATTTATATCAAATAACATCTGGAAGTGTTAGTTACTGTTTAAAAGTATTTAATAGTAGCTTATTGTTGCATAATGTAATTCAACAGCAATATTGTCTTCTTGTAATTGCCCTCTGCCCGGGAAGGGTAAAAGCAGAATTTATCAGCCAAACAGTGAATAACATTATTTCTCTTTCTTTACTAGTAAACAAAGGCAAGTATCATTTTTTTTATATTACATTATAACACATTTTGGTCCCGATTTTGCTGATAGCGAGTTATTAGGTTGAGCAAAATGTTCTGGGAAATTTTTTATCTAATAGTTACCAGAAGTTGTACCGTACTAGTGGTATATCTATAGGAGATCAGGAATTTCGGCTACAAAATGCTTTCACAAATTTCTCAGAACTTTTTGCTCAACCTAGTACATCGATACAAGGAGAACAGGGATGTCAAACGTTGGGATATTGCGAATGAAATGATTTTATAAACATTTAATGGCTTTAATAACAGCTTTGTATTTTCATAAAAAACATACAAAAATGTAATAAATAAAAGGTAACAGACTATTTGGATGTGAAGAAAAGTTACTCAAAAAAGAAAAGTTTGATTGGACCAAAAATGATAACGATATCAAAAAGCAACGACCCCTCCCCCCAGAGATATCTAACGATATGAAGTGCCAGACCCCCTCCCCCCTAAAGTGATAATGTTTTATATGCACAGCCCCTTAGCCGGCACACTCTATATAGCAAACTTAATAATTAGATCAATTTGTAGAATATTCCACGCCCACATTTTATTCAATTTTGAACTGAAATTGCGAACACAAACGAAATAAGCAAGAGTAAAGTTTTAAAGAAGTAAAAATTAATGTATACAATGCTTGTGTTTCTTTTAAGAAGTGCGTATTGTCTGTCATTTACATTCCTCCAGTACATTAAAAGGAAATGGTGATATAAGAAACGGTATATTTAATGGCGGATATTAAGGTCAAACATTCAGAACAAAGGAATTTTTATTGCGATTCATTCTTTTATCTTTTATAAGTTAGTTCAAGCCAACATTTTTGAAACTGTCTGAAGACATATTACTTGCAAATATATATAAACTTACAGAATTATAGCAATATCCACGCTCTAATTTTATCACATTTGAATCAAAGTTTTTTGCAAATTATGAATATGATGTTCCATTAAAGTTGTTTTCTCACAAAAGAAACAATTTGCGTTTATTTCTTTTCTAAAGAAAGCGGGACTGTTTAAATAAGAAAAGTGATAAAACTATTTGCATGCAATATGTGTGCCTTATTAAAGATCTCCTGAACATCTCAGTTACATTTCCTCAGCACATTAAATGTGGCGATTATCTAAGAAAAAAAATATTTAATGACACATATCAAGGCAATAATTTTTTTACAAAAGAATTTTTATTGTAGGAAATTAGATTTCCTTTTTTTTTTTTTGCTAGGATCGTTATTTTTACTGCTGTTTGAAAATGTATTTGTTTAAAAGTATTAAAAAATACTGAGAATACAATCAAATTTATTGAAAAAAACTCTTCTAATGTCAAAACACATTTTTGCTAACGATTTTCCTATTGCAAGCAATCACTATGAAGGAAGACATGGTTCTATTGAAGATGTAAATGTGTGTCCTTACTAGATGGCACCACCTATATTCTAAAAGGATTTGACGCAGGAATAAGATGATGACGTCCTTTTTAAGATGGAGCCCTATTGTTTCCGTATTACTCAACTTAATATATAAGTAATCGTAATAAACTTTCTATTCATTCATTTTTGCATAAGAGTGCAACAGCTGTTGCACCAAGATCTGATTATTTATAAAAATAGTTGTACTGCTAGTACGAACGTACCTCATTTGCCACGCTTGACGTACAATTTCCGACTTGTTTAAATTATTTATTAGCTGAATATTTTGCAAATGTATAAATATGTATCCTACTTGTTAATATATATAGCAAATTTAATAATGAGAGCAATTTGTGGAATATTCCATGTTCACATTTTATTCAATTTTCGTAAATTGAGAACACAAACAAAATAAGAAAGAGTAAAGATTTAAAGAATAAAAAAAAGTAAACAAATTAATCTATACAATGCTTGTGCTTGTATTAAGAAGTGTGTATTGCAAGAATTACAGCAATATCCACGCTCTAATTTTATCACATTTGAATCAAAGTTTTTTGCAAATTATGAATATGATGTTCCATTAAAGTTGTTTTCTCAGAAAAGAAACAATTTGCGTTTATTTCTTTTCTGAAAAAAAACGGGATTATTTAACACGTTCAAGCCGGCACGGTGGGTCACACTCGATTGTCTCAGAGTTGTCATGTGTCCGGCTTTTTGCACACCACTATTATTTTAGAGAAAATGTTGTTCCTTTAAATCACCCAATTGTTCTAATTAAATAAAACAACATTTTCTGTTTTAAAATACTGGTATCCAAAAAGCCGGAGACCTGGCAGCTCCGAGACAGTCGAGTGTGACCCACCGCGCCGTCATGAACGTGTTAAAGAAATAAAGTGATAAAACTATTTGCATGTGCGTGTCTTATTGAAGATCTCCTGAACATCTCAGCAACATTTCCCCCATCCCATTAAAAGAGGCGATTATCTAAGAAAAAAAATATTTAATCATACCTATCAAAGAAATAATTTTTTACAAAATAATTTTTATTGCAGGAAATTGGATTTCTTTTGTTTTTGCTAGGATAGTCATTTTCACTGCTGTTTGAAAATGTATTTGTTTAAAATTATTAAAAAAATACTGAGAATACAATCAAATTTATTGAAATAAACTCTCCTAATGTCAAAACACATTTTTGCTAATGATTATTCCTTTTGCATGCAATCACTATGAAGGCAGACATGGTTCTATTGAAGTTGTAAATATGTGCCCTTGCTAGATGGAACCACCTGTTAGACTTTAGTCATTAAACACAACTATTCGTCGGACTGTATCTCTATTTATTAAAATCACAATACGATGAGCGAACACTCTGGTCGCCATCTTACTTCACAACAACATTATTCTCTCTTCCGTTCACTTCTCATTTTTTAATCCAGAGGAATTCGCGACGCCCTCTTACGGGATTATAAATTCTCAGTTTTCAGCAATAAACATTCTCCCCCGGATTGAAATGTACAAATTTCAATAACTCAGAATTTTACAATAAAATAAATTTACATAGTAATTACAAAAAATTTACACAACAAACAGGTATACAGAACATAACAAAAAATTCAAAATATACAATAATTTAATAACTATTTTGTTTTTAGTTTTGAATGGGAAGGACAGCTATTTTTGCAATTGAACGCTTTACTTCGCCTGATTTAGTGCGATCCTTTACTACCCTGACCTTGCCATCCGACCCTGTATAAATTTCACTAATGCGGCCTAATGCCCATTTACATACAGGCAAAAAATCTTCTTTTACTAATACCATTAATCCTACTGTTAAATTATCTTTTTCCACTACCCATTTAGATCTTTGCTGTAACGTATTTAAATAATCTAACCTCCATTTTGTCCAAACTGTCTGGACCCCTTCTGCCAACGGTTTAATCGATTGATATTAGTATCAATTAACATTGGTTCAGGTATAGCATTGATGGATCTCCCGATCAAAAAATGACCTGGAGTCAAGACCTCAAAATTTTCAAAATAAAGGTGTAAGAGGTCGAGAATTCAAAATGCCCTCTATCTGAATAACTATAGTTTCAAACTCTTCGTAATTAAACCGCAAATCACCTATCGCTCGTTTAAGGTGATGTTTAACTGATTTCACACCCGTCTCCCAAAGTCCTCCGAAATGGGGAGATTTAGGAGGTATGAATTTCCATCTGGAAAATTTATCATTTTGTAAAACTTTTTCAGTTTGGAATTTGCCCCCAGGAAATTCCTAGCATTATCAGTAAAAATCTTAGAACATTTCCCACGTCTAGCCATAAAACGCTTAAGAGTGGCGATCAGAGCATCTGAGGTTAAATCCGAGAGAAGATTTAGATGAATGGCTCGAGTTACAAAACATATCCAAACACAAATAAATATTTTGTTCAATGAACCCTTGCGCTGATTTTTATAGGTTACATAAAATGGATCACATAGATCTAAACCGGTACAATTAAATACTGGTGCCTCATTAATTCTTTCATAAGGTAATTCACCCATTAGCTGAGAGCATGGAGTTGGTTTTACCTTAAAACAAATAACACAAGAATGCACCGTTTTTCTTGCCAAATTTCTACCCCCTAGAGGCCAAAATTTTAATAGAAACAGAATATTAAACAGAATTCAAGAGTCCTTGGGGGCCAACATGAAAAAGTCGCTATGCATAGTAATAAAATAAATCTTACTTAATTTAGAATTTTTCGACAAAATAGCTGGATGTTTCTGCTCATAAGATACGGAAGCTTTGTTGATCCTTCCGCCAACACGTAAGATTCCCTTATCATCTATAAAAGGATTTAAAATATTAAGATTACCTGTCACAGCCTTTTTACTACATAAACATTTTTGTGATACTCTAGTCAAAATGGTTTCAGCTTCCTTGACTTCTTCAAAAATCAAGTTACCCTTTCTTTTATCAGCATTTCTACAATTGTATATAAATCTGCGAACAAAGGAAAAAATATGTAAAAGTTTATAATAGTCATTACTAAGATCAAAAAACGTATCAAAAAAGGTTAAATTCTCGATGTCTAGAAATAAAGTCGTTTCACAGTTATTTTTCCTTTTGGAACATTTCATTTCATTTAAATAGTTTTGACTTTCACTTTCAGTTAGTAAGTCACTTTCAGAAAAAGATGATTGCAAATAACTCGAATAAAATTCTGGATCCATCAAAAATTCGGGGCCTGTAAACCACTTGGAATTGTTCACAAGGGACTCCGCTCTTATTCCTCGTGAAAGAAGATCTGCTGGGTTGTCTTTACCTGCACAATGAAACCATGTTTCTGGTTGAGTTAATCTTTGGATAACATCCACACGATTGGCAACGAAGGACTTCCATTTTCTGCTGGATCCTTTCATCCAGAATAAAGCTATTTTTGAATCTACCCAATGATAGATTTTAGAAGTATTTTTACGATCAATTACCTTTTTAATTTCTGATCCTAAGCGAGCTGAGAGTAAAGCACCAATCAACTCTAAGCGTGTCAAAGTTATTCTCTTTACTGGGGCAACTCTGGTTTTAGATGCTATGAAACTAACAGAAACTTGATCGTAATCTTGTACTCTCAAATAAACAACAGCACCATAAGCCTTTTGACTTGCATCAGAAAAGCAGTGAATTTCAACATTGTTTGTATGAGATGACAGAAAAACAGATCAAGGGATTTTAATTTGATTTAATTTAGAGAGTTCTGAACACCATTGTGTCCATTTTTTGCAGATGTCAATGGGGAGCTCAGTATCCCAAGACAGCTTGTGGATCCATAAATCTTGGAAAAGACATTTAAGTCTTATAGTAAATGGAGATAGAATACCAGTAGGGTCATAAATTATTCCAGAAGTCTGTAAAACAAACCGCTTAGTATTTTTCTTATTCTTCAAAAATTCTATTAAACTCGAAATGTCTATGCTAATAAAATCTTGTTCAACATCCCATGATATTCCTAATACTTTCAATGAATTTATAATTCTATGACTTTGATCAAATGGATAAATCTGGAACCCTTCTTTCTTCCACCGTTCTAGTAACGATTTGTCATTTCTTAACCATTTCCTCAAATTGAAACTAGCTTGATTTATGATTAACTTAGCCTCATATGAAATCTTCAAAGCTTCTTCAAGATCATCGACATAAAGACAAGTATCGAGAATTTCAAATGTTTCTGGATATTGATCCTTAAATTTTCGTATATGCTCTTTTATTTTGGCAGTTAGGAGAAATGGGCTACCATTTAATCCAAAAAGTAAACGTTTAAAACGATACACTTGAATTTTCAAATTATCAGACACTTTATTCGACAGATCTTCGGTAACTTCCACAAAGAGAAATCTCTGTCCTTTTCTGATAACGAAATTTGGAGAAATGCTTTCTCCACATCCGCTAAAATTCCTATCTTATTCAATCTAAAATTAACGAGCAACTGAAAAATACTAGGATTTAAATTGATACCAGGCCACAAACAATCGTTTAAAGAAAGTTGACCTACACCGTGAGAACTAGTACCAAATACAATGCGTGTTTTTGTGGTGACACTGTCTTTTCCAAAAACTGCTCGATGTGGCAAATAGAACATGGGTCTGTCTGGTCTAGTTGAATCTAACACCTTTTCAATAATATCACAATCAAGATATTCTGTCAAAATCTCTTTATACTGAGAAAACAAATTATCATCGTTTCGCATTTTATTATTTAAATGTTTAAATCGTTTCTCAGAGACTTCATATTTGTCGCTCAAATTTATCCAATCCTTTTTCCACGGAAGGACTACTTCGTAACGATTATCTTTACAGGAAACTGTTTCTGTAAAAATTTCCAATGCCTTATCTTCATCATTACAGTAAGGATCATCCCTAATTCCAATCGATTCCAAATCGAAAAATTTGCTTAATTTTTCTTCTACATTGCAAATTAATCCACAATAATTATCATTATTATCAGTATTTGAATCAGAGATGCAACCTCCCACCACGTACTAAATTCTGCAAAATGACGTTAGAACTTCTTAAGCGAATTTGGCCAGTTCGCAATAATTCATAGAAACATTCAGTCAAAACATCTATTTTATTAGGTTCATTTAATTTTGGATTTGCTAATCTCACATCTTTAGGCAGCTCGGAAAATGGAAATCTAAAATAATGCCCTGGTATAAAGTTTGTTATTTTTGGAACAATAAAAAAATCTATTGTTGTCTTATAATCAGCCTTATTCGAAACAGTGGTCCTAATTTTCCATTTGACACTTATATGAGAATCATTCAAACATTAAATTACTCCCTTCTAATTCCTAATAATTTTGCAAAGTTGTCAGAAATATATGAGTAATTTGAGCCGAAATCTATTAATGCACTCGCAAGTATAAATTCACCAGACACATTCTAAATATTAATTAAAGCAGTAGATAAAATAGTGGTTTTTCTCCTTTGACACGAATTATTCACAGAAGTGCCTACGAAATCACTGTTCCTATTTCAAAACACTTAGCTTCGAAATTTAAGCTGTATTTTTCATCCTGGGTGGGAGCAGATGAATTCGCAATCATATCTGACCCTCCTATGACTGCTGACTGAATTCCATGTCCATTAGTGGAGAATTATTTACTTTTTCTCCTTGTATGTGAAGGAGAGGTGAATGACGTTTAAAACAATACCTACACGAATAATTGGATGTACAGTTTCTCGCAGAATGGTTTGAATTTGATAAACAGTTGAAACATATTATGTGTCTTTTTACGAATTCAATGCGGTCATTGACAGGCATTTTCTGAAATACAATGCATCTAAATAATGAATGTGAATCATTTTTGCAGCAAATGCACTTTGAATTCTTCGCACTAGTGTAAAACGATGCCGCCTTTTCTTTTGCTTGCCTTTTTTGACTGACGGTGTTAATGTTTGTTTTAGAAGCTTCCAAAGTTCTAGCATGATGTTTTAGAAAGGAAATCAACTCTGAGATTTTCGGGAATTCATCTTTTTTGGATTGTCGTTCCCACCAAAGCTTACAAGAACAATCTAATATCTGAATTAACACGTATGCAAATATGGTTTCTGAAAATCCCTCTATTTTTTGTTCGAGAACTTCTAATGACCTAATGCATTCAGCTACATTGTCCACTAATTTTAAAATAGAAGACGGATTGTCAATTTGAATGGAGGGAAAAAACATAAAACGCTTCAAATGCGCAAATACTTGATCTCGTTTATTCGAATATCTGTCTTCTAAAAGATTCCATGCTATCGCATAATTAGCATCAGTAATTGGTATCGATTGAATGATCCTTAAAGGATCAGCATGCAGCGATAATTTCAAATAAGAAAGTTTTTGAAGCTGATAAAGCTGAATTATTATGAATATTAGAAATGAAAATGTCTCTAAATGATAACCACTCATATAATTGCGCACTAAATGTTGGCAAATTTAATTTAGGTAAGCGAATTGTTTCGCTAACATTTTCTTCGCGTTTCGTTAAAACTGGAGCTAACTCACTTAATTTTCTTTTTACAATTAAATATATTTTGTCTATGTTCTCTTGAATAGATTGTTGTTCAGATATGTATTTATCATCATCTTTATCGTCACAAAGTTGAAAAATTTTCCTAAATATCTCTGCAGATTCTTTTTCGAACGCAGACGATTTTTTCTCGTGAAGTTCCAACTCAAATTTATCTAAACCCCTTTTATTCGTGAGCTCAGTTGTAGCCTTAGTTACGTTGGATTACAATATTTTTTTTTCTTTTAAAACAGATTCCATATTTAAATAATATATCAGAACCAGTTCTAATTATAATGAAGCAATAAAGAGGTCAGACTTGCCCCTTTTCATCCTATCCAAGGCCGATATTAACAACACTTAGTTCTTTTTTAATAATGTTCATAAAACATAGATGCAAAATGTACGAAGCTAAATTTTTATGAACATGATATATTTGGCGAAACAAACTATTTATCCATAGGGCTCCTTCGCGCTCGTACGACCACAAAATGTTAGACTTTAGTCATTAAACACAACTATTTGTTGGACTGTATCTCTTTTTATTAAAATCACAATACGATGAGCGAACACTCTGGTCGCCATCTTACTTCACAACAACATTATTCTCTCTTCCGTTCACTTCTCATTTTTCAATCCAGAGGAATTCGCGACGCCCTCTTACGGGACTTATAAATTCTCAGTTTTCAGCAATAAAAACCACCTATATTCTAAAATGATTTGTGATGGAGGAATAAGGTGATGACGTCCTATTTAAGATGGAGTCCTATCATTTCCGTATTACTCAATTTAATATATATAGAATCGTAATAAATTTTGTATTCATGCTTTTTTGCATAACAGTGCAACAGCTATTGCACCCAGTTCTGAATACACATAAAACTAGTTTTAGTACAAACGCACCTCATTTGCCACATTTGACGTACAATTCCGACTTGTTTAAATTAGTTATGAGCTGACTTTTTTGCATATGTCTAAATATGTATTACTTGTTAATATACAGTGTGCCCGCTAAAGCCCGTTCTCAGCCCAATCATTTTTGAACGGCAAGAGCTTTAGTCATAAAATGGAATCTAGGCATAGTAAAGGTGCCATGCGCTACCAATGAAACCGCCTAAGGCGCTACCTGGTGGAAGACTGCGAATTTAGCATTCCTATCCTGAAAACGGAAAGAGATTAAAAAAAAAAAAAAATACGTACAAAGCTGTAGAGCATCATCGAGTTAATACGAAAAGACACTTTGTGGACATTAATGCGAAAAATAGAACGGTTTAACGTGCATTTATTTTTTCGAGATTTCCTTCGCTGTGACGTCATAAAACTTAAACAGCAGGAGAAATTATTATTTTTCGGACAAATGTGCATCCAAATTTGCATTGCAGCTGACGGTAAGAAGTTTGAACATCTCAAATAATGGTATATTGTTATAAGTAGTTTTTTTTTCTTTGTAAGATCGTTTTGTCACGTCACAGTGTAGGATATCACAAAAAAAGAAATGCGCATTTTAACTGTTCTATTCTTCGCATTAATGTCCATAAGGTGCCTTTTCGTACTAAATCGGTGCTGCTCTAACGTTGTAAATCACTTTTATCGGTATATCTTTATGTTTTCGAGATAAGAATGATGACTCCGCAACTTTCCACCACGTGGCGTCGTTGGCGGTTTCTTTTAGTAGCGCATGATGGCAACTTTAATATACCTAGACCCCCCCCCCCCCCCTGTTATGAGTAAAGCTCTTTCATTTGAGAAATTATTGGGATGACAACGGACTTTAGCGGGCACATTGTGCATAGCAAATTTAATAATTAGAGCAATTTGTAGAATATTCCATGCCCACATTTTATTCAAATTTAAACGTAAATTACGAACGCAAACAGAATAAGAAAGAGTAAAGATTTAAAGAATAAAAAATAGTAAACAAATTAATGTATACAATTCTTGTGCTTTTTTAAGAAGTGCGTATTGCCTATCATTTACGTTCCACCAGTACATTAAAAGGAAATGGTCATCTAAGAAACGATATATTTAATGGCGAAATATTAAGGTCAAACATTCGGAACAAAGGAATTTTTATTGCAATTCATTTATTGATCTTTTATAAGTTAGTTCAAGCCAACATTTTTGAAACTGTCTGAAGACATATTATTTGCAAACACATATAAACTTACAGAATTATAGCAATATCCACGCCTTAATTCTATCTCATTTGAATGAAAGTTTCTCGCAAATTATGAATATATGATGTTCCATTAAAGTTGTTTTCTCACAATAGAAACAATTTGCGTTTATTTCTTTTCTAAAGAAAACGGGATTATTTAAAGAAGAAAAGTGATAAAACTATTTGCATGCAATATGTGAGCCTTATTGAAGATCTCCTGAACATCTAAGATACATTTCCTCAGCACATTAAAAGTGGCGATTATCTAAGAAAAAAAAAAATTAATGACACCTATCCAGGAAGTAATTTTTTTACAAAAGAATTTTTATTGTAGGAAATTGGATTTCTTTTCTTTTTGCTAGGATCGCCATTTTTACTGCTGTTTGAAAATGTATTTGTTTAAAAATATTAAAAAAATACTGGGAATACAATAAAGTTTATTGAAAAAAAAAAACTCTTCTAATGTCAAAACACATTTTTGCTAATGATTCTTCCTTTTGCATGCAATCACTATGAAGGCAGACATGGTTCTTTTGAAGTTGTAAAGATGTGCCCTCACTAGATGGCATCACCTATATTCTAAAATGATTTGTGATGGAGGAATGTGGTGGTGACGTCTTATTTAAGATGGAGTCCTATTATTTCCGTTTTACTCAATTTAATATATATAGAATCGTAATAAATTTTGTATTCATGCATTTTTGCATAACAGTGCAACAGCTATTGCACCAAGTTCTGAATATTTATAAAACTAATTTTAGTACGAACGAACCTCATTTGCCACGTTTGACGTGCAATTTCCGACTTGTTTAAATTTGTTATAAGCTGAATTTTTTGCAAGTGTCTAAATATGTATTACTTGTTAATATATATAGCAAATTTAATAATTAGAGCAATCTGTGGAATATTCCATGCCCACATTTTATTTAATTTTGAAGGTAAATTGCGAACACAAACGAAATAAGAAAGAGTAAAGTTTTTAAGAATAAAAAAGAGTAAAGAAATTAATGTATACAATGTTTGTGCTTCTTTTAAGAAATGCGTATTGCCTGTCATTTGAATTCTACCAGTACATTAAAAGGAAATTGTCATCTAAGAAACACTATATTTAATGACGGAATATTAAGGTCAAACACTCAGAAGAAAAGAATTTTTATTGCGATTCTTTTATCTTTTAAAAGTTAGTTCAAACCAACATTTCTGAAACTGTCTGAAGACATATTACTCGAAAATATATATAATATAAATATATAAATTTACTGAATTGTAGCAATATCCATGCCCTAATTTTATCTCATTTGAATGAAGTTTCTAGCAAATTATGATGTTCCATTAAAATTACTTTTTCTCAAAAGAAACAATTTACATTTATTTCTTTTCTAAAGAAAGCTGGAATGTTTAAAGAATAAAAGTGATAAAACTAATTATATGCAAAGGTTGCGCCTTATTGAAGGTCTCAGCTACATTTCCTCAGCACATTAAAATGGGCGATTATCTAAGAAAAAATATTTAATGACACATAGAAAGGAAATAATTTTTTTTTTACAAAAGAATTTTTATTGCAGGGACTTAGATTTTTCTACTTTTTGTTAAGACCTTCATTTTCAGTGCTGTTTGAAAATTTATTATTTAAAACGATTAAAAAATACTGAGAAGACAATAAGATTTATTGAAAAAAACCCTTCTAATATCAAAACACGATTTTGCTAATGATTCTTTCTTTTACATGCAGTCACTATGAAGGCAGACGTAGCTCTGTTGATATTGTAAATATATGTCCCCATTAGATGGCACCATCTATATTCTAAGTAGATTAAAAAAGGTCTTGTGGTTTAACACTTTCGCGAGCTGTGTCCTTAAAAAAGGACACATAATTTTAAGTTTACTAGCACCTAGAAAATTTAATTGAAATTTTCCTTTTATTAAGTACAAGAAAGTAAGCAAATTTTTATTTTCTAATAAATTCGTTTGTAAGTTCTGGTGTCAGTCTAATATTATATCATTTTACAAACAGAATTACTCCGCGACGGAAAGGGTTAATGCTGCTAGTCCCTCAGCATCTGAATCCCCCCCCCCCCACACTAATGCTAAGTCTATGGGTGTATGATGCATTCGTTTATTTTCAATGTCTCCTCGGGAAATTAATATCTTTAACTCCTTTTTCTGTGTACTTTTCCTAAAACATCTAACTTTTCTCTTAGTTCTTAAAATATTTCTAAAACATATGCTTTACTTTTTATGAAGTGTTAAAATCTGACTCACTTTTCGTCAGCTTTTAACACCTAAACTATTAAATTAAGCATAGATTTTAGAAATACTTTGAGAAATAAGAAAAAAAGAGAGATCCTTTAGGTAAAGTACATTGAAAAAAAAATGAGTTAAAAATATCAATTTCCCGAGGAGATTTTTAAAATAGACGAATGCATTCTACGCCCATAGACTTAGCCTTAGTGGTGGTAATACGCCAGCTGAGTGACTAGCAGCCTTAAGGCCGTCTATATATATATATTTTAATTTTATAATGTTTCTCAATTTTAATCATGTCCTAAATACATTTCTATATTTATAATTTATTTATAATGCATTTCTATATTTATCATCTATTTATAATATACAGTTCTATATTTGTAATATGTTTAAAATACATTGCTTTATTTATAATCTATTTATAATACATTTAAATATTTATAATCCATTTATAATACATTTCTATATTTATAATTTATTTATAATACATTTCTATATTTCAAATCTATTTAAAATACATTTATTTATTTATAATCTATTTATAATACATTTCCATATTTATAATGTATTTAGAATACATTTCTTTATTTGTAATATATTTGTAATACATTTCTATATTTATAATCTATTTATAATAGATTTCTATATATATAATCTATATATAATACATTTCTATATTTATAATCTATTTAAAATACATTTCTTTATTTATAATTTATTTATCTCATTTCTTTCTTTTTTTATAATCTATTAATTTCATTTCTTTCTTTCTTTATAATCTATTTATCTCATTTCTAATTCTATCTTCTCTTTTATATTTATAATTATACATGCTCTTAAGTAGTTCAGATTACAGTTAGACTTCTTCTCTCTTTTGACTCCTTAAGTTTTACTAGAAATACAGCTACTCGTAGACCAGGGCGGAAAGTTTGCGGCGACTAGGAAACCCGTGAAATGCATAAACGTTTGAATTTTTCAACAGCCACCCTGAATTAATAGTGGTTATCTCATTTAAAGTAGCTAGTTTTTATTTTATTTGTAACCGGAAAAGTTAAAAAATAATGGGTTTTTTTAACATAACTGTGCATGTTCTTTATGTAACTTAGCCTATAATTTTTGTATTTAAGATTTTATTAATTTATTTTCCCAGAAAAGGAAGAATGGGAAAAAAAGGGGATATGTCCGTCTTAAGTACGAAGAAGATAAAAATTGCCCATACTGTTTTAGTTTTTTCCCTCCTCGAAAGGTCTTTTTCAAATATCTGTTTTATTCTTTTATTTAGCAAATATACACTTTCATTTCTTTTTTTTTTTTTTTTTTTTTTACAATTTTTAACATTTTACGATTTTATGGCAACTATTTCCGTTCTTATTCGATTTATACTCTTCTTTGTATGATATATAACCTTTTTATACATTTTTCAACTCTACAAGAAAAAAAAAAAAAAAAAAAAAGATATGGAAACACTTATGGAGATTTTATACATAGAAATTTTAGCTTAAGAGGCAAAACTTGAAATGTGGACGCGTGAACGGAAAGATGAGATTAAATTTTTTGCGCTTACTCTTCAATTTTATCGTCGTCGTTTGAAAATACATATATTTTTTATATATGAGTTGAATATTACGTTGTGGCTTTTACGGTTTTTTATATTTGCTATTTCTTTCAATCTTGTTTCTGAAAAGATTTAAAAAACGAAGAAGTAAAGATAATAAATTCAAATTTAAGCAGTTTTAATTTTATTATAGGATTATAAAATTAAACTAATTTTACAAACGTTTAAGTTTGGCTCCATACACTTGAACCAGTTTTTTAATTTGTATTTTGAAATAAATTTTCGATATATTATTAAATAATTTTTTCAAGTAAAATGATTTAATCAAGAAAAATGCAAGACTTGTGGTAAGATCTGAAATTTTAATTACAAAAAGGAACAAAATTTTAAAGCCACACTTCTATTAAGGTTTTAAATTTTCTGCAATAAATTATTTCGAACTCTTAAAGTTCACTGTAAAAAAAAAAAATAAATAAATAAATAAATAAACGGACTAAAATACGAAAATATCATTGGCAATCGACACGCCGCCCGCCAGTACTATTTCCGTATTTTAACGGAAATTTTTATCCCATAAATTCCAGAAACATAAATTTCCGTTTTTCTGGCATTTACGGGGAAATTTTCCGTTAAAACACGGAAATCGTATTAGCGTCTCGATTGCCAGTACAATTTCAGGATTTTAGTCCGTTTTTTACAGTGTATAACGTTCAGATTTCGAAAAAGAAAAATTTTATTTTAAGAAATCTATATAAATAAAAATGTAAATGTTCGTTCAAAATCGCTGATCTCCGAAAGTTCTTCACCGATTGATTTGAAATTCACGGGTTGAGCTGCATTCGAATACCTAAGTGTCGTCATATACTTAGTATGAACCTCGCCCCCCCCCCCCCCTATTGGCCACAATCTCCACCAGGGGACGCTTTTTAATTTTTTTCCAAAACCCATCATGTGATATATCTCTGTAAAGCCCTTGGACTATTGTTTCATATTATGCACCTTGCATCTCTCTCCCCTCACTTTCCCTACGTGGGGGTATATTTCTATATAAATAAAAATAAAAATGTTTGTTTGTACAAAATCTTAAACCTCAGAAAGTTCTACACCGATTGCTTTGAAATTCACGGATTACGTTCCATTCGAATATGAACGTGTTTATATATATCAATACAAAAACCCTTAACGGGTTAAAAGTTTGACGCAGCACTTTACTTTATGGCTATATGAATCTGAAATATGGGTCTTAAAAATTCTGATATCAAGTTTTAAGTGACGCTGTGCTATTAAAATGAATTTATATATATTTAATTTTTCTTTTTTGTTGTATTTATTTTTAATCAGTGATACTTTTTCATTCAAGATATGAGTTTTAAAAGATATGATATCAAAATTAAAGTGACGCTGTGATCTGACTTAGATTAGTTAAAAAATTACTTTACACATACTTATGTTTTGTCTTCTGAAATATATTTAGAAATTGAAACTTTTTTTTTTCAATACACTATCAAATATGTCATACATTTTCTCAGCTGATGTTATGTATTAAATGTATTTAATTCAATAAATTTATTTATCTTTTGCGTCACGATATCCAGAACCATCGGTAAAATTTGTGTAAATGTTTTCTTTGCATCACACTATCTATTTGCATACTATTTACTTAGTTTAGATACTATGACGCAAAATAAACGTTTACACAAGTTTTACGGATGGTTCTGGATATCGTGACGCAAAAGATAAATAAGTTTATTGAATTAAATACATTTAATACATAACATCAGCTGAGTCAATGTATGACATATTTGATAGTGTATTGAAAAAAAAAAATGTTTCAATTTCTAAATATATTTCAGAAGACAAAACATAAGTATGTGTAAAGTAATTTTTTAACTAATCTAAGTCAGATCACAGCGTCACTTTAATTTTGATATCATATCTTTTAAAACTCATATCTTGAATGAAAAAGTATCACTGATTAAAAATAAATACAACAAAAAAGAAAAATTAAATATATATAAATTCATTTTAATAGCACAGCGTCACTTAAAACTTGATATCAGAATTTTTAAGACCCATATTTCAGATTCATATAGCCATAAAGTAAAGTGCTGCGTCAAACTTTTAACCCGTTAAGGGTTTTTGTATTGATATCATTACTTTTTTGAGGTTTAGGATCAAAAGATTAAAAAAGTACACCTTCATAGATAAAATTGGATTAAATTTTCCTAGAAACAAAATAAACTTACTGAAATACCAAAATTTTAGAAAAAGTGCATGAAAAATAGAATACTTTTAATTCATATCTTGGTACTACTTGCGGATTCGCCCGGAGTCCGCCTTGTTTCTTTGTTGATCATCGCCGATGTTATATTTATTTATTTGGATTTATTTATTTTATGTTATGTTTGCTGTTGTTTATATTATGTTTGTTGTTGTTATGTTATTAAATTAAGCATAAAGTGATTATAAATGACCAACAAAGAAACAAGATAGCGGACTCCGGGTGAATTCGCAAGTAGTTCCCATATCTTTTTAAACTCATACTTTGAATTTATGAGAGATATGAATGATAAAGCATCAATGATTAAACTTTTATACATCTTTTTAAATTGAACATAATTTTTGCACATGCGATTATAAAAAAATAAAATGATGAAATATATACAGAGATTATAATTAATAGCATAGCGTCACTCAAAATTTGATATCATTATTTTTAAGTTCCATATTTAAAATTCTTAGAGAATAGGATAAAGTGCTGCATCACTAACTTTTAACCCATTAAGGGGTTTTGTATTGATACTACTACTTACAGGGATGGGGAATTTTCAGAAAATCTTACCAAACAAAGATTTATTTTATGAGCCAACAAGATACAACGTCCAGTTCAAAAACAATGAGAAAACACACAGCAAAAATAGTTTACACTGTTACTAAGAAATTGTTACTATAGTAGTCACTGTAACTAAGAAATTATTAATTGTTATTAAAAAATATATACAACAGAGGAAAGTTTAGTATAAGATAGAACTTAGCACTATCGAAGTAAATTTGAAAAATATAACCAACTATTAAAAAAATGTTTTTGCCAGACCTTATATAGCCCGCAGTATTTTCAAAGATTGCCTAAAAATCCACTCGCCCTGCGAGGAAAGGTACTCGCCAGTGGCAAGCAAAATGATATATTTCCCATTCCTGACTATTTAAAGTGTTTTCAACTGGTTATAATTGCAAAAGAAGATCTTTAACATTATAAAGATTATAGTCTGATAATTTCAAAGAAATGTTAATAGTGTATTAATAATTTTAGTATAATGGCTGTGGTTATTGATAAAAGTTTCAAAACAAGTTATCTGACTGTTCTAGTAAAAGTTGCAAGGTAAGAGTAGTGTAAAATGATCATTGCATTCTTTTAATCAAGCATATACAGCATGGTAATTGTGAAAGTACTTTTGTATTTCAATGACATGTTTTGTAATTGTTTGTGGAGTTATATTGTCACCTAGAAGATTTAACCAATGAGTAGAGCAATCATATGCTTTAAGTATCATTATCTCTTCATTCTTGCCTCATGTAGTTAAAATAAAATCCTTAAAACCCTGTTTTAAAATACTAGTATAATTTTTGCCAGCAACAAAAATTGTGACAAAAGGTATTTTTGATGTGATGGTCTTTTCCACTTCAGCACAAATTGGCCATCAATGGTTGAAGTTCACAATAATTTTCAGAAACAGATAGGTGAAATTTGTGATATTTACTTTTGCTAAGCAACGTAGATTATAGAAAATTGCAGACAATGGATGCACATATTATTAGTGACATTTTAGATACCGTGTCCTTGCACCATTTAAAAAAATAAAAAGCTAAACGTAACTAGAGATGAAAAAGCTGTATTTTATTTGGCGATAGATAATATTTTTTAATTGCCACTTTAAAAACTTTAATTGCCATGCGGCAGGGTTGGCCTTTTATGACTCATTCGAGACAAATTATTAATAATCTAAAATATTTCTATAGCAACAGTAAAAAAGTCTTAAAGATTCACTAGATGGAACCCGTCAAAACTTGATGGCACCAAACAAAAAAGTCTAACTCTTTAAAATGTTATTTACTGACATAACAACATCAATAAATCTCTCATTATTTGGTACTAATTTCATATAAAATACATTCATATCTACTACGATCATAAAATCCTTATTAGAATCGGTAGATAATAAACTATGTAGTGCATACAAATGCATTTTGTGTGCACTAATGTTAGATAATGACGAAAATGTATTGTACAATATTATCGGTATCATTACATCGGTACAATATTATCGGTACATAGATATCTGTATCATGCTGATCGATGGCAAAGCACTTTTAAGTAGGGATGAGCAATGTCTAGAATTAAATATCATGATAAATCAGCATCTTTATATCATATTCCGATATATCGATTTAGGAAAGTGCTCCCCGGGGAGGGGAGGGGAGCAAAGTGGTGGGCGGAGCACTGGAAGTGCATAAAATGATTAAGCAGTCACAGGCCTTTCCAACGATATGTCACATAACGGGTGTCGGCAAAATTTAGGAAAGTGCCCCCCATGGGGGAAAAGTGGTGAGCGGTGCACCGGAGGGCCATAAAATGATTAAGCGGTCACAGGCCTTTGCAACGATATGTCTTATGAGGGGTGATGGCAAAATATACAAAAAGACCCTCCCTCGGGGGGGGGGGGAGGAGGGACAAGTGGGGAGAGGGACCCTGATGGTGCATAACATGAATAAGCAGTCACAGGCCTTTCCAATGATGTCACATGATGGGTGTCAGCAAAATTTAGAAAAGTGCCCCCCCAGGGGTGTCCAAGTGGTGGGCGATGCACCGGAAGGCCATAAAATGATTAAGCGGTCACTGGCCTTTGCAACGATATGTCACATGAAGGGTGACGGTAAAACTTAGAAAAAAGCCCTCCCGCAAGGGGGGGACAAGTGGGGAGAGGAATGCTGAAGGTACATAACATGAATAAATGGTCACATGATGAGTGTCGCAAAATTTAGGAAAGTGCCACCTTGGGGGGCAAAGTGGTGGGCGGAGCACCGGAAATGCATAAAATGATCAAGCGGTCACAGGTCTTTGCAAGATACGTCACATAAGGGGGGGGGGGATAGGGACACTGGAGGGGCATAACATGAATAAGCGGCAACAGGCCATTCCAATGATATGTCACATGAGGGGTCTCGGTAAAATTTAGAAAAGTGCCCCCAGACGTGGAAGTGGGGGGTGGTCACCGGAGGTGCATAACATGAATAAGTGGTCACAGCCTTTCCAATGATATGCCACATGAGGGGTCTCGGCCAAAGTTAGAAAAGTGGCCCTGAGGACCCAGCTATATAATTATTATTTCATTTGTCTAATTAAATCCACTGTTGCAAATAAAATGTTATATTTCATTTCTTTATCGTCCTGATTCACACATTGTTTGATAACAAAGAGCAAATATTCATCAACATCGCTGAAATCTAAATACCATAATGAAATGAAAGACATGGTGTCTGAAGCATAAAACGCATATGCTCAGAGATTCAGCTTATACCGTCAATACCATAAATATATATATATATATATGTATCATCTGATGTCAGTGATCACACAGAAAACTGCATGTACGATACTTATCACCCACCAAAACGAAATCACATACCATTAGTATCATGAACATGGAACCCGAGGAGTCTGTATTTAATATCACAATTTAGACTGGCAGAAGTCGCACCGTTAATATCAAGAGTACTGAAACCGAGGAATTGGTATTTTTAATACCACGGTTTAGACTTGAGAGGAGACACCCCGTTAGTATCATAATAATCGGAACAGACGATTCAGTATTTAATACCACGGTTTAGACTGGGTCGAATCTGAAGAAGCGCTGCTTAATGTTGCGGTTTAATGAAGAACCACGATAATCACGGTTTACATCACGATTATGATATTCATGATATACCGTTTTGTAAGGTTTTTTAATATCGTTATCACAATTACCATTTTATATCAATTTTATCAATATATTGCCCAGCTCTACTTTTAAGTTATTTGCATTAAAGTACATACAGATTTTTACCACAAAAAACAGCGAATGCTTACATGCATAAATATATAAATACATTGGCCCAGAAGCAGAATTTTCTGCGTCAGTCTGCAGCAAACAAAAATTTATCTGTGACCCAATAAGCCTACTATCATAAGAAATAACAGAAACACTTAAAGTAAGCAAAATTTCCATTTATAGAGAATATATATAATATAAGGATACAACAAATACCATATATCTAGAGACTTAAAGCAAATTTCAGCTATTTTTTAAGCCCAGCATTTATTTTTAAGCTGGTGGATTAATCTGCAAGGTTTAAAATAATCTGCAGCGCCCGCTTCCATGCTGCACTGTTTCTGCTACTGGGTTGATTGGAATATATATATATATTTTAAACCCTCCGAGCATCTTGAAGGCATTCCGGCATTTTCATAAAAATGCTTATAAAAATAATTTTAATTAAAATTTTCTTTTCCTGTTTGTTTCTAAAATACACTTCATGCTCCTTTATTTGATAGACATCTTGAAATACAATTCTGCTGAAAATATTTTTGTCTACAACAGATTAAAGTTGTTTTGGGGAAACAGAAAAATATGCTCAAACCGCTCAGAGAGTTAAAATATATCTTAATATATTTCTGAGTAATATTGTACTGAGTACTGTTTCGGCCAGGTGTCATGAACTGTTCAAATACCGAATTAAAAAAAAAAAAAAAAAAAAAAAAAAAAAACTTGTGCACACATAAATGCACTCGCATATTAAAGTATAAATTTTTTAAATATAAATCAGTGTTGATTTCACCCCCCCCCCCCCAGAAGATTTGAGATTTTGTGTTTTCAATGGTCAAAAAGTGCAATCTCTCCTGGAGAAAAGTGTCTGAATTCAACACTGATATAAACAATGATTAAAGTGATGACCTGTAATATGCAAAATGCTTAAAAACAAACAGTGCCGATTAATTTTCTTGTTTATACAGTACATACAGTGTTTAGTTTTGCTTGCTACTTTTTCGGCCAGATGTCATGCACTCTGCAAATACACAATTAAAAAAAAAAAAATCACTGGTGCACACATATGTGCACTCGCATATTAATGTATACATTTTAAAAATATAAACAATCAGTCAAGAAACAGTACAAAGTATCTTAATTTTTAATCTGCATTACAACAATTCTTTAATTATGTTAGCTTACTTATCATAGAGTACTTTTTTAAATACACGACTTGATTAAAATGTTTTGCATTACAGTTTAATTGCTACAAACCTACAAACTGGTTAATTTATTTAATAGAAAACTTACCAATTGCTGAATAATGATCACCATCTTGCTGGGAAAAAAATAGTGTAACCAGTTTTGTGCTTCACACACTAATTGAGGAAGCATGTAAAACAATTTACTACACTAACTGAAAGATATCTGCATTCGAGTCCTGCATCAGGTCGGGTTACTTGCTTTTACCCGAACCGACTCTTGGTTCGGATCGGATCAATAGTAGATTTTTTGTTGCAGGCTGGGTTCACTTTCATTGTTTCGGTTTGGGTTTTGACTCTAATTGGTCGACCTGAATTTCAAATGATATCCAAAGTATTTTTTCAGGTTGAAGATCTATGTACAGGGGTGGGGAATTTCTAGAAAATCTTACCAGCCAAGGATTTATTTCACCAGCCAGTAAAATGCAATCTACAGTTGAAAATTTTTATGACAAAATTATGCAACTCAAAAATAGTTGGTTACTATTACTATAATGCATTCTCATATTTTTCTTCCCTATAAATTTTAAAAAAATAAAAAAGAGATTAAAGTTTAATATAAAATAGAACTTAGTACCATGTTTACATCGCAAAAATTAGGAAAGTTGAAAAATATAGCTAACTAATAAAAAAAAAGTTTTCGGTATATCTCTATAGTTTGCAGTTTTCAAAAACTACCTAAAGATTCACTCGCCCTGTTAGAAAATTCACTCGCCAATGGCGAGTAAAATGATGCATTTCCCTACCCCTGTCTATGTACAATAAGACCTCCATAATGGCTTTTCTTTCAAAAGGCAGACAATCTATTTAACAAACAGTTTTTAATTCCTAAACTTTATATATTTGAACTTTTATATAAGTTTGAATAACAGGCACCTCTCAATTTAAACACATGTAACATGTGTACATAAACTATCAAAAATATGATACATGTGGTTTTTGTGTGTATCAAAAACAAAATATTGATAATATTTTTCATATTTTGAAAATTATTTTTGCAGGTTCGGGTCGTATTGACTTAAAATCAGACATGGTACAGGCTCAGCAAAAAAAAAAAAAAAAAAAAAGCTGAACTTTCACAGCCTCACAGACTTTTTACGAAATTCGAAATTTTCTGTAACATTTTGAGGAAATTTTCATTTATTCTGCGATCCCTTGACAAAATTAGTCTTTTTCTGCGACCATTTGACGAATCTTACCACAGGAATCTTATTAATGCATGAATTTTGTCTATCATCACTGTAGATTATAAATGTATGTAGAGAAATTTCTAAATCGCTCTTGTGAAGGAAAAGAAAATCAAAAAATTCACAAGTTGGTTACAAGAAATTCTTCAGTTAGTCATGAAGAAAAAAAAAATCGATTAATTTGCCCATCTACTGCTTAAAAAATCACAAAATTCATCAATCAGTCACAGATGAAAAAGAAAAATCGACAGTCGGTTGTTAGGGGAAAAATCATAAAATTTGTCAAGTGGTCACATAAAAAACACACAAAAATTGCCAATCGGTAGGAGAAAACATACAATTCATTCATAATTAATATCCATTATGAGGTTTTTAGGTTAAGAAGGAATGATTTTTTTTTCTTTTTCAGAACTGAATGGCTGAAATTTCAGAACAGAATCACCCCCTTGCTCTTGAAAATAAAAGTGATGTTCTCAGAAAATCATTGGCAAAAAAATAATCCCCCCCCACCTCTGAAATCATGCCATGTTGGACAGCGCTGATAAAATACATTAAATGTTTTCCCACCAACCAAAACACTCATAATTTTATTGTCAGTGTATGTGAATGAATTCTTACTTTGGAAAAAAGCTTTTTAAAATAGGATTACACATATTATGTATTTTGAAATTTATTTATTCTGACTTTTTGGGAATTAATCGTGAACTTCTCTTTTGATTTAGTAATCTTAATGGTCTTCAGATTTTCAAGTGGAAGCTGTTTAGAAATCTATTGGTATGCATCATATGATAGGGCATAGAGGATGTCACTTTGGTGGTTTTTAACACAAATCGCAACCGTCTGTCAACAAACATTGAAAAAACAATGATAACTTAGTTTAAAATATTTTTTGAGTTATGGGGATCCCACAATAAACAATTTAATTAATTTGTAATTCTGACTTTGAATTTTAAATTTACTTTAGTGAAAGCATTGAAAAATCCATTTATTTGTTCCCATCAGAAACATTGTAATCTGTTCTAGCTAAATAGTTTTAAGTTTTTTTAGTACCTTTTTTCGCGAAAAATCAATCGGCAAAATTAAGAACTTCATTTTGTTTAAATTTGTTAATATTTAAAGATATTTTAGTTAAAACATTGTGATTAAACATTCATTGTAAGATATCTGCTTTAAAAATTTATATTTGTCTCAGCCTTTCCAAGTATTAAAATTTTCAGGCTTAATTTAACATATTTTTTATTAATGATTCAATTGTTAAAATTATCATTTTAGTTACATTTTCTAAAGAGTCAAGAACATATTTTTTGTTACTCGATATGTAATCAAAACAAAAGTTTAAGTTACTGCTGGATATTAAAACATTCCTATCGTAATCGATATGTAAACAAAAGTTTTCAGAAATTTCTGTTGCCCTTTTCAGAAGAAGCTATTCAACTATGAAGCCATAAGGTATTATAAAAATAATTATTGATGCTGGATATTAAAACATTAATAGATATTTCAAGAGAAAATAAAAGGTTCGTAATATCTACAAAACGATAGCGTGGTTAGGTTAAATCGGCAGAAAATAAAAAAGGACACATTAAATCTAAGTAAATCAAAAGAAAAGTTAAAAATGGAATCGTAAATCAGATTAAAAAACAAATAATAAATTAACAAAATACCTAATAAAGTGTAATCCAATAATTATTTATGCAAAGCAATGAGAAATAGCAATGGTTGAGTTGAGTCACAAGTCGAAAACCTCGAGTCACGATCATAAACAAAAAATTAAAAATAATTTTTTTTGAAAATTGAAAAAGATTGATAAATAACAATTATATTGAATACATATAATTAAAAATAAAATTCTCTTTTTTAAAAATGAATCTAAATATTTTTTCGACAAAAAGCAGTAATATGGAATAATACTTTCTTCATAACAAAAGAGAAAGATAATATCAATCGAAATTTCATTTAATATATTGAATATTTTAAAACACATAATAATTAACATTTAAAATTTTAATATTTAAAAAAAAAAAGATTTACTGCCTACATTCAGATTGTTAACTCAACTTAGAATACCTAAAATGACTTTGCAAATCTTCTGATTTTATACTCACAGCAGATGGATTAAGACTCCTCCTACATACGAAGTGACGTCAAACCTATTCACCAATCACAGACGAGAAAAGTAAAAAAAGCGATTTTTTAAAATAACGATTTTTAAAATAAAACGAGTTTTCCCAGAAAAAAGAAAAGTGTTATTCACCTCGTATTAATCAGATTTATATTATATATCAATTTGAGAAAAATTGTTAGAACCGTTTTCGAGATTTTCATATTAGGAACTTCCTGGATAATCATACCAACGTTTTCACTTTAAAAATGGCTATTTAGATCTCAAAATATACTTCACGTAGAAATGTAAAAATTTCAGTATACGATTAGACTGCAGATATAAGACTGTTCTAGAAAATTCAGAACAATAGGACGTATATCTGCTGAGTTATTAAAAGGCGGCTTTTCGCGTTTTCTTTGATGTCGAGTTAGCTGTATATATGAGTTCCGCCATCTACGAATTCTACGATACGATACGATACGATTTTAGGCTTAAGGCTGCGTCACTCGGAATACTGCCGTCTTCCATGATCTGTAGCGAACCTCGCTCCTTCCTCCTCCAATTTCCTCGCCACCACTAGGGAGCAATTTTTAATTTTTTCCAAACACACGTCATGTGACATATCATTAGAATGCCCTTTGATTATTCTTTCATATTATGCACCTACGATTCCCCTCATCCCACGATCCCCCCGTGGGGGCACATTTCTATATAAAAAATTGCAAATGTTCGTTTGTACGAAATCTTAAACCTCCTATTCGATTTCTTTGAAATTAACCGATTGCGTTGCATTTGAATGCGCGCATGTTTTTATATTAGGGGAGACCGGGTCTAGTAGTGACATTTTCGACATTTTTGGTATTAGCCGTAAGATTTGAACTGAATTGAAACATTTAGTGTATCATATAATTAGAGTAAATCTTGCTTAACATATTTATAAAACTGCTATTGACATTATTAACGTTTTTCATAACACAAAATGAATTCTGCGTAACCTCGAAATTTGTCACTACTAACACCCGCTACGAGGCAAGTTGTGACATGCTTGGGGCACATTGTGACACATAAATGACACATACAAGTACATTTTAACATATACAAATTATGTAAGAAAGGCGATTAAATGGGATATGTTAAATCAGAAATATCAAATGTATTCATTTATAACGTTCTTAACACAATAAAACACTTTCATGTTTTAATAATATTGTAAATCAAATTAAAATAGAATAGTTAAATTGTTATCACTTGTAAACTCTTAGTCCTTTATAAAGATACTTTTAGAGACACTTAGCAATAAAAAGAAAAAAAAACTGTCTTAATCAGGAAAGAAATAAAAAGTAAGCCAACACTAATCTTTGGCCATATTGATCTTTGACTCGGTAGCCTACTACAACGTGTAGGCCTATATCCTATATTTTTAATCACTCATTGTCATCGCTTGTTTCAGCGCCTGATTTGTAGTTAATACAAATATAATAAGGTTCATTTTTGGTACATTTGACATGCGCCCATCTTTTACATGTCATGCATTGCACCCAGTCTTCTCCGGGTCTAGAAATTTTGTATTGCTCCAAGCAAACTAGACATAAGCAATTTTCGTCATCTTCAGAGCTATCCAATACTTGCTTCTACCTTTTTTTCAATAACCTAGGTGTAATTTTTTTTTATGCACTAATTGGCCTTTCCACACAGTTTCGTTTTTGCCTTTTTCTTCTTCAATTTGTTTTCTGCGTTCTTTTGCTTATTGTTCTGCTCGAACTTTCTCTTTTACTGGTGTGCTTGTTAGAATGACAGATTTCAAACATTTACAAATAGATCGCTTGCCTTTTCGAGGTCCTGCTTTAGTGTGGTGTTATTTCTGTAAGACTTAACACTGGCACATTGCTATTATCAATTGTCATAGAATCATCTAATTCAATGACATTTCGTACTTCTGAAGACGGTCCTGCAATCTGACCATCATTGATTAAAGTTATTGCTGAAGTGCTTGGTTTATTAACAGTTTCATATTTACTATTTTTTTTTTCATTGTCATTCTGGCCTTTAGCGCTCTTATCTCTGATGGATAACAGTCGATCAGTTACTGAGGAATATTGGAAGTTAAAAGTATGACGAAAAAATATGCTGGGGTAAGTAGTGACACTGTCACAACGTGCCTCTTAGACTTCGTCTCAACTAGCCCCGCGTTACGCCATTTTGAACTTTATTCATTAGTTTCCGGAATATTGGCATGATTAACAAATGAAACACATAGAATAACAGCTCAAAATATAAGCATTTACATAATGTTAGGGAATTTTACATACCTCATTATCGCTAGTGGCAATGACGATTCCAATGTAGGTCGCAAATTTACTTTTACGATAGAAAACAAGATAAAAATTTTTATCTAGAAAACAACGCAACGCTATACTTCCAAACATACGCAGCACACTGAGACAACCAACCTCTTCACTCATATGACGCGACAGGTGCTGCAACCTATTGGCTGAGTCAGGAAGCTCGATGGCACAACTTGCCCCTGGCACAACTAACCCCGTCTCACCTACTATTATGAACCTCGCATTCCCCTCCCCCAATTTCATCCCCGGGGTACTTTTTTAATATTTTTCGACACCCATTACGTATTATATCATTAGAAAGCCCTTTGACCACTGTTTCATATTATGCATCTCCCCTCACTACGACCTCCGGAGGGACACATTACTGAATATTTTGTCAGTATTTTTTATATTTGTTTTTTCTTTGTTTTTTTAGTTGGTGTTTTTTTTTCTTTTTAGCTCACAGACTATTAAAGCCTGACAGCTAATGTGCCCACAGGTTCTGTATGTATGTACGTAACGCGATAACTCTTGATAGAAATATCAGGTTTGCTTCTAATTTTGTAAATAGTTTCATTCTGATAAGGCGCTTCCCTGATTAGTTTTGGGAGTTAATTGGTTAAGTATAAAAGGGGAACGGAAGGCTAATCCTCCCTTAACACCTTGGGGACGAGCGACTGGTATTCGTGCCACTTATGTTGGTAAGAATCAGTTATTATTTTCACCAGTAAAATTGTATTGTAAATTTTGCCTTACTTAATCTTCCCCATTCAATTAGGCAAAAAAATCTGTTTTAAAAATCCGGTGACTAAAGATTAAAAATTCTGTAAAAGATGCTCGTACCGAAGGGGTTAATTTAGATAAATGGGTTTTTCATGCATAATTATCTGATTTGCTTCAAATTTTGTAAATAGGTTCATTCTGATAAAGTGCTTCCTTGATTAGTTTTGGTGTTTTATTGGTTGTGCAAAGGGGAATGGGGAGCTAAATCCCCCCTCCCCCCTTAATTTAGATAACTTGGTTTTCCATGTAGAATTATTCGATTTGCTTCAAATTTTGTGAATAGGTTCTATCTGATAAGGCGCTTCCCTGATTTGTTTTGGGGGTTCATTTATTAAGTATAAAGGCGCAAACGTTGGCTAATTCCCCCTTAATTCAGATAAATGGATTTTTCATGCAGAATTATCCAATTTGTTTCAAATTTGGTATAACGGTTTATTCTGATAAGGCGTTTCCCTCATTAGATTTGGAGATTTATTGGTTAGTAAAGGGGGGGGGGAACGGGGGTAATCCCCTTAATTTATTTTTCAATGGGCATTATTCTTTGAAATAAGAGTATAATATACAATTAGTGCGAATAGCCTGTGAGCTCAATGCCATAAGTTTAACTCGACACATATCTTTCTAATTCACTCAATTTTCCAGGGATGCCATCGCAGGTACTGCAATTGAGAATCCGCCTGCCAATTATGATGTTGCGAAATATTCATAAGCCAAATCTCTGCAACGGCACGCGGCTTGCAGTAAAAAAATAATGAGCAACTTCGTAGAAGCAACAATCTTGACAGGACCTCTCAAAGGTGAGGATATCCTCATTCCTCGCATTCCTTTGACTCCAATGGATGCGCAATTTTAATTTAAGAGATTGCAATTACCTATTTGATTAGCGTTTGTAACCTCCATCAACAAAACTTAGGGCCAAGCTTTAAAATTCTGCGGCTTAGATCTAGACATGAATTGCTTCTCACACGGGTAATTATATGTTTCGTGTTCTAGAATCGGCAAATCAGACAATCTCTATATCTGCATAGACAATGTAACAACAAAAAATATTGTATACCCACAAGTATTGTGAAATTAAACATATTAGAAACGTGCACTTTTTCTTTTCTTTCTTTTTCTTTTCTTTCTTTTCCATTTAGCCAGACTGAGCCACAGCAACGCGTGGCCGGATACAGCTAGTAATAAATAAAATGTCATTCTTAACACGTGGGCTCAACACTTTCATTCAGTATCCGCGCACTCCACACTAGTGGGACTTGGGATCCAGTAACTTCAATTAGAAATAATTTTATTGGCAATGTAGTGATAATGAAGTATAACACAATTCCTATTAAATTTACGGAATCTAAATGTAATATTTTTCTTAATCAAAAATTTCAACTTGTTAATGAAAATGCAAATTAATGCAAGCTTGATTTTAAAAACGCCAACGTTTGAAATTTTGGTGAGTGTAAATTCGCACTAATTCCTAGGTTAAAAATACGATAAAATTGTCTATTTTCTATTTTTATTTTTTAAAAGTAAACTAGCTCTGTTGCTGAAAATCCGATACTTTATTTTATGAAATACTCCACAAGGATGTCCATATACATAAAAACGAAATCTAGCCAACTGAAAAGTATATGTAGAATTTTAAGCATGACCATACTCATAAAATACAAATTGAGATAAATAAATTTAAAGTTTGCATCTATGAATAATTTAAAGGGAACTGAAAGCAGGAATAAGAATTTTTTTCGTATTTTTAATTGAGATACGCTACGGATATCTAAATTTATTTAAAACAACAGCAACAACAAAATAAAATATGTAAATTGAATATCTTTAGCATAATAAGAAAAGTCCCTTCGGCATGTGCCGGGAGGAAGTGATAGCTTTTATATATTTTGGTTTTAAAATTTTGCAAGTTTTACTCGAAGCTAATTTTACTCAAATTTTAAAAAGCGACAAACCCGATAAGAGCATATTCGTCAATACTGAATTTGAATGAGAATTGTGCCAAATTAGTAAGCTATAGCCAAGTTGACATCATTTTTGGATACTTATTTTTGGTTGTTAAATTTGGCAATATTTGGCCAAGTGTCGCCAAACTTGGCGAGAATTTGAAACTATCGGATATTGATAATATTTAAGCATTGCGCGGTAATTCCCGGTTCAAATGGCTATCATATTCAAATGAGATGGCGAATGAAGCTGCCCAACGAACTCGATCATCGAGACATTAGTATGTACTATGTATACAATCAATCTCATCCAAATCAGTTAACACGAGAGTTGCAGCATGACGAAAATCCGATTGTTTCAAAATGCCAGCCACCCTAGAAATTCAAACTGCTATACCTCAGCTATTTTTTGAGATAAAGACGAAACAAAATGTGCTCCGGAATCCTTGTATTGAAGTCAAACTCTTAAGAAAAAAAAACAGTTTTCAGTTTTTAATTTATTCGCACCGCTTTTCAATTTTTTTAAAAATTTTAAACTGCCGCAATTTTGATACAAGATGGCGGATGAAACTGGCCAACGAACTCGGTCGAGACATTGGTATGTACTATGCATCCAATTAATTTCATCCAAATCGGTTAATAGATACGAGAGTTATCGCATGACAAAAATCAGATATATATATATATATATGTGTGTGTGTGTGTGTGTATATATATATATAAATCACATTTGAACGGAGAGTGGTTTTGGGATCTAGGGGTCATGATCAGTGAAAATATACCAAAAATTTCCGGAAGTGCTTTCCTCCGGACGGCTGCAATAGGTAACTTTTTACTTTTTGTAATGAAAGGTACCTAAAAGGAACAGCGCTGTAGGTCTGTTTTCGTTTAAAACACAGGATATCTACTCTCAGTAGTGTCCAATGACTAACCACTAAACAATTAGGCATAGACATAGAGATCCCATTACAAAAATGATTTAGATGCGGTAAAGGAGTATTTTAAAATGATTTTGGTCCATAGAAACATTTCTTAAAAAATTACAAAATTAAAATTTTTATATGGTCCCCCGGGTTTATAACTTGTATTTAGTAAATATACAGGGTGCAATATGTTATCTATCGCCGACCTTTAATTTCTCAACTGTTGGTCGTAGACATATAGTTCCAATTACAAAAACGTTTCAAATGAGGTAAATATTCATGTTGTGGCATTATTTAAAGTAAAAAATCAATTTTATAAAAATTACGAAATCTAACTTTTTATACGGTCCCCCAGTCCCTATAGTTATATTTAGTAAAAGTTTACACATATCATAACAGATAGAACACAACATGTTTGACATCTGTACTACAAAAATTGACAAAGTTACTAAATTTCAAAGTTTGAGATTTTTTCGCATGATTTTGTCTTTCAATGAGGGATCAGTTAAAAGATTAATTAAAGTAATTCGAGATCAAAATCAGGGTGCAATGTCCATTTTATGCCGAAACCACCTTTAGCCGGTATCGCCGAATTGGGGTATAACCAAAGAAGGTTATTTCCTTTAAAAATGTTAGCTGACTTTTAGGGGTCGTATACAAAGCGAAGAATGAAATATTGAAATTAAACTGAAAAATAAATATCAATTTATTATAGTATCAGAAAACGGTCTACTATAAAAAATGAATGTCAAATGACGGAATCTACTAGAGATATTGCTTATAGTGTTCTCCACATGTGGGAATGCACAACTGAATGCGTGACAGTACTGAGTCCTGGACACATTACAGCTCAGAAGGTGTGTAAACTGTGCGATAATCAAGGATGATGCGTTGCTTCAGATAAACCAGACAACTGTTCTCAGTCACATAGACCTATGCCTTGATGTAACCCGAGAGGTAGAAGTCCATGGGTGTCATGTCCGGCGAACGCGGTGGCCACTCTACCGGACCACCATATCCAAGGATATGTTGACCTAATTCAGTGGCCAGATACGCCCGGACGTTTGATGTTTTGTGTGGAGAGGGCTCCATCATTATGAAACCACACTCTGCATGCATGTCGGAGAGGTACTTCATACCAATCTCGTACCGTGTTTGTAGCAGATGCAGGTGACGATCGCCCGTTAAGGCCCATCTTAGAAGATGGGTCAAACAATCTGGGTTCCCCATATACCGCACCACACGTGTCGTACTGCGCGGGTGATGTGGAGGTTTACCAGAGACCAGTAATCCACATTGTGCACGTTCACAATGCCACCCCGTCTAAACGTTGACTAATCTATCACACAGAATGTCACAAAGGAATGACGGATTTTCCTCTAAGGTGTTGAGCATGAAATTACGATAATCAAATAGTCGTGCGTGGTCACCCAGCATCAATGCTTGCACCAGTGTCGGATGGTAAGGATGTGCATTATATGCATGTTAAAAATGCCAGACATGTTGACCACATTGCCTCGCTTATTTCCGCCATGCTCAGTTGTGGAATTAAAAGGGCGAATCCCAGCACCTCCTCCGGTGCCACTCGAACATTACACCTTGCCCGTCTACTTGTTCTGGGTCGTAGTGAAACAGAGCCGGTCTCTCTAATACGGTGCAATGCATTAGTTATAGTTTCATGCGTTGGATGTAGATCCTTATACGGAAACGTTCTGAATAAACACTCGCAGCCTCTCTGGCATTCCTTTGACATTCACCATAAATAAGTATCATTTCGGCATATTGCATGCATACGTAGCTTGCCATCACGATCTCAGCGCTGACTAGCATGTCCACTGTTAGATGGCTCATGTTTTATCCCGAACGTGTGGCGCTGCGGTACTATTGTAATTCGTATAATCCCAATTTTCATGCTCGCTATATCTCGGCTGGTCGTTTGCATTCCGCTGCTATTTATCTAGTCCTTAGTGAGTATGCTTTATTTTCTGGTTGTCAATTCTACCTACCTTGACGTTTGAAGGTTGTTCGACCCATACAAGTGTTAAACAACACTTTGAGCAGTATCTCTAGTAGGTTCCGTCATTTGATATAGGGTAACTCCGAGAGAGTCGCCGCATACGGGTTAGATGCCGCACCCGCACCCCTTGTATTTCTTATAATTATCGATAGATGCTCATCAAACGCACAGTATAGGTGCGCAATGAGATTATTTTAATCAGTGTATAGCGTGAATCCCATTTCGATGTTTACTTGTAGAAGTACAATCCTTAATTTGACGTAAGTGCATGATTTCACTGTCCATACTTTTAAACACGTTATGTTTAAATGCTTTTCATCCAATAATTACTAAATGCAGGCATAATTTTGAAGTCAAAACAAAGTGTAGCTTTTTTATAGAGTACTGTGTGTATGGTTACGACATTCCCCTCAGTGATGGCAGGTAACTGTGATGGCCGGACGTCTGCACCATGCAAAATGGAATGCATGCCACACTACTATTCCGGTATACATGCCGCAGTTTCTTTTGTGCGGGATGATTAAGTGTTATTAACTTTTCCTTTTCTTTTTGCACAGACTAACCATGTTAGGCATGTTATCAAGTTTACCTAAACCCAAGGAGAAAAGGGGGAAAATAAAAAGTAAAAAGGGCGAAAAAGGTGCAAGTCAAGATGATAATAATGAAAAATTGGATTACGCGTAACGCAGATGCTCTTTGCAAACGACTCCAAAAAAGTGGAAGTGTAATTGGCTTCGTTGTAATTAGTTAAAAGTTTAAATGTACTTTTTCGACACTTTTTCTGTAGATTGTAGTGTAAAAAACAGGTCTCTTAAACCATTCGGGACCATAGGTGCATTTAAGCACCTTCATAAAGAGCTTACAAAATTTATTTCTGGCACCAGTAAAAAAGAAAAGTAATATTTGCTTTGTTTAATTAGAGCATTTTCATGATTATTTAAGTAAAGGTAACTTCTTTTTAAAAAGAGGTACCAACCAAATAAAATTTGTGTAAAAGCCACCGGTCCCGAAAGGGTTAACAAATAAATTATGTAAACACAATTTTACTTTTTTTCTTTTCCTTTTCTAATACATTGATGTTACGTTGTTGCTGAAATAATAATTAAAATTTAATGTAAAAAAAAATAAGTCGATAATTTTAATAGTGAAAGTATTCAACAATTATTAATTTGAATATACTAATACGTTTTATTGTACTCATTTAGTTTCGTTTTCTTATTACATCGTTAATTATAGTCCAGATACGAATATTTTTTTTCATATTTTTATTTTTAATTTCATTCTGTTCGTATTACAAGCGCGGCATAACTACCGCACAAGTGCGGCGTCTCAGACTGAATGTACGGGTGACGCGCCGCAGTGTAATGTTTTAGAAAAAAATTGTTAAAAAATATTAATAATTTTTTTAATTTTTTTTTTGTCGCACTACACGGGTTGTATATTTAACATTAAATATCACAGCATGTTATTATTTTTATTTTATGTCCACCATCGGACTTTATACACAGATTAAAAAAAGAGTTCGGCATAAATCCCAGAATTACCTACTCATTTTTTATAGTAGACCGTTTTCTGATATTATAATAAATTGATATTTATTTTTCAGTTAAATTTCAATATTCCATTCTTCGCTTTGTATACGACTCCTAAAAGTCAGCTAAAATTTTAAAATGAAATAACCCTCTTTGGTGATACCCCAATTTGGCGATACCGGCTAAAGGTGGTTTCGCCGTAAAAAGGACATTGCACCCTGATTTTGATATTGAATTACTTTAATTAATCTTTTAACTGATCCCTCATTGAAAGACAAAATCATGCGAAAAAATCTCAAACTTTCAAATTTAATAACTCTGTCAATTTTTGTAGTACAGATGTCAAACCTTTTCTGTTATATATGTTATGACATATGTAAACTTTTACTAAATATAACTATAGGGACTGAGGGACCGTATAAAAAGTTAGATTTCGTAATTTTTATAAAATTGATTTTTTACTTTAAATAATATCACAGCATGAATATTTACCTCATTTAAAACGTTTTTGTAACTGGAACTATATGTGTAAGACCAACCGTTGAAAAATTAAAGGTCGGCGATAGATAACATATTGCACCCTGTATATTATTACGCTAAAAAGACAAAAAAAAAGTCCTATTCCTACGATTAAAACTTACCGAGTAGTAACTGCAGAAAGTTGAAGCTGTTTTTGTTTTTTTCCCAACGAAATAGGGTCATTCACAAATTTACTAGACAAATATAAATAAAATAATAGTTGAGAATAAAATTAACATTGCAATATAAATTTGAAATCTAATTTAATTCTGACATATTAAAGAAAGGTATAGAACTTGCACTAAAAATATAAGAGAAAAAATAAAGGATTTTTTCTTAAATGAAATGATGAAAAGCAATAGTCGCAATTCTTTACAAAATGATACATATTTTTAAAATGCTATTAGATTATCTAATCTGACATGTAATTAATAAAAATTAAAGTTATCTTAAAACTTACTCGAAGTTACTCCCTTCGGCTGCAATGCAGAAATTTACACGTAAAATAAGTCTATCTAATGCTTTAAGCACTTTGTGTGCGATCCCTCGGAGCATGGCCTACCTCATCTTTATTCAGATGCAGAAAATTGGCATAAGTTATGCAATTCAAAGTTTCATAACTCGGTCAATTTTAGTGTTAGACGAATGGGACTTTTTTGTCTTACTTGTTAGTGCAATAGGAAAGTTCTGCTAAATATTACTTATCGGACTGGAAAACCGTATAAAATTTTAAAATTCGCAACTTTTTAAGAAATGTTTTTATTGATCGAAATGTTTTTAAAATAATTTTTTACCCTATTTAGAACATAATTGGAACTATATGTCTATGGTTAATGGTTTAGCAATTGGACACCATTGACAGATATCGACGATATGGACGCCCTGCATAATGTCTCGAAATTAACTTACAATAACGAAGGCAAAGCAAAATTTATCAATTGAATATATAATATTAATTTAAAGTAAACTATCTATTGAAAGAAATCTAAATTTTAAATTACGTGAAAAGGACAATTTCTTATTTTAGCGACTCACGCAGTTACTTTTACGTCAAAGCCGTAGGTACGATGTCGACCACATGTTCACCATATACAGAGTGTCCAAAAAGTCTGGAAACATTTGAATAACTCGAAGAATACACATCGGATTGAAAAATGAAGGAAAAAACGTGTTATATATTTATTAAAAAGCTCTTCCGTGATACCAAAGTTGACACTCCATCCCGAATCTCTGAGGGTCTGAGAGGGTCCAACTTTAAAATATTGAATGAGAAACCCCCCACCCCCCACCTTCCTTATTATTGCAGATTCTGATTCTATGAGAAAATATACGTAACTTTGGTATTTAACATTTTTTTTTCGCATCATCGTAGACGCCTCTGAAATAGAGCAAAATGTGGTCAGATTCGTTTGCTAAGCAGGGAATTCTATTTCCCATTGAAGTTCTGATTAAAAAAAAAAAAAAAAAAAAAAGAAAATAAACAGAAAAAAGCTATTTTCCTCCCTATATCGTTTGTAGGAAGGACTAATGCTTAAATTCTAAATGAATGCTCTACTTTAAGCGTTACCTAAGAACAACGACTTGGTCGTAGTAGCTAACGCTGCTAGTTACTCGGCTTCCGAATTCCCCTGGGTAATGTTAATCCAAGGGGCGTTTGATGCATTTTTATATTTAAAATATCTCCTCAGGAAATTAATATTTTCATTTTCTTTTTTCTGTGTGCTCTTCTTAAAGGATGTCTCTTTTTTTCTTAATTGTCAAAATATTTCTAAAATCTATGCTTAAATTTATATGAAGTGTTAAAATTCTACTCCCCGTTCGTCAGTTTTTAAAGCATAAAATATCAAATTATGCATAGATTTTAGAAAAGTTTTGACAGCTAAGAAGAAAGTGACGTGTTTTAAGAAGAGAACACTGAAAAAAGAAGTTAAAAATGTGTAATTCCCTATCAAGATTTTTTTTAATACAAACATGCATCAAACGCCCATAGACTTAACATTACCGAGCGGAATTCTGAAGCTGAGTGGCTAGCAGCCTTGAGTTCCCTTGCATATCAAGGTTCGGGGTACTGTTTAACGCAGCATTTTGCTCGATCACAGAGATGATATAGATATTTTTCAAGATGATAGATATTTTTCAATACGATGATCGATTTCAATACGAAAAAACGTTAAATACAAAAGTTAAGATTTTATTTTCAGTATAATCCGAATCTGCAATAAAAAAGGGGTGTTTTCATTCAATATTTCAAAGTTGAACCCCTCTGATCCCCAGAAGCTCGGAGTGGGGTGGAGGGATCAACTATGGTATCAGAAAATAGCTTCTTTAAAAATATTTAACTCATAATTTCCCGTTTTTCAATCCGATATGTATTCCTCGAGTTACTGGACCATATCCAGACTTTTCAGACACCATGTATATCTGTATATTAGGGTAGGTCGAAAAAACCGAAATATTTATAATCGAAACGTAATAGCGCGGAAAAGTTGCCTTTTGTAAAAAAGATAAAATTCGTAAAATATTACACCGATTGGTTAATATCTTTTACCGCCGCAAGGGGTCCAAATTTCGAAAAAATCGCAAAAAACATACATTTAGCATTTTTTTTTTTTTTAAATTATCCAAACATACTTATTCAATTTCTAACAGAACGCAATAGCCACGCCAAGATATTAGTAATGTAACATTAACATTTCATTTTTGTGACATCGTTGCTTTTACCGCCACAACAGGGCAAAAATTTCTAAAAAATGTTAAAAATTAAAGTTTTTCATTTTTTCAATTTTCATAACTTTTGTAATGTTTTCAGATTTTTTACATTTCTAATAGGCTGGGAAAGGCATTTTATGTTGTTAATTTCATGCACATTGTTAACCATGATCACTGTAATTCTATAAAAAAAAATTACTCAATGATAGAAACACCTGCATCTGCCTGCACGTAAAATTAATTTCTCGCTGCTAGAGGGCCACGTTTCACTTTGTTCGTTTTTTTTTTTTTTTTTTTTTTTTTTTTTGTAATGTACTCTTTTTACTCTATACTTTGATGGCCCTAAAGATGGAAATATCTGCCAGGTTAAAGAGGTGGCAAAGTTTCATGTTTGCGAAGTCAAGGAGAAACATATCTGTTTGTACTAGAACCAGGTCTGAATTATTTTCGTCATTTGACCCCATCGTCTGGCAAGGCGACTTCTATATGTAATGACATTATAGATTTTTTGAAGAAAAATGAAATCCCGACTGGAATAATAATTGCAGTTGAATTTCGCGGAACTGTCTTCAAAACAGGATGCAAAGGTGGTGTTATAGTAGGATTAGTTGAGAACAACTTAAAAAAACCCACTTTATTGGCTTCCTTGACCTCACTTCAATGAGCTTCCACTGAAACATCTTTTCAAATATCTTGATGACAATAAACAGGTTCTCTTGCGATTTGCGAATTATTACGAATTGCAAAATTTAAGCCAATTTAATCTGATCACCTAGCTGTTGATAAAGATGATTTGTCAACTGACCAGAAGTATATGTCTGAAATATTGCAAGCTCTTTCAACACGCGTGTATACAATTGACCTTTTTTGCTAAGTTCCTGGACAAATATTTCACGCAAGGTGGATCGTTACTGCTATTCGAATTTTGAGACTCTACGTTGGAACAAAGAAACCCTCTTCTTAATTTGTCATACTCTTTGAGTACATCCTGAAAATGTACTGCATCAGTTGGTTCACAATTAAAATGAATCACTCATGTTTTCCAGATTCTGTGCACTATAGTTAGTAACTTACGTTACTTGACAGATAATCTACGAAAGATTATAGTTCCTGTATTTTCACGAAATGACTATTTCGCAAATCATACAAATAGCCTCTTTGGAATGATGGCATATGGAGAGGAGAACATCAGGGCCCCAGCCATGAAGAAAATTGCAAAAGCACGAAGTTCTGTGGACTAGAATAGTGCCATTCGTCACTTTATCATAGCAGACTTCAAAACTGAAGCTTAAAATTATATGGCTTTAGTCTACTGACAAAACTGAAAACTAACGGAACCACCTGTTATGGTTTCTTTATCGACTAAAAACGCTGGTGAGTTTAAAATGTTCGATTAAAGATACCAGCTATTATAACTTTCCTTGTCCCACTTAATCACTAGAAAGATGCGTGAAATTATTCATTGAAGCACTGATAAAGTTTGTTTACTAGAACAGAGGGAGGATCACATCTGATCAGTTTTGGCCTCTCGAGAAATAATGGCTTCATCTGAAAGCAAGTTATATTATAAAATTCATTTACATTAAATTCTTCTTCATTTTAAGTTTATTTAACCAGTTTCGGTTAAACATCTCTATATTTCTATTAATAAAATACTAAAACATTTCGCTCATTTTATATAATTTTCGTGGCATGAATTGGCTGTTATGAAGTAAAACATCAGTAGATGAAGCGATCGTCAAGAAAAATGAATGATTAACTTTATTTTCAAGTTTATTACAAATAGTTATAAAAAATTATGATATATTAATAGATATAAAGTAAAATTATTTATTTCTAGACATATTATAGAAATTATAAAAATTTAGAAAAAAAATAAAAAATTGAAATTTTTGACATTTTTACAAAAAATATGGTCTTTTTGCGGCAAATAAAGATATGATTTCATCATAATGAACATTTACCGGGACATTTCTCATATCTTCATGTAGTTACTGCGTTCTATTAAAAATTGCTTTGGTATGTTTGGATAATTTAAAAAAAAAGATAAAAAAACATGTTTTTTGCGATTTTTTGAAACTTTGGCCCTCTTGCGGCGGTAAAAGATATTAACCGATCGATGTAATATTTTAGAAATTTATTCTGTATTACAAAAGGCAACTTTTCCGCGCTATTACATTTCGATTATGAAAATTTCGGTTTTTTCGACCCACCCTACTGTATATGCCATATATATACACGACACGCTATACATCCTATTTGCGTAATATATAGCTCGATTTACATCTTGTAATATACTACTATATATATGTCAGATGTACGTAATATAAGTTTTACAGAGAGTCATCACACATTTTTGTAAAGATTTTGGAATAACAAATCTTTAAACAAACATAAAAATTTTACAGTTTTATAATCGTATTCTTTTACAATGTTATATATTAATGATAATATTCATTTGTTCTACCAATTTATTTACAGACATTAAAACACACTAAGGTATCGCAGTTTAACATACACCAAAAAATAGTGTACATGTCAAAAGTTTAAAACACATATATTATACTCTAAAACATACATTTAAGATGGTTTTAAAATATTTTCACCTCTTTCTTACCGAGGCATCTTCAGTTACTGATGTTTTCGTCTCGCTGTACTGCACGCAACTATCGACAATAGATGGCGACACATTTTAAAAATAGAGATAAATGACAGGGAAAATTTATAAAGCAGTGGCTAGCGAGAGAGAGAGACGAAAACATCAGTAACTGAAGATGCCTCGTTAAGAAAGAGGTGGAAATATTTTTAAACCATCTTAAATGTATGTTTTAGAGTATATATGTCTTTTAAACTTTTGACACGTGCACTAATTTTTGGTGTATGTTAAACTGCGATACCATAGTGTGTTTTAAAGTCTGTGAATAAATTGGTAGAACAAATGAAGATTAGGATAAAAATTTTATTTTCAACTGTGTTCAGTCTGATAATCCATTTGAGGAACTACCATATTACATATTGATTTTCAAGATAATGCTTTTTATAAAATTAACAAGGTTGCCTTTGTTCCACTTCTCGGCTGCAATCTACCAGAGTCCCACCAAAGTTTTGAGATGCCGCGTATAAAGATCTTCTTTTAAGGCGAAAAAAATGAAAAAAATACCATATCAAACATTTAATATCTTAAAATATATATAATTTTAAAACATTTTTTTTAGGGGAGGGGGGGTAGGAAGTAAGTTTTTTCATGTATTTAAAAAATTGCAAGATGCAGAATTAGCATTTACAAGGGGCTCTAAACTGTTAAACATTTGACGAGCAGGAAATTCGTATAACAGATTACGCGCAGGATTACAAACTAAATTTTGCAATTAGACTGAAATGCATTAAAATCCAACATGACGATAACGGGTAATGGTGCTCACGTGGAATTTGAGAAAAAGTGTTGTCGGTGGGCTACTATTTTAAAATTCAAATTTGCTGATTGACACCACTTTTTTGAAATGGTAAAATTCCCCTCTTTTCGACTTAATTAATATGTTATTAAACAAGGTGAATTTTACGATTTCAAAAAAGTGGTAAAAATATAAAAACCTAAATTTAAAAAAAAGTAGCCCACGATATGTGTAACACAATATGAGTAAAGTGGTCGCATAAAATCTGAAGTAGTGTGAACAGCCCACACAACTACATATGTGACTTTTGTCTTACTTAAATGTTGTATTCAAAATCTGAGCGCAATTACCCTACCCTGTAGAGCATTACCACTCAATCGATGGTTATTTAAATAAAAGGATAAAAAAAATTCCTAGAATTTTTATGCAAATTAGTTGATTGCAAACTGTTCCTTTTGCTATAGAGTTATACTTCATTAATAAAGTATTGATTTTTTGTGTAAATTTCACTAGCTAGTCATGTTTTCCCTTAAGTGAGCGCCATTACCCTACTTTCCTTATATAGATATTTTTTCTATATCAAGAAGAAAAACATATCCAAACCTCACCGATTTCATGTTTCAAATAATTTTCATACAACAATCTGTACATAATCTTACGCTGAGAAACATGTTTTCATATTAGGCGGTGAACCACATATTTTTTTGGTTTTGATTAGCTTTAAATCAGATTTTGTAATTTTGTTTATAGCTCATATAGCGATGTTTAAAGATTTTGCAACAGATCTTTGGAGGGGGGGGGGGGGGAGGGGTTCTTTTAAAACATGAGTTGCGACTTTATAAATAACTAGGGGATCGTACCCGGGCATCCCGGGTTATAGAATATAGGTGAAAACATTTTTTTTAAATTGAAAACTAATATTTTTTTTACATGCAGTATATTTTTTAGATTGCCCACTAACAATAAAAAAAGCATTTTTATATGAAAAATAAGAATAGAATAATCCAATAAAGTTTTGAAATTTATTAAAATCGATATTTACATATTAGGTGCATGCTAAGAGTTATTAACCCAAGATTTTGCTCCTTACAGCATCCTTTTGAATTCTGATAATTTCAGAGCTGTAAGCGCCTACGTCAATTGCATGTCTGTTAAATTTGTGTTTTGTTTATATTATTTTATTTATTTATTCAATGAGGAAGTTATTTTTATGGAATATTAGCTGTAAGAAAAAGATTAACTCTTTATGTTGTTTTAAGGATAAACAGATTCATCTTTCGTAATCGAGCTCCAAGTGATAAAGATAAGTTTAAAAATATTTCATGCTTGAAAATTGTTTTTAAAAGCATAGACAATTAGTAAACTGAAATTCACTTTGCAAACAAATTGCATTTGAAAGGTTTTTTCTCCTATTTTGCTGTCTAAAAATTTAAATTGTTCGATTACAAATATGTTAAATTTGTGTTTTTTTTAATATTAATTTTTAAATTATTTACAAAAGAAGTATTAATTTCGTTATGGAAAATTAGTCAGAAATAAATGCTGAACAATTTTTGTTGCTTTATGTGCAAAATGTTTATTATTATGTATTGAAGCCGGCACGTGATAAGATAAATTAGAAAAAATCATGCTTGAAAATAATTTTTAAAAACATAATAAATCAGTGAATTAAGATACAGTTTTTAAACAAATTGCATTTGAAAGTAGATTTTCTTCCTAAACGACATTCTAAAAATTAAAAATGTACGATTGTCAGAAGATAAAAAGATTGCAATAGCGAAAATTTCAAAACCGAAATTTGATCGTGAAGTGTTGCCATTCGCAAAATGACGTCAGCGTTACGCAAAGATACGTTTGCCCTTTATAATATATATAGATACGTAAAACTATAATAACTATCAGTTATTATGATGAAGTTATCAATTGAGGCTCTTATTCTTGGTATTCCGGAATGAAAAACAACAAAATTTATTCCACTTTGACACGATCATAGAATTTCCCCCCCCCATGAAATTTAAACCCGACATCATTTTCACCTTCTCAAAATTCACATACGTACTTCTCATATCCGTTTTCACATTTTTAAAAAAATGGTATTTAATTTGATCATTTTAAAATCATTTTAACTCGAAACTTGCAGTCACGATTGTCAGCATTATCTTTGCATGTGAACAGCTGCACTCTTAACTTGAGATACTAATCTCAGTACCGGATAGTAAAAATTGCCTGATTTATGTTTTTAGGCGCATTTGTGTTAAAATGCTTAGCTTTATGTAAGAAAATGATAGTTTTCTTTTAAATATAACGTCATTTTCACTTACTTAAGCATTTCGCCTAGTGTCTGAAACTTAGTAGCAATACGCATGCAGAAGGAAAAAAAATATCTGAAAACTTTATGAGAAATAAATGCGTGTTATCAAAAGCAGTACATCATTTTCCGTTTTGCGCCACTAAATCCTATACAACAATTTTTATCAGAAAATGGCATGAATAAAGATGAATAAACATCATTATTTCTCTCTTCTCTGCAATTATGAAATCTATCTAATTACAACCATTTTGGAAAATTTTCATAAAATACTATAAAAATTAAAATATAAAAATGGGGGTATTTAAAAAAAAAAAAAACTACTGCAGATACATCTACAAATGAACAGCTTTCAGTTAAAAACAAATTATTAGTAAAATTGGTTGAACAGAAAGCTCAGGGCTGATGACTAAAAAACTGCCTTGTGTTTTAAATATATATAGATTATATAAAATCCTGAAAAATTAAATTAAGCAAATTATGCTATTTTGATAAAATTATAGTAGAATGTCTTAAAGAATAGCAATAATATTTTATTAGTGAGAAGAATTTTGGACAAAAACTTTGGGAACCTGATATTATTTGAAACCTCGAATTATTCCCAATCTTCTTTATTTGCTGATCTAACTCGGCGAAGCGAATTCATTCAGGAGGGAATCATCAAGTTTTGTAACATAAATTACTATTTTTTGGACAAAGACTTCTGATATGAGTATGTACACTGTATGTCACTGCTCTTCTATAAAGACAATCAAATTTTTTTTGTAAAACATTGCATTTTATGAATGTGTTATTTCGATTATATTATTTTCAAAAGTGAAGGCTTTTCGCCTGTGAAGAATTTCAAAGGAGCTAAGGTGAAAATGACGCTCTTCTATAAACCATATTTCTATTCTAAGAATTAAATACACGCTTTTAAAAAAAATCAAATCACGTCCTTTGCATCGCTAAAGCATTCCACTGTTACGATCCAGTCTTAAACAGCATCTGTAGAAAAATATGAATATGAAGTCATTTTCTCGGAATAATATACAAACCCAGAAAAAAACAATAATAGCTCCATGTTTTATCAAAAATCATTCATGTATAATTGTTCAAAATTCGGAAAATGTTATTATACACGGAATAATAAAATTTAATTCTTTCAGCTTTGTATCGTTTGTAAAGTAAGTTTGCAACAAACTACAATTTATTAAACTGATAATTATAAACGAAATAAAACCAAAATTCATCTTATTAATTAATAGACGATGTTCTTGACATAGCACGTATTTTAATTTCAAATTTTTTCAGTTTTTATGAGAAAATGGCAACAAAAGGATGTAGGAATCTACTATTTGCCCTTTACATTTAATATAAATGGAGTACTTCAGTTGCCACGATTACAAAATTTGTTTTAAAAACTACAAAAAATTAATATCTCAAAAATAAATTGAGATACAGCTTTCAAACAAATTGCATTTAAAAGCAAATTTTTTTTCCTGTTTTTTTTTCGGTGTAAAAATTGAAAATGTGCGATGTTTAGAAGATTAAAAATTTGCAGTAGCGAACATTGCAAACCGAAATTTCATTTCAAATTTCAAACTGTTGCCATTCGCAAAATGACGTATGCGTTACGCACATATATGTTTGTCCTTTATAATTTAGATAGATAAGCCAAGAACGTACCTTTGTTATGCAGTTTGAACCATTTCCAGTCAAATGTAAACTTTGACGTTTCTTTCCTTTTCTCAATTCCTACTATTAGTTTACACTCTCCCTGTATATATCTTGTTCAAATTTTCAATCGTTAATAAAATACTTATTATTCATCCACTCAAGTTCAAATACATTTTTTAAAACTTGTAGTGGATGACACTTGATGTTAATACAGTTTTTTCAAATATTAATATATTAATTAAATTTAATTAATTAATTTTAGTTTTATATGGGAGAAAAAATGGCGGCCATTACTTATTGAACAGCATTTAATGCATCTCCATCACTGAGATCTCCATACCTATAGGGGGGGGGGGGGGGTTACCATAGGGCGGGACCCTGTTCTGTCGCCAAATACCGCCAAGTTTATCGCCAAATTGGCGTTATCTCTAATATTTCGTCAAATTTTCATAGACTTTCATTGTAAACCAATAGGGTTTACTTGCTTATAGAAAATCATCAAATTGAGATATTTTAATGAAATAAAACTTTAAGGGATTATGTTAAATTTTTCTTTCATGACCTAAGTAGGAATTGACTTATTTTTTTTTATATTACTTGTTATTAAATACGTCGCTTATTTTACGTGTAGAAACATTTAAACCACGCTTTTCACATTTTTTAAATAATGGAATAAGAGCATTTCGCTTCGTAAAGCACGCATACATATTCTTCGATGCATTATTCCCCAGCGACATTTTAAAGCAAAGTAAATTTTTAGGTGCGTTCGTATTTATATAAATACGTAGCACATATAGTCGTCGTTCAGTCCGTCCATCCGTCCGTCCATCCGTCCGTCCGCATATAACAGAGCAAAAACTACCCAACCGAATGGTCTGAAATTTTAAATATATGATTGTTGCAAAATTTTGTCGAGCCAATTCAAATTTTAGGAAAATCGGATGTATAGTTTAATTACAGGGACATTCAAAAGTTTTTCTTTACATTACGGCCAATGGGAAAAAATTATTGCAAGGGCATTTTAATGATGTTACGGTCATCCGAATGGTCTGAAATTTTAAATGTATAATTTTTGCAAAATTTTGTCGAGCCATTTTAGATTTTATGAAAATTGGATGTATAGTTTAATTACAGGGGCAGTCAAAATGTTTCCGTTACATTACGGGCAATGGGAAAAAAAATTTCGCAAGTGCATTTTAGTGATGTTACAGACTATGCACTTATAAAGTGCAAAACAATATACATTCACTACAATATGGGGTGCAAAAAATATTTATAAAACTAGTTATAGTACGAACGCACCTCATTTGCCACATTTGACGAGCAATTTCCTACTTGTTAATGTTGCAGACGATAATTAAACCGTTTTCGGAATTTATGCCGTTTTCTTTTCTTTAAAATCAAATTTAAATCATAATGAAATTAAAAACTGCTACGAAAATTTGTGAACATCCTCCGTATATACATTTCCTATATATGGGGCATTCTCACAATCTTTTGACTTTCATGTCCCTGAATAATAATTTTTTATTTAATACACTTTTTTGTGTTTTTTTTATTTCATGTACTGGGAAATATCCCATTGCATGATTGCATAACAATATTAACGAGATAAATAAGTTTTGGACGATGTTGGGGGTCCAATTACCAGGAAAACTCATCTACCGTCCCGTGTCCCTGATGCCGATTTTTAAGTTTGGAGCTGTCTGTATAAAATTGTTTCAATAAAAATAATTCGATGTAATTTCTTTCTGAAACAAGAACTATTGTTTTGTATAAATATGTAGCTAAAAATTAACCTGCACACATTTTTAAGGTTGTTATTATTTTTTAAACTTTGTACCTGGGTTTTAGATTCCTTACGATCCCTTTTCTAAAATTATACAGAAAATCATTTCAGATGCAGCCACAGAAATTTTTCAAGTTTTTTCTCATGCAGAAGTATGCTAGAGAAATAATTTCTAAATTTCTTTGGCAGGAAATTTACTGTAGAATTTAAATCAGCATTTAAATATCAATTTCAAGCATCGTGGCTTTATGGGTAGTCTCACCGTCCCCAAGGTTTATTCCTGCACTTTTTGAGGTAAATTAAAAAAAAAATAATAATTTAATCCAATGTTAACAACTGTTTCTAAAAATCAATGAACATTGTGGCTATCACTTAGTCTTAACATTATTTTCATAAAAAAATAGGTGTTAATTTTCCTTACCGTTCCATCCTTACCGTCTCTTTTTTTACCATTCCGTCCTTTTTTTCAATACCATCCCCCTTTTTTACCTTACCGTCCCTTTTTCAACACCCCTTTAAGACAATATTATACAAAAATGCTGTATAAAAAGTACTACATTGTTATTATTTATTATTTGAATGACCTGTGGGTTCTATGCAAATTCATTATAAGTAAAAAATTAGAAGAAAATAAAATGTTATAGGGGTAAAACGGTAAGGAAAATTAAACTCGCAAGTTTAATTTAAACTTCAGTTAAATAAAAAAAAATTTCGCTGCTGACCATTTTGCTATATTTTGAATCATTAAGGTATTCGTCTATCAGATTAAAATGTTATTTTAGCAAGTTTGATTTCGCCAGATTTTTTTTTTTCCCAAAAGTCATAAGATTGTGAGAATGCCCTATATAAGTCGTATGTACGTCAAATATGACTACATCATGGATATGACCGTATCATGATCAAATGTATTTTACAAAAACGTCGAATAATTTAGCAATGCATCTTGGTCGCTTGGCGATTCATACTTGGGGGTCGCTGTAACAAAGAAGTACCGTGAAAAGTTAAAATTTATAGATATACTGTTTTTAAAGCTGTCGTTAAAACGTTTGTTTTCCTTTATTAAAAATTAGATTGTCTAATGCGTTATTTAATTTTTGTAGGAATTATTTCTGTATCTTTATTTTAAATTCATCTAACAGTTTACTTTATAATCTTTTATAATCCGGTCAATTTCGATGCATTCCGTTTTTTTTTTAGAGCTTGATATAATTTCCCTTGACGAGATGGACTTTAATAATAATATAGAACATTTCTTTTCTCTTTTAACAATGATATTATCTGGGAAGGAAAAAAATCTTGATATAAAGGTAATGTTTTAAATCTTACTTTCTGTCAGTTTATCCGATTGTTTTTACTGGAAAATTCAATTCTGATGTATTTTTTTTCTTTTATTGTAAGATGGAAACACGCGGGTCATTTGTGACGGATTTTCACCTGTAATCTGCTTTAGAAAAAGAAGTTTGCTTTTCGAGCTTTTCTTTTGAGGAGATTATCACTTTTTCCGAACGTCATTTCGTTTTTCCTGGAGTTGAATTGTCTCTACTGAACATTATTATTTTTTCGACATACAAGAAATTACATTTTAACAAAAGACGTTATATAATTATTTTGTACCTATACTTCGTAATGTATGTCTAGACATAACATTTGAACGTATATTCTGTTTTTCATAATTACTGTTATTACTAATTACAAAGGAATTGAATCCGGGCTTTCCGGGTCATGGAACCTATTATGAAAACCATTTTTAGGTGAGTTCGCATTTATTTAAATACGTAGCACCTATAGTCATCGTCTAGTCCATCAGTCTGTCTGTCTATCGTCTCTCCGCACATATAGCAAAATCTATATTATAAAGGACAAACATATCTGTGCGTAACGCATACGTCATTTTGCGAATGGCAACACTTTGAAATTTGAAATGAAATTTTGGTTGTGCAATTTTCTCTACTGCAAATTTTTAAACTTCTAAACATCGCACATTTTAAATTTTTACACCATCGTATAAGGAAAGAATTGCTCTTTTAAATGCAATTTGTTTGAAAGCTGTATCTCTATTTAATTTTAAGATATTAAGTTTTTGTAGTTTTTATTACTTTTTTTGTAATTGTGGCAACTGAAGTACTCCATTTCTTTGAAAGTAAAGGGAAAATAATAAAATAATAGATTACTGAATCTTTTTGTTGCCATTTTTTCATAAAAACTGAAAAAAAAATTCAAATTAAATACGTGCTATGTTAAGAATATCGTTTGTTATAAAACCCGATAAGTTTTGGCTTTATTTCGTTTTTATTTATCAACTAGCTGTTTAACCTGTTTCATGCACGGGAGTTCATGAGTTTAATTCTAAAACCAAAATTAAAAATAACCATTTGATTTAGTAAAATATTTTTCCACTGCTGTGCCTTTTTTTTAATGAAATTTAATCAGCGTGGCGTACGTAATATGTATATCTCTAATTATTTGCATGTGATATAAAAGAATTATTGTAATACCCGCTACAGCTTTTTCGTAGCTTTTTTTCAGCGTGGCGTACGTAATATGCAATGCGTCTTTCAATAGAAAAGTAATTGTTGTGGTAAGAATTTTATTGTGAATTTTTAATTGTTGGCAGCTGCTATAACGAAAAATGTTTAAATTGGATAGGAAATGTCTACTCACTTCCATCATAGACGGCCCCTTAAACCATCATTTTGCCGTTTTTTAAGCATAATTTGAAAACTACTTGGAAGAAAAATGTGAAATTTTTGAATCTCCATAAAGCAAGACTTAATAAATCTACATCCATCAAAAAAATTGTAGGTTGCAATTCATAATTTTTTCGAATATTAATTTCATAATTCATAATTCATATCATAAAATTATAAAAATTGCAAATTCAGCTTATTTATGTTTGGGTATATTAGTATTATTACTGCAAAAAAAAAAAAAAAAAAAAAAAAAAAAAAAAAAATTAGTACATTAGGAGCATAATTTCGGGAGATATAAATAAAAATATGAAAATGTAATTTAACATTAGAAGCACTAAATTTTGAATGTTTATAATTCAAAAATTTATCATTCAAATGACTTGAAATTTGGTGTCTAGGCATATTTTGAACCGAAGATTTGAAATATCTCGTTAAAATTGGGTATTGCCATTGAAAAAAATGAGGTTTGTGTTCGTTTTAATATGTAGATGACCCCCTAAACAAATTTTATATACGTCATTTAAAAGTAGACTTTATTTCAAATCGTTCGGTACCAGTAACTTCCGTCGATGATAAATTGTTGAAGAGTTAGTTGGGGGTGTTTACTCTTTTTTTCCCACGACTGTATATAACATTTTACAATCCTGGCTTCTAAACTGTGGATTTGTATAGCATTACAGACAGACAATTTTTCAGTTTTATATATTAGATTAAATGATTTTTAGTTCATCGCAATTTAACTTTACAAACGATACAACACTTTCTCTTTACAAAAATGCATTTTAAAGAATATTTGACTTATTTTCTTCGCATTTACTTAATTCGTATCAAAAATCTGAAAGAATGCAATTTTATTAATCCGTGTGTAATTACATTTTCCGAATTTTGAAAAATATAAATGAATGACAACTGATAAAACATGGAGCAATTATAAACAAAAATTGATGTCATATATAAATCATTAGGTACCCGAGATTGTTTTGCCTAGTTTCCTAAATGACGTCATTGCTTTCCGCTGGGTTTATGTATTATTCCGATATAATGATGTCATTTGCATACCGTTCTGTAGATGTTGTTTAAGACGGGGTCGTAAAAGTGGGATGCTTTAGCGGATGCAATTGAGTCATTTTATTTTAAAAAAGGGTGTATTTTAAATTTTAGAACTAAAATATGTTTTGTAGAAGTGCGTCATTTTCACCCCAGCTGCTTTGAAATTCTTTACAGGTGAAAATGCTTTATCTTTGAAAATAACTTAATCAAAATCACACACCGATAAAACGCAATGTTTTACAAACGTTTAGAGCGCCTTTATGGAAGAGCAGTAACATACAGTGAGCATGCTCTTTGTCCGAAAAATAGCAATTTATATTACAGAACTTGATGATTCTCTCTTGGATGTATTCGCTTTTCCGAGTTAGACATGCAATCACAGAAGATCTTGGCAATAATTAGGGGTTTAAAATAATATCAGGTTCCCCAAGTTTTTGTCCAAAATTCTCTCGACTAATAAAATTTTATTGCTATTCTTTAAGACATGTTACTTTAATTTTATCAAAATAACATAATTTTCTTAATTTAATTTTTCATAATTCTATATATTTAAAACACAAGAATGTTTTTTAGTCATCTGGCCTGATCTTTCTGCTGAACCAAATTGACTATTTTAATATCCCATTATTATATTTTAATTTGAAAAGTATTCTATGAAACTTCTTCAAAATGATGGTAATAAGATAGCTTTCATTATTGCAGAGAGGAGAGAAATAATGAGGTTTATTTATCCTTATGGAAATTCAAAATTGTTGATAAAAATTGTTGTATAGGGTTTAATGGCGCAAAATTCCATTAGCGACATAATATTTTGAACGGAAAATTACATACTGCTTTTGAAAACACGCATTTTCCTCATAAAGTTTCCGATTTCGTTTTCCTTCTGTATGTGTACTAAGTTTCAGACACTATAGGCGAAATGCTTAAGTAAGTGAAAATGACATCATATTTAAAAGAAACGATGATTTTCTTAGATAAAACTAAACTTTTTAACACAAATGCGTAAAAAAAAAAAACATAAATTAAGTCAATTTTTACTCTCCGGTACTGATATTAGAATCTCGAGTTAAGAGTTCGACTGTTCACATGCAAAGATTTTGCTGTCAATCGTGACTTCACGTTTTGAATTAAAATGATTTTAAAATGATCAAATTAAAATACCATTTTTTTAAAAGAGCGATTGCGGGTATGACAGGTTAATTTTTTAATTTATCTCTATCGCGTGGAACTCGATTAAGGAAGATTAATTCGTTTGCCTTTAAAACAACATAAAGCGTCCATTTTCTTACAACTAATATTCCGTAAACAAAAATAAAACTTCCTTTGTGATTAAATAAATAAAATAATATAAATGAAACAGAAATTTAACAGACACGTAATGGAACTAACTACGCGCTTAAAGCTCTGAAATTATCAGAAAATAAAAGGATGCCGTAAGCAGAAAAATCTTGGGCTAATAACTCTTAGCATTCGGCTAATACGAAAAAAGATCACTTGTGATAAATTTCAAAAGTTTATTTGATTGTATAATTCATATTTTTCACATGAAAAATGCTTTTTTATTTTTAGTGTGCAATCTAAAAAATATATTGCATGTAAAAATAAATATTACTTTTCAATAAAAAAAATTGGTTTTCACCTATATTCTGTAACCCGGGAAGCCCGGGTACGATTCCCTAGTATATATAACAGCGCAAAAACTATCCAGCCGAATGGTTTGAAACTTAATATATAGAATCGTTGCTGAATTTTGTTGCGTCATTTCAAATTTTATGAAAATCTAATCAAAACTTAATAAGATATTAATAAAAGTTTTATTCATTCTATTAAATCCTAATATTCGTAATTAATTCAACGATATCCCATGATAGGTTATGATTCTAGGTTGCTATGGTGATGACGTCCTATTTAAGATACAGTCCTATTATTTCTGTATTACTGATATATATAATCACAATAAATTTTGTATTCATGCACTTTTGCATAAGCGTTAACAGATGTTGCATTAAGATCGGAATATTTATAAAACTAGTTATAGTACGAACGCACCTTATTTGCCATGTTTGATGTAAAATTTCCGGCTTTTTAACACTTTCCAGCATAATGAAAATATCTTTATGAGTTAAATTTGTCTGCCTGTCTGTACGTCCGTCCGACTATACTAGCTCTATCTTGCGCAAATATAGTGGAATTGTCACGTAATTGCTACATATTATTGTGATTTACGATGAGATATCCGGTATAGAAAATAAAGTCTGTATCATGTATAGTTCATTTACAGAAGAACAGAATGAAATGCCTTTGCATTATGGTCTATAGTAAAAATAGGTTTGCTGTGTATTTTAATGATGTTACACTGTTTCAAACATATTTAAATTGATGTACGTCACTTACCCACGTGCAGAACAGAATGAATACTACAGAATAAGGCGGGCATGGCATTTATCGTTTATCTACAGGTACAAACAAAACAAATAGGATACGTCTAATAGCAAACATTGTAATCATGAACAATCATTGGTAAGCCTTGGAAAATTTAGATAACTTTTCTTTTCACATTTCTTCGTGTGTATAAATTTAATAGATAATGTACAGGTCTGCACAAAAGAATTCGAGTGCATTTCCGCTTGTTAACGGAAATTGCTGAAAGGGAATTTTGATCTGTGTTATGCATTACCTAACTGAACTAAATTTCAACGTACTATGACGTACTGTAGTCTCTCGATTATTCGGGAGGGTCGGAAGTGCCTTGTCCCGGATAAAGGAATATCCAGGATAATCGAATTTGTGCAAGTTTTGATGAAAAATTTTTATAAAAAGGACAGAAAATGCCAAATTATTATACAATAGGCCATTAATAATTTCATTAATGCAAAAGAAAGGGAATAAACATAAATTTTAATGTTATTTAGATTTACAATTAATACAATATAAAAAAAAAAGTAGAACTCTACTTTACCTCACTGTTTTGTGAAGGATGAAATGATAAAGGTCTGATTACATTTTTCATTTACTCTTCGAATACTTTTCCTACACAAGTTTCTCAACATAATTTTTTCTGGAGGCGTGCTTTCATCTCCTTGCTCCAAGTAATTAGCTCATTTATGCCTAGCGTCCTATTTTTGGGAGTTTCGAATTTTAATACATTTTTATAATAATTCTCTTCTTCTTTACAACATGGATATTGTATGAAGTAATTGTCTATAAGTATTTGTATCTATTACCAAGAGATGACAGCATAACATCGATATTTATTTGCTTAAATGAAGGCCTTTTTTCTGTGTTCAATTTTCAAGATAGCGAAATGTAAAAAGTAAGTTTATTTGTATTTTTTGTATCAAGGATCCAAATACATAAGTCATAATCTTAGCTTGTAGACTTCTTTGAAATGTGTATTTTTTTAAATTGCGAAATTTTATGTTCAAGCCTATTTTTTATGCATTTTTGTAACGTACAAAATATAGGGAGAAAGGCACCTATTTTCATTAGTCATTTAGGGGACAGTTGTTTAGGAGACAAGTCCTTTTCAAGATGATTTTGAAATAAGTTGTTTTTTTAGCCTCAAATATGATTAGTCTTAATTTATTATTAATATTACTTTTAATGTTATTAGTCTCTGTAAAGAAATTAATATATTTTTAGTAGTTCATAAAAATACTAATTATAGTATATAATACACAATTTAGAAGCTTAATTTATATAAATTTAGACAAAACATATAATTATGCATTTTTACACATTTGGCTATTCCCATATTTTGTACGTTTAGATTTCATCAAATAAATACAAAAATATTTTAGCGTAATTTTTTTTAGTATTTTTCCAGTTCATTTTGCAATATTTTAAAGCGATTTTACCAATAAATTTGAGAAAACAAAAATTCGGGCATAAATGGGTTAAGTAACGCTTCGGTGTGTACGTGTACTAATGCGTCACCGTGACTTATTTTTGCATGAGTTGCAAGATTTTCTTCATCACTTTCAGGGAATTTTTCGAAATTCCTTGTTTCCCCTGAAACACAAGTGACACGCGGCACAATATCATCGGCACTTAAAATTTTGTAACATTCCAATTTCGAATCTTCGTTAATCCATTGTTTCACTTCTTCTTCGTCTGAATTTTCAGAACAGTTTAACTTTCTCAAATCTTCTATGATTTTTTTCTGCAAGCCAGTAGTATCGTCGTCTTCTGTAAAGGAATTTCATTTCTTTATCAGATAAATTGCCATCCATGATTTCTTAAACATGGTGCTTTTTACTAATTTCCATTTTACTATTTTCCATCATCATAATAAATCGCGTACTAAACTGAGATTTTTACCGTCCCGGCTAATCCGCAAACTGGATAATCCGTCCCGGTTAATCGAGAGTCCACTGTATTATACACATATCAATATATCATGTTCAGGGTTGTACAAAAGATTCGGATATTAATCCGATTATGGATGGTTGTTGCTGAAATGAGTTTTCAAATGTGTTATGCTTTTTTCCTGTAATGTGTTTACTTAGAAATCTTTTTTCAGCTTATTGAACGGTGAAGTTTTGTTACATTATACTGAATACATTGGAAAGTGTTTCATTCTCTATACTTGACGCATCGTTTTTCTTTCTTGTTTTTTTATTATTTCAAAACTATAAGAGATTTTGTTTTCATTTACTATGTTTTTAGGTATGTTATTTAAAAAAAACTATTACAAAAATTTGAAATTTGTGATACAGTTATCAAAAAAATTGTATTTGAGGGAAAATTTTCATTTTTTGCTGTTCGACGATCTAAAAGTTGAAATTGAGCGACCTCTAGTAGTTAAAGAAAAATACCATGAAAGCTAAATTTGTTGATCAGGTGTTGCCACCATCAACATAACACTGACGTTACCCACAAACACGTGTTTTAGATTTATATTATAGATTTTTTAGAAATGTCTCGTTCTAATGGTTGTTCTGTTTCTATTTTACTAATCATCCCAAAAATTGTATGTTTCTTTTTTTGTGTATTTTCTTGTCTGTTTACTTTTTGAACACATAGGAAAGTATTGTAATTTTTATTTGTGTATGTGTGATGTTTATTCTTCTGTGTATTTTCTTGTCTTTTTACTTTTTGAACACATAGGAAAATATTGTAATTTTTATTTGTGTGTTTGTAATGTTTGTTTTTCTGTGTATTTTGATGTCTTTTTACTTTTTGAACACATAGGAAAGTATTGTAATTTTGATTTGTGTTTGTGTGATGTTTGTTTTTCTGTGTATTTCCTTATCTTTTTACTTTTTGAACGCATAGCAAAGTATTGTAGTTTTTAATTGTGTAGGTGTGAAAGAGAGAGGGGAAACGCACTAACGGCCAACCACTATTTTTGAATGAAATTCCATTTGACGAATATGTTATATGTCGCCATTGGTATATATGATACATATACCTTTTTCGCAAGAGCTGTATAGATTTTTGTAAAAATCGACTGACGGATTAGTTATTGAATTCATTTTTCAAACATTTTCAAGATAGATATTTTTCGATCATTTTATATAGGAAAAAATCACCCAGAAAATTTGACAGTTTTATTACACTAATGTCATCAAGTACTAGTAGCGTAAAGATAACGTCTCCAGTTTCAAAATGAAGTTTCCAAAGTTCGAATCCAACCGATTCCATTGCGTTAGAAAGTTAGAAAAATTCCTCTTTTTAAATATTTTCCAACATAGTTGAAAGTTGTTTATGAATTCGGTTTGATTGTCCGTGCTCTAGCTCAGCGTTTCTTAAACTGTGGTCTGCGGACCCCTGGGGGTCCGCAAGCTTACAGACGGGGGTCCTCAAGCAGAGTGTTGAAATCAGACCTATTTTCTTCGGCAGGAATTATTGTAGCAGTAGTTGTGGATAAGTATAGGACTAGAACATTTAATTTAGGACTATTAATAAGCATAAAATAAACACCCAAATTTAAATCTTTCGAGGGAAACATTTCAATGCTGGGGAAGGGAATTCCACTGTCTCATCCGATTCACCCTCTGAATTCATCTCTACAAAATACAAACATTTTTACCGAATTTTTCCTTCCTCGTCAGCGCGCTTTAAATATGCATTGTGTTTCGCGTTGCCAGACTAGAAATTATGAAGAACTGAAAACAAGTCAGAAATTAATTGAAAAGACCCCAACTGGTTCCAAAAACGAAAAAAACGCTTTTGCCTCGTATTAGATATCTTTGATGGTAGCAAAATCTGCAAAACTTCATACGATTTCAGAGAATTTAATTATAACTGCTGCTAAAGTAATAATCACAAGAATACCAGAACAAAAAGGAGCAAAGGTTCTACATTTAATTTCATCATCTATTGATACAGTTAAGACCAGAATCACCGACTTGTGAGAAAATATTGAGAGCCAACTAATTAAACGTGTAAAAATAGGTCTTTATTTCGGAATGTAGATGAATGAGAGTTTGGACGTTTTCAATAATATGAATTTGTTAGCTTTCATTCGTTATAAATTTGGTGGTAAGGTATGTGAAGATGTTTCGTTTTGCAAATCCATTCCATTTCACACAAGTGTAGCGCTATTATCTACTTTAGACGGTTTCATACAAGAAAAAAGAAATAAACTGCTCAAAATCTATCGGAATAAGTACGGGTGGGCTCTAGCTTTGAGTGGATCTATTAATGGTTTTATCAGCTTGGCCAAAGATAAAACAACACGTGCAGTTTGGACGCACTGTTGCATTAACTGTGAATCACTGGTCGCAAAAAAAAAAAAAAAAAAAAAAAAAAAAATGCCTGACCATTTGAAGCCTATATTCAACGAAGTTGTTTCAGTAGTATATTATATCAAGGTTCGTCCATTGAATTCGAGACTTTTTAAATATTGTTAAAAAAAGGAGAGTCAACACAAACAGTAACTTTTGGATGCAGAAATTAGGTGACTGTCACGAGGAAAAATTAATCGCATTTTTGCACTACGTAAGGCTATTTTTATTGGATTTCAAATGTCATTTGAAAGAATGTTCCAATGATTTATCCTGGCTTGTCAAGGTGGCATATTTGACAGACATTTTTGTTTTCTGAATGAGCTGAATATCAGCTTACAAGGAACATCGGTACATATTTTAAAAGTCCAGGACAAAGTAGAAGCAACAATAAAAAATTATTTATGGGCAAATCGACTTGAAAATAACAATTTTGAATCCATCCCAACATTATTCGATTTCTTACAAACCTCTGGCGATACAATTTCCACTCATATTGTTGAAAATTTTACTGTACACCTGAAGAACTTCAAAGAAACTTTCCGACTTTATTTTCCTCCATCAAAGTCAGAAAATGAATGAATGAGGGAACCATTTCATTTCCAAGACATTAGCGAAATTGAATCCTTAACATTCATAGAAACGGAACAACTTAGGAATTATCGTACGATGGTTCCATGAAAATTGCTTTATCAAGTGAATAGCCTTCCTAATTTTTAGTTTTGCGTGAGAAATACATATGCAGATCTAGCAGATAAAGCTAACAAGCATTTACTTCCTTCTTTACAGCATATTTAGGGGAAAAAACTTTCTCAGTTTTGCGCACATGAAAAATAAATATAGAAATCGATTGAATGTCGAACCAGATTTGCGAATACGTGTTTCGATTATTTAACCAGACATTACCCATCTCGCAATAAAAAAACAGCAGCATCCTTCTCATGGGAAATAGTAGTATGTATATTTTAACTGTCTTAAAATGCATGCCATTTTTCTTATTAATGTAACTGATTTTTTCAACAAGTAAAAACGGAATATCTGAAGTGAAAAATGAATACGTTCTATACCATCAAAATATATGTATTTTTTTGTTACATTAAGAAAAAATTTGTTGGGGTCCCCGAAATGCATATCATAACAAAAGGGGTCCGCGAGATCCCAAAGTGTAAGAAACGCTGCTCTAGCTTAATCGTTTCATGATTCATCCTTTGGGGCTGCTATAACATAGAATTATTGTGAAAAGTTAAAATTATACTACTTTGAAAATTATAGTTAAAACATTCATTTTCTTTAATAGGTATGTCAAATGCAAGACTTAATTTTTGTAGGAATTATTTCTGTATTTCTTTTCTGAATTCATCTAACAGTTTATTTTTTGTTTTTTTATAATACGTTGAATTTCGATTCATCCCATTTTTTCTGTTTTTACTTCTATATAGAACTTGTAAAAAGGCGGTTTCCCTTTGCGATTGACTTTAAAAATATCGAAATTTTCTTTTTCGTTTCACAATG